>JALMGJ010000017.1:4367500-4780000 GCA_023362775.1 Charina bottae | reverse complement strand
GGAATCTGTTTCATTCTGTAATAAATCATCTCCCAGATTTGAGAAATCAATCTCAAAAGACAATGTGAAGGCCCAAATCATGCCATCTGGACAAAAGTTTTTGTTTTGTTTTGTTTTGTTTTGTTTTGTTTTGTTTTGTTTTGTTTTGTTTTGTTTTGTTTTGTTTTGTTGTTTTGTTTTGTTTTGTTTTAGCAAAGAAGCATGTCTGAATATCTGCTAAAATGGCTTATGTTTTGCAGATCAGTCAGGAAATCATCATCATCATCATCATCATCATCATCATCATCATCGCACAATTCTTAGTGTTTGAGGTAAAGCTTGAATTGCCCTAAATTACCAGCATTCTATTTGCAGAATATTCTTTGGAAGAGATGATCATCATCATCACCAACATAATCGTTTGATGTCGGCACACAAAAATGTCACAAAAGATATATTATTATTTTGTGGCATTCTTGGGTGCAAACATCAAGCGTTTATGCAACACAGCTAAATTTTGAGCCAGATTGGATGATAACTTTGCTGCCCAACCCAGCCTACAAAAGCTGAGACCAGGCCATCCTCAACAAAGAATGGACATATGATTCTGATTTTGTGCCTCCAGGTGCTGTTGTGTGATCCTCACTGATATTGCACTGACACTTTCCCCAATATATCTTGGTTGTTCGAACTTTCCTTGCAGAAAATGATAGATTCATCATTTTATTGCTGCTCCCCATTATGCAGCGCAGTCCAATTTAGCGGATCACGACACTTCAAGGTAAAAGAAATCTGGGACAGGTTTCTTTTATATCACTAGCTGGAGCACTGAATGTTTAAAACTCAGCATGGGGTGGGGGATGAGCTCAAAAAGGACAATGGAAATTGAAGCCAAGAAAGGCTTGAATGTTATTTGGAGAGTGGGGAGACCGAAGAATCTGGAACACTAATTAATCTTATTCAATTACTCCTGAACACATTCCAACATTTGAAGTCCAAGGCAGTGCAGGCAAACTTTCTCTGGTTCATGGATTCTATCAGTGAAATACTGTCTTGTTCCATTATTTGGGGGGAGGACTGAGAGCAGCAAAGGTGTTTTATGTGGTTCTGTCCCATTTCAATCAGGAAAGATCTGGAAATGATTCAAATTCTTCTTTGCTCATAGCAGCAAGCAAGCTAATCTGAACGTGGCACCATTATACATCAACCAAAACACTTTCATGTACGGATAACAATGGGGATATTTATCACACCTATTATTCAATGCACAGTTTGGCCTTTCTCAATGTACTGTATCTGAGGCCTGATGTAATTTCCCTGAAATGTTGGGTGTGGATATATTGATTGATTGCAAGGAAATAAAATCAGGATGATGTTGTGTCTGGGACTGAGAACAGAGACATTGGCAGAAGTAAAACAGAAGCAACTATCAGGATCATCTACTCTTGTACAGTTGCCCACACTCTTTGATCTTCAGTGGGACACCTTTTTCTGATCCCACTAAGGAGGTGCTGAACATCAACAGTTAATTTTGGTTTTTCCATGGTTGGCTTTAGAATCGAGAACAATTAGCCATTGGATTTGAGCCTTGTTAAAATTTGGGGTTCAAAACATTTGTTTTTATTCAGGCTTTTTAGAAGGTTTTTTTTTTAAAAAAATCTTAGCTCAGTTTAGATGGATTGCTCATTTAGATATTATTTTATATTATGTTTGTCAGCTCAACTGCCTACAGCCATATACGGTAGAAGGCAGTATATCATTTTCTAAAACAAAGGCAGGGAAATAGGAAGATAGGCAGAAAGAGTAAGCAAGAAAGTTTTGGTTGTTCTGGACTTCTCAGGAGTTTAATAAATGGGGCTAGTGATCTTCCATGGCAGTTCCTTTCTCCCTGAACTCTATGGGCATCTCCAGATGGCAATTGCTCTACTGCAAGGACAGTATACTGTACTAGAGAAAGACTTCCAAGGAGGAGATAGCACAGAACATAGCCAAAATGACTTACTTTGTTCATGCTTCTTTTCATGAGAATTGAAAACTTATTTATTTATTTATTAAATTTATATTACTGCCCATCTCCCCCATCAGGGACGCTGGGCGGTTCACAATAAAACATAGTTAAAACATAAATATAAAGTTACAATATAATAAATAATATAAAATCCAAGTATAAAAGATGTTTAAAATGGTAATACTGGGAGGCTTCATGGGACCAGCCATCCCCAAGAGGAACTGTTGGCATTTCCCTCCCAGGCAAGCCAGCAGAACCAGGTCTTTAAGAAAACTTATTCCCATTCTCATTTTTTAAAATTCTGTTTGTATCGTTTCAAATTTGTTCTTGTGTTTCCTCCTGTCCTCCTCCTTGCTGAGCCTCAGCTGCCTCTAAGCCCCATAATCTCTGGAGATATACCTCTTTGGCAGGTGACCAAAAGAATGTTGAATCTTCTAAGATGAAGTTGTGACCTGGGTCTCAATTGCAACCAATGGAATTCATGCATCACTAAGCAGTATCTAGCCAGTTTGGGCTGAATGAGAAAACCTCAGGTTTTCATAGAGACTGGATATTCTGTTACCCAGAGGGCAGGACCAGAACTAATCAAAACTACAAGGAAAGGGTTCAGGCTAATCTCTTTGATTAATCCAGAAGAGGAAATTCCTGAACGTATCAGCTGTCAACCAATGGAATAGGCTGCCATATTAATTAACAGGAATCCCGAGGAACGGAACGGCCACCATTTCTACCTTGCTGCTTAGAAAACTATATGGATGAGCCCTTGAAATCATCAGGAGTCAGGCCTGATTTTATTAAGAATTTACTTTTGGGGCAATTTGGTGCCCTCTGGATCCTTTAGAGGAGAACTTCCATGTGAACACCAACCAGAAGAGCTGAAAGAGCTGTAATCCAAAAGCATATAGAAGCTACTCAGTTAGTACCTCCTTCTGGGATAGCCATGTAAGAGGCATAAAGGAGAGAAAAATACTATCTGCCAATATATTCAATGTGTGATGCAAGGCACATATTGAAATGGATTATTTTTCAGCCCTTGGTTTTGCTTCATTGAAAATGCTATTTGGAGGGCAAATATGGAAATCAGAGTATGTTTGACATGAAGCTAGCCATCAGGGAGCTGCAATATCATTGTAGATTTTGAACCCAAGCTGACTATATTAATCTGCTTGGATGTTAGAGCTCCATACTAATATCAGAATCATAGGGTTTTATTGTTTCAGTGCAAGAGCAATTGCCCCAAGGCCAACCACAGCCTTTGGGGCTAAGGAAAGCTGTGAACTTAGGTTTTGCTTTCTGTGGTCTTCAGCTAAAACATAATTTAAAATTGCTGCAGTCCCATCAGAGTCACTCAATCCAAGCACTGGGGGATGGGGTTGGCTGCCTACCAAGATTTCCCTGCACAATTAAATAGCCAGAAATATTTCTGTAGAGCTACATTGATTCAAAGGCCTTTGGAGGTTTCCTTTCAAATGTCTTGTTTTTATGAGACTTTTCCATTCAAAGTATCTGAAAGTTTTCACGAGTTTAATTTGTTGCTTTATAGAATTAATCCTGACCATGGAGCTGAGAGTGGATAACAATCTGTCTTTGATTATCTCTCCTACCTTGCTTCAACAGCTCTATAAACCAAGTTGCTCATATCCTCATTTTAGAGATGCAGAATTTGTCCTCAGAGATGGCATCTACTCAGGCCATCCTTGGGGGCTGCAGGGGGCCATGACACTACTTCCTTAAAGCAATGGAATAAAATGTGTGCTTATAAGGAAAAAAAAGAAAACATTCTCTGAAAAAATGTCTCATTTAGAATGCACCTTTCTAATTCCATCATAACACAAGTTATAATAATACACTTCCCCAGCTTGAATCTAAAATTCAGTAGGGGAGTGTTTCTCCATGCGACTGTGAATGCCAGCCGCAGGGCTATGCAAACTATCACTGCTGCGATGAAACCATGGAAGATGGAATTAATTTGGGGCTAATTGGAAGGCCTTGCGTAGGAGTGGGTAATGGCCTTCCCATGTGGCAAATTTCAGAGTAGAAAATTATATTTTACGTAATCATGAGTGTAGTAGCAACAAGGTCTGTCACTGAGCAAAGTGTGGGCTCCTTGATTGGAAATGTTCTTTAATTAACACCTGCAAAAATTAAGGAGGACCCTGCCTAATAAACCTGGATGTTTCAAATATGGATCTTTGATTCTGTTTTGATATTCTGGAATGCAGGTATGTTTTCCATTTGTTTGCCTCTGCAATTAATATGTATTAATGCAATGTGAACTGCATTCAGGTTTTGCTCCTGGTCAGTGGTGTCCAGGGGAGGAAGGGATGAAAGCAAATTCTGCCAATTTGTATGTACAGCATGACATCACACACGCTTCCATGGATCTTGCAGCAGGACAACACAACATTGCTATTGTTATTTTGACAAAAGTAGCCAGACCTCTGGATGCCAATATTCAGCTCAGCTCTTAATTCAAGCCTCCCATCTTCTCCTGGGCCGTATCATCTAAAAGCTTCCCTATCTAGTCAGTTTCCTTTGATTAACATTTTGCATGGCCATTTTAGGAACACTGGGTTACAGCTGTTACATCTGTCTTTTCAGAAAGGCCATTAAGTGCAATATTAAAAGGCCCCCATTTTCCTTGTATTTTATAGATCAGTATCTAAGCAAAAAAAATGTTAGCAATCTTGGGTTGCAGACCATAAAATAAATGCATTTTAATATATTCTGCTATATAGATAACTTCGCAAGGTTTACTATGTAGCTGTTCCAGAATCTGGTTTTTAAAAATATCATGTACAGTATCTTTATCACTAAAAAGTCTCCTTTGAGCTGCCTGCCTCTGATTATTTGATTCACAAGAAGTGTAAATTAAGTAGCGTTTATTTCCATCTCCATTTCTTTCTCTTTTTAGTTCAGCAGTTATCCTTTAAAATGTTGACAACTTGCAGTTAATGGCCACAGTTCATGCTCAAAAAATTTGGCATCTTCTAATAGGGTTTCTAGACTGTTTATTTTGTCAGTGACATTTATTGATTTTTGTTGTTTTATTATTAGAATGGGTTGAACTACAATAGTCTACAATAGTTTTAACAACAACAATAACAATAATAAATCAACTAATATCTTATTGTTTGTAATCAGGGATAAGGGACTTGTTTAATATGCATATTCAGGCTATGCTACACTTCAGGTCTATTTCTAAAAAGATGCTTTGCATGCATCAAGTGGGAAAGTAGCAACCAGCTGGAGGTCTTTTCCTACCTTGTACAATTTCCACTATATGCAGATGACAATGCACAAGTTTGGGCAGCTTGGGCAAGATGCCATCCTTGTTTTTAGAGCAGGGTTCAAATGGCCTTTCAAAAGTCTCACACCCAGTTTGTGGGCAGGGAAATTGCACTTGTGATTCTTCCAAATTTCCCTGGGGAAGGAGTTTTCAATGGTTATTCTGGGGCAAAGGAAAAGCTTTTGGAAGGAGGTCCCTCCATATGGAAAGGGAATGGAATTCTGGGAAGAAGAAGGAGAAGGAGAAGGAGAAGGAGAAGGAGAAGGAGAAGGAGAAGGAAACGACACGATTTTTAGGAAACGACACAATTTTTTATTGGTTAAAACCCTCCTACAACCGGCCCTGGCACGCCCCCAGTGGGAACGGGCGGCCGGGCCCACGGGAATGAAGACAACAAAAAACACTCCGGACTGGAGAAACGCAACAAAAAACCCCCACACGCCCACCGGCAAACCCACCGCCCACCAAAGTCATCCTTGGGAAAACCCCAGAGTCAGTCCGGCCGGGAAGGCCCACAGGGAAAGCCGCGCTCACGTGATCGGCGGCGGGGAGGGCGCCCGCTCACGCCACGGCCACAGCCGCCGCCAGCGCTCCTCGGGAAGCCGCTCGCGCTCGGCGGCACGGATCCAGGCCGCCCGGTCGGCGATGCGCTCTGCCTCCTCCGACGCCCAGTCCACTGGCGGGGCGCCGCCAGCCCGCTCCACGCGCAGGTGCCGAGTCCGAAGCTGGCACAGCACATGGAGGACGAGATTATTCAGGAACCGCAGCGTCGACCAGGGCAAGGCCGGCAGCCGCCGCCACCGCCGCCACCCCGCCACTTGCGCTGCCGCCGCCAGTCCAGAGCCACCTGCGCGACCCCCACCACCGGCGCCGCCGCCTCCGTCGCCTCCGTCGGTGGTGCTGGCTGCTCCGCCGCCGCCGTCCTCCGCGGCTCCGCCAGAGGCCGCACCGATGCCACCGCCGTCAGGGCCCCCATCTCCGCCGCTCTGTCCGGGCGAACCTACAGCAGGGGGAAGCAGGAGAGGAAGAGGGGCCGGGGGCATGGGCGCCCGTGAAGGGCCAGCCACGGGGGGGAGGGGGGGAGGGAGAAGGCCCCGGGGTCCTCCAGCCCCGAGACCAGCTGCAGCCATGGCTGGCCGGCCAGCTCCGGCCGCCCGAAGCGGCACGCCACCGCCGCCCAGAGCGCGCGTGCCTCCGGGCACTCGGCGACAAAGTGCCGCACGTCATCCTCGGGCACGGCGCCGGCCGCGCCGGCCGCCAGCGCTGTGGCGGTGCAGACTGCGCGCGGGCACAGGCGCGCCTCCCCGCGCACCCACGGCTGCGCCGCCGGCTCCCGCAGCACCTGGTGGTACGCCCGCCAGCGAGACTCCCAGTAAAGGTACGGGAGCCGCCGGTCGGTGAAGGGCTCCAGCGGGCCTGCCGGCGGCGCCCGATAGCCTGGCAGGCGGCCCGCCGCCACCCGCCGCCGTGCCGCCGCCCGCCACGGCCCCGTGATGGCACGCTCCAGCGCCTCTGCCGTCACCTCCACCCGCATCGTGCGGCGCCGGATGGCCACCTCCCGGCCCGGCACACCCGCCGCCGCCTCTCGCCAAGAGGGGTGGAAGTGGGCCGCCGGGATGCAGTACCGGCGCAGGACGGCGGGCAGCTCCGCCAGGAATGCAGGCAGGCAGCCACGGTCCGGGCCCGAGACACGGAAGGCGCAGGTGCCGCCGCGCCACCAGCGCGTCTCGCCCCAGTCGCTGCCCCACCAGTGGGCCAGGAACAGCGCCGCCCAGAGCGCCGGTACGCGACCAGCCGGCGGCGGCACCGCCCGCCCCGCGCCTGGTGGCGGGAGTAGCTCGGACGCGCTGCCCAGGTTCTGCGCCAGGAAGCGCCCCCACAGCGCCAGGTCCAGTGCCGGCAGTCCAAGGCCGCCCTCGCGCACCGGCAGGTATGCGACAGCCCGTGCCAGGGGGAAGAACGCTGTGCCCCACAGGAAGGCGAACCACCCAGGAGTCACCCGGCGCAGGAAAGCGTCCGGCGGCGGGTAGACCGCCGCCAGGTGCGCCACCTGCGGGAGCAGGTAGGTGCGCAGGTAGGCGGCCCGCTTGAACAGCGGCAGCCGCCAACGCCGCCAGCGCGCCCAGCGCGCCTCCCAGCGCTCGGCGCAGCGGTCCCAGTTCTCCACCCAGGCGTCCGGGTGGAGGCCATAGCGAACACCCAGGACACGCACCGTGCGCGTAGGCATGGCCGCGACCGCCACCCCGGCCAGGGCGGCGCGGGCCACGCTCGGCCCCGTGCCCTCCCCCCACCACTCCGCGACCGGCCAGCGGCGCAGCACGCCGTCGCCCGCAGCTGGTGGCTCAAGGGCCACGACCCAGCTCTTGCGGTCGTTGACCTGGGCCCCCGAGGCCGCCTCATAACCGCGCAAGACCTCCCTCGCCCGCTGGCCCTCCGTGCGCGAACACACCAGGAGGGAGATGTCGTCGGCATGGGCGAGGAAGCGCACCTCGCGCGCCGCGCCGCCCCGCAGCCCCACTGGGCACGGGAAGCCCGCCAGACCGCCATCACGCTCCAGCCCCCACAGCGCCACGTCCAGCACGAGGACGTACAGCAGCGGGCTCAGGGGGCAACCCTGCCGCATGCCCGAGCGCACCGGGATGGGCGCGCCGCGCGCATTGTTCACCTGCGGGACGACCGTCGCCCTGGCGTACAGCAGCCGGACCAGCGCCACGAAGTCCCCGGGGACCCCATGCCACGCCAGCGCCCGCCACAGGAAGGCGTGGCGGACGCGGTCAAAAGCGCGCGACTGGTCCAGCTGCAGCAGGAAGCCCCGCCACTCCCCCCAGCCTGCCCGGCAGAAGACCTCACGCAGGAGGCAGAGGGAGTCCGCGATGCTGCGGCCCGGTAGTGCGCAGGTCTGGGTGGGCACCATGCGCGGCCCCACCGCGGCGGCCAGCCGGTCCGAGAGGATGCGTGCCAGCGCCCGGTAGTCCACGTTGGTGAGGACGATGGGGCGCCAGCTGGCAGGCAGCGTGCGGTCGAGGTCCCCCGGCTTGGTGAAGAGCAGGAGGATGCTCTGGTACAGCGACCCTGGCAGCCGACCGCTGCCCGCGCGCGCGCCCGCCGCGCAGCCCTCGTAGAGCGCCGCCATCGGCGCGGCCAGCAGGTTGGCGTACGCCCCGTAGAAGGCCCAGCCCAGGCCGTCCGGGCCCGGGGCGGAGCGGCGGTGCCCTACGCGCAGCACCGCTCGCACCTCCTCCACCGTGAACGTGCCGCCGAGCGCGGCGAGGCGGGCCGCTGTGTCTGCACCGCTGCCGCCCGGCGGGCGCAGGGGCGCAAAGAACTCCTCCACGCCCGCGTCCCCCTCGTCCGCCCGCCCCGCGAACAGTACCCGGTAGAACCGGTCGACCACCGCCAGCATACCCCTCTCGTCGGTGCGCAGCGGTGCGGCAGGGTCGTCCCGGAGCGCCTCCACGAAGGCCGGCGTGCCCGCCGAGGGCACGTCTTCATCAGCGGCCGCCGGCACCGGCTGGGCGCCGCGCCCCCCGCTCCTCCCAGCCGTCGGCGCCCACCGGGCCGCCCGCCGTGCGCGCGAAGTGCCGGAAGAAGCGGACGCGCCGCCGGGCTGCATGGAATCCGGCGATGACGCGGCGTGCCCGCTCCAGCCACTCCCCCTCCACCGGCGAGCCCTCGCGCACCCGCACATGGCAGCCAAGGAACACTCGCACCGCCGCCTGGTACCGCGCCAGGTCCCGCCGCGCGAGGCGACCCTCCCACCGCTGGCAGAAAACACGCACGTCCCGCTTGACACGCTCCCACCACTCGGAGAGGCGGGCCGAGCCGTACACGTCCCGCAGGGAGAGGCGCTCCTCGAGGAGGCGCGCGAGCCCGCCCCGCAAGCCGGCATCCCCGTCCAGCTTGGCGGCGGTGAGGCGCCAGAGCGGCCGCCGCGCCCCCGGCCGGCCCGCCATCTGCAGCGCTACCTGCACCAATGCGTGCGTGGACCAGGGTGTGACCAGCACACGGCAGGAGCGCACCGGGCAGCCCCGCGGTGCCCACATGCGGTCGAGCCGCGCCGCCACCGCCGCCCCGTAGTGGGTGCAGAAGGGCGGTGGATGTGCCGTGCACGGCCCCGCCCCAAGCGCCGTCACCTCGTCGGCCCCCTCCGCCGCTCCCGCCTCCGCCTCCGCCCGGGCGACCCCCGGCGGAGCTGGAAAGAAGCCCAGGGCATTGGGCACGGTGAGCGCCACGTCCACCAGCCCACTCTCCGCGCGGACGGCCTCCGCATAGCGCTCCTCGGTCGAGAGCGGCGGGCTGTACGCCGAGGCCGGGCGCGTGCCCACGCCCTCCGACCCCCCGCAGCGTCCGGCCACCCGCAGTGGGACGCGGTCCTGGGGGACTGCGCGGTTGTTAAAGTCCCCCGCCACAAGCAGCGAGCGCCACGTTGCGCAGGCTGCGCGCAAGCGCACCCACAGGTCGCGGCATGCCGCCGCCGAGGAGGCCGACGCATACAGCGCACAGAGGCGGAATGCGCGCCAGCTGAGTGGGTCGTCCGGCCCACGCGGACCCGCCGCAGTGCTGCCCGCCTCCTCCGCCGCTACCACCTCGAAATCGAGGACGGCCAGCCGGCCCGGCACCTCCTCCACATAGCGCTGGAGGCGCAGGCCGGGGCCACCGCGCACAAGGATGCCCACGCCCGCCCAGCCCTCGGTTCCGTAACTCCAGAAGGAGGGGCCCGCGGGCCACAGGTGCTGGGCCGCGGCGCGGTGGCGCTCGTCCAGGAGGTGTGTCTCCTGGAGGACGAGGATGTCTGCGGGGAGTTCCCGCAGCGCCCCCAAGAGCTCCTCTTGCCGCACCGCCTGCCGCAGCCCGCCACAGTTCCACGTGGCCACCACGAACGTCCCCGAGCGAGACCGCGGGGGGGACAGTGACGACTCCCGCTGTGTCCCCGCCATAGCAGGCCATGAGCAGGGAGCGCCTCACGGGGAGGCGGCGCCGGGCCCCTGAAGGCCCCCTGAAGCCAGAGCAGGCTCGACAGATAGATGCCCCCCGGAGCCGCTGGACACGGCCAGCGACACGGCCGACCGGCCCTCCCCGCCCGCGGCAGCCGTGGCTGCCCCACCCACCCTGCCACTCCGAGAAGCTCGGGCCGGCGTGGGAGGCTCGGAAGCGCCCCCAGATGACAACGGGCTCTCGGACCCTGACGGGAGGGACAAGCGAATTTTGGATGCCGTGGAGGAAGAAGAGGTAAAGGAGGAGATGGGCGTGGCTGGTGAAGCCCCCCCCTCCCCCCCCCAAGTCTGCCCATCCACTGCCGCCCGCCCGCGTTCGGGTGTCCCTTCCCGGGACGAACACACCCCCTCAGGAGGGATATAGTCCTCCCCCAGTCCCAAGCCGGCCACCACGGAAGGGGCGCCCGGCCCGTCCAAGACCTGCTCCCGTGACCCCCCTGGGTCCGCCGCACAGCCCAAAGGGGCCGCTTCTGCCCCCAAGCCACTGACAGCCCCCGGACTCCCTGATGACAAGCCCCCTTCCTCAGAGGAGAGTCCGTAGTCCAGGGCTGGGAGAAGGAGTTGGGCCACATCGGCCCCCGCCACCGCCGGCGCCGGCTCTGCTCCCTCGGGCGGCCCGGGACCTGCCTGGGCCCGCAGCACCCGGCCAGTCAGCGTCCCCTCAACCAGCTGCCGTGGGCGAGCGAGGGACACGGGAGCCGCAGGCTCATCCCTGGCCCGGGCAGCCGGTTCGGCCGGCTCTGCAGAGGCCGCAGACCCATGCTCCAGGACGGCGAAGCAGTTCCCGACCGCCCACGCAGGCCCCGCTGCCCCCCTCTGCGGCCGGCCCGGTGTCGCGCCCGGCGAGGCCCGGGAGCGCTTGGGCCGCTCCGCCTCGTCACTGGACCGCCGCCGGCGGACCGCCCGGAAGTCCCCAGTGCCAGCCACCTCCATCGCCTCCTCAGGGCCACCCCCTGGCGGCACGTGCGGCCCCGCCCCAGGCGACTCGGGGCACTCAGCCCGCCCGGCACCACAGGTCCCAGGCCCGCCAGCCGCCGGCCCCGCCGCCGGCTCCAGGCCGTCCGCGGCAGCCCCGCCACGCGGGGCGGGCCGCTCCGCCGCCTCCTCCGATGCCCCAGCTGCCGTCTCTTCCGCCCCTGGTGCCCCGCCGCCCGTAAACCTCTGCGAACCTCTGTTGCAGGCCGCCCGCGGGCAGCTGGCGTAAGTGTGGCCCTGCTCGCCGCAGAGGTTGCAGCGGACTGCTGCCTGGCATGCCGATGCGACGTGCCCCCGTGCCCCGCAGCGCGCACAGAGCGGCGTGGTACAGGTCCGCCTCTGGTGGCCATAGCCGCCACAGGAAAAGCAGGCGGGCGGCTGCCCCGCGTAGCGCGTCACACCCCGCTCAGCCCCCAGGTAAAAGAACCTGGGGAGCCGCCGGGACCCCCCCGGGGCGAAGCGGAGCAAGGAGCGCACCTCCCCTGTCCAGATGCTCGCCTCGTCCCGCACCTTGGCCGGTGGCGCGAGCAGCGTGCCGAACCGGCCCAGCCAGGTGGCGATGTCCTGCAGCGGCACGAGGTGGGACCGGAAGAAGACAACCACCTGCCGCACATCGCCCTCGACAAGCGAGGTGACACGGAAGCCGTCGAAGAGCCGCGGCTGGACAGTCGCCAGGTCGCGGCAACCCAGCACGAAGAGGGAGAAGGCCGCAAAGGAGACAAAACAGACGTCCACCTCCCTCGACTCCGGGGGCCTGATGACGGCGGCGAGCAGCTCCACGGGGAAATCCAGGCCCTTGCAGATCACCTCCCGAACGAGGTGGCGCCTCGGCTCGAAGCCTGCGTCCCCCCCCCACATAGCGGAAGCGGAGGACATACCGCTCCCGCGAGGGGCCCGCTGACGACGGCCGGCCAGCCTCCCCTGCCCAGGGCTCCTCCGATGGCCCCCAGTCAGAGGACGGGCCTGCGCCCACGGAGTCGAGGATCTCGTCCAGATCATCGCGGGTGGAGCCGCCCCCGCCGAAACCGGCGGGTTGCCGAGAAGGCCCGGGCCTCGCAGCACCGGGCCCCCCTGCCCCGCCGCCCGCCACCGACGCATACGACGGCGCCAGCCGTGCCCCCGGAGGCCCCTCACCCTCGCCGGCCGTCGCCGACTCGTGACGCTGCGGCCGTACTTCCTCTGCGCCCCCTGCGGCGGGCCCGGCCCTTGGAGGTGAGGGTGGGGAGGCGACCGGGCCTGCACGCGACTCCCCCGCGCCCCTCCCGGGCGGCTCCGGGGCGGACCGCCGTTCCTCCGGGCCGCGCCCCGGCCCTTCCGATCTCAAATCCCCCGTCTCCCCCGGAGGGGCCCCAGCCAGCACCCGGGGAGCCCGCAGGGCCCTCTGCGGGAGCGGGCTCACGGGACGCTCCCCCGACCCAACTGCCGCGCCTGTGGTCTCTGAATCCCCGGGGACAGCTCCGTCCGACCGGTCCCCTAGCAAAGCCGGGCGCCGTGCATCGAACCGGTCCACCACGGAGCTGCGGCGGGCCCGGCCCTCCAATGCGCCCTCAGCAGCGCCCGACCCCGAGCGCAACAAGCGCGTGCTAGCTGCCGCCGAGGGGCCGCGTGCCGCCCCCTGGCCAGATGCACCGCGGTGCCGGCGGCCACCCCGCCGATGCCGCACAGATGAGCCCCCGCCAGGCGGCTGAACCGCCCTGCCCTCACTGCCGGAACGAGCCACCGCCCCCTCCTCTGAGGCACGAATCCGTCGTCCCCGGCTCTGGAGCGCCACCACGACGGCGTCCAGCCAGGCCCCATAGTCGGGGGCAGACAGGGCCGAGAGGACAGACCCGGCTTGCTGGCCGACGGGGACCTCCGCACCCGCGGCCGCCTGCCAGCCCCTGGAAACCTCCTGGAAGGCCCGGAGGAGGCCCTGCTCCGTCAGCCACAGGGGCCAGGACGTCTCACCCCGCGGCTTTCGGCCCACCAGCAGCCGCTCCACAGCCACCAAGGTTAGCGAGCGTGCCACCGACGCACGCTCATACGCAGGGCCTGGTACCGGGAGCCCATCCCGCAGAACGGTAAGCAGGGGCTCGAGCTCGCGCTCCAAGATGGCCCAGAAGCGGGCCTGGCTGCACTTTGAGAGGGCCGGGACCGGCACCCGCGGGAGGCGCACGTGACCCACCACCAGCCCCCAGAAGCGGAGGAGGACCACCGCCGCGTCCTGCTCCTTTGCGAGGTACGCAGTGGGCAGCGTGCTCAGGGGCGCTGCCAGATCCTGCAACCACCCCTCCCGGATGATGGCCTCCCGCGAGCCGGGGGTCCCCTGCGAAGAACCGCCCGCATCACTGCCATCACCCCACGAGGTGGAACGGCCGAACCCGCCGGAGCCCTCCTGCGAGCGGCTGCGAAGGGGGGAACGGTCCCGCCCAGCGGACCCCGCCCGGCCCCCCGAGGGAGAGGCCGAGGAGCAGCGGCGCCCCGCTACTGACCGCCCACCACCGGCGCGGCCCAACTCCCGCCGGCGACCCCGCAAGGGGTCAAGAGCGGCCGGCACATCCTCCATCGAGGACCCTGGTGAGGAGCCCAGCCCATACTCTCCCCCGCCTGAGAGGAGTCGCACCCCATATCCGAGGGGAGCCCCCACACCCGCGGGCCCGAGACTACGGCCCGCCGGGCACCATCCGGGCCGACGAGGCCCCCCAAGAAAGAAACCAGCCCCTCACGCTGCGCTGGGGCATCACGTGGAGCCCCCACACACCCCGCAGGGGCAGGGCCAGCGCTCCCCGAAGCGGGAGGACCCGCTTGCCCCTCCTCCCCGGGTGCCTCAGCCCCCCCCGCCACAAGCGTGGCCGGGCCCGACTGCGCCACCCCCAGGGGCCCCCCCAACAAACCACCAGATCCCTCCACCAGCGCGGACCCCCCAGGTACTGCCCCAGCACCGAGGCCGAGGGAAGAGGAGAGCGGGGAGGGACCACAAGCCTGTCCCTGCGAAGAAGGCAAACTGGCCTCCTCGTGAGTCGTAGGGGTCCCAGCCGGCTCGGTAAGCGACTCACGAGGAGTCCCATCAGAAACAGCAGCAGGGCTGCCCTGCACCCCGACTGAGCCCGTACGGAGCCCAACTAAGGTGGGGACACCGCCAGGAGTGCTTGGGGGGGTGGCCCCCACCCCCCCTGCCACGCGGGGGGGCCGCACCGCACCCCCCCCGCCCGTCAACGAAGAAGCAGCCATGACCCAAGCTCACAACAGCCACCAGGAAGGGGAGTGAAAGGGAAGGAAGCACCCGGAAAAAAACCCCAACAAAGGGACAGGGGGCCCAACAACGACCCCCCTTGCTCCAAGGAGCCGTCCCCGTGGGGCAGGGAAAAAAAACCCAAAAAAAACGCCCCCAAAACCCAAACAAACTCCAACAAACGCAAAAAAGCCCAGGGAGATGAGAAACAGCTGGGACAAAATGGCCCCCACCAAACTCAAACAGGGAAATGGGGGGAGAGAAAAACGGCCCCCAAACGCCCCAGAGGGGACCAGGACCACCCCCCCTGCGACGGGGGGGTGCCCCACGCCTTCCCACAACAGGGGCTACCAAACAGCCCCGCCTCCCACTGCTCTAAATGCCCCAAAAACCTCCAAACAAGGGCTGGCTAGGCTGCAGCTGTTACAAGACAGGTAGCTCCGCCTCCAGAAGGAGAAGGAGAAGGAGAAGGAGAAGGAGAAGGAGAAGGAGAAGGAGAAGGAGAAGGAGAAGGAAACGACACGATTTTTTTTTTTTTTTAGGAAACGACACGATTTTTTTTATTGATTAAAACCCTCCTACAACCGGCCCTGGCACGCCCCCAGTGGGAACGGGCGGCCGGGCCCACGGGAATGAAGACAACAAAAAACACTCCGGACTGGAGAAACGCAACAAAAAACCCCCACACGCCCACCGGCAAACCCGCCGCCCACCAAAGTCATCCTTGGGAAAACCCCAGAGTCAGTCCGGCCGGGAAGGCCCACAGGGAAAGCCGCGCTCACGTGATCGGCGGCGGGGAGGGCGCCCGCTCACGCCACGGCCACAGCCGCCGCCAGCGCTCCTCGGGAAGCCGCTCGCGCTCGGCGGCACGGATCCAGGCCGCCCGGTCGGCGATGCGCTCTGCCTCCTCCGACGCCCAGTCCACTGGCGGGGCGCCGCCAGCCCGCTCCACGCGCAGGTGCCGAGTCCGAAGCTGGCACAGCACATGGAGGACGAGATTATTCAGGAACCGCAGCGTCGACCAGGGCAAGGCCGGCAGCCGCCGCCACCGCCGCCGCCCCGCCACTTGCGCTGCCGCCGCCAGTCATAGGCCACCTGCGCGACCCCCACCACCGGCGCCGCCGCCTCCGTCGCCTCCGTCGGTGGTGCTGGCTGCTCCGCCGCCGCCGTCCTCCGCGGCTCCGCCAGAGGCCGCACCGATGCCACCGCCGTCAGGGCCCCCGTCTCCGCCGCTCTGTCCGGGCGAACCTACAGCAGGGGGAAGCAGGAGAGGAAGAGGGGCCGGGGGCATGGGCGCCCGTGAAGGGCCAGCCACGGGGGGGAGGGGGGGAGGGAGAAGGCCCCGGGGTCCTCCAGCCCCGAGACCAGCTGCAGCCATGGCTGGCCGGCCAGCTCCGGCCGCCCGAAGCGGCACGCCACCGCCGCCCAGAGCGCGCGTGCCTCCGGGCACTCGGCGACAAAGTGCCGCACGTCATCCTCGGGCACGGCGCCGGCCGCGCCGGCCGCCAGCGCTGTGGCGGTGCAGACTGCGCGCGGGCACAGGCGCGCCTCCCCGCGCACCCACGGCGGCGCCGCCGGCTCCCGCAGCACCTGGTGGTACGCCCACCAGCGAGACTCCCAGTAAAGGTACGGGAGCCGCCGGTCGGTGAAGGGCTCCAGCGGGCCTGCCGGCGGCGCCCGGTAGCCTGGCAGGCGGCCCGCCGCCACCCGCCGCCGTGCCGCCGCCCGCCACGGCCCCGTGATGGCACGCTCCAGCGCCTCTGCCGTCACCTCCACCCGCATCGTGCGGCGCCGGATGGCCACCTCCCGGCCCGGCACACCCGCCGCCGCCTCCCGCCAAGAGGGGTGGAAGTGGGCCGCCGGGATGCAGTACTGGCGCAGGACGGCGGGCAGCTCCGCCAGGAATGCAGGCAGGCAGCCACGGTCCGGGCCCGAGACACGGAAGGCGCAGGTCCCGCCGCGCCACCAGCGCGTCTCGCCCCAGTCGCTGCCCCACCAGTGGGCCAGGAACAGCGCCGCCCAGAGCGCCGGTAAGCGACCAGCTGGCGGCGGCACCGCCCGCCCCGCGCCTGGTGGCGGGAGTAGCTCGGACGCGCTGCCCAGGTTCTGCGCCAGGAAGCGCCCCCACAGCGCCAGGTCCAGTGCCGGCAGTCCAAGGCCGCCCTTGCGCACCGGCAGGTATGCGACAGCCCGCGCCAGGGGGAAGAACGCTGTGCCCCACAGGAAGGCGAACCACCCAGGAGTCACCCGGCGCAGGAAAGCGTCCGGCGGCGGGTAGACCGCCGCCAGGTGCGCCACCTGCGGGAGCAGGTAGATGCGCAGGTAGGCGGCCCGCTTGAACAGCGGCAGCCGCCAACGCCGCCAGCGTGCCCAGCGCGCCTCCCAGCGCTCGGCGCAGCGGTCCCAGTTCTCCACCCAGGCGTCCGGGTGGAGGCCATAGCGAACGCCCAGGACGTGCACCGTGCGCGTAGGCATGGCCGCAACCGCCACCCCGGCAAGGGCGGCGCAGGCCACGCTCGGTCCCGTGCCCTCCCCCCACCACTCCGCGACCGGCCAGCGGCGCAGCACGCCGTCGCCCGCGGCTGGTGGCTAAAGGGCCACGACCCAGCTCTTGCGGTCGTTGACCTGGGCCCCCGAGGCCGCCTCATAACCGCGCAAGACCTCCCTCGCCTGCTGGCCCTCCGTGCGCGAACAAACCAGGAGGGAGATGTCGTCGGCATGGGCGAGGAAGCGCACCCTGCGCGCTGCACCGCCCCGCAGCCCCACTGGGCACGGGAAGCCCACCAGACCGCCATCACGCTCCAGCCCCCACAGCGCCACGTCCAGCGCGAGGACGTACAGCAGCGGGCTCAGGGGGCAACCCTGCCGCACGCCCGAGCGCACCGGGACAGGCGCGCTGCACGCGTTGTTCACCTGCGGGACGACCGTCGCCCCGGCGTACAGCAGCCGGACCAGCGCCATGAAGTCCCCGTGGACCCCGTGCCACGCCAGCGCCCGCCACAGGAAGGCGTGGCGGACGCGGTCAAAAGCGCGTGACTGGTCCAGCTGCAGCAGGAAGCCCCGCCATTCCCCCAGGCCTGCCCGGCAGAAGACCTCGTGCAGGAGGCAGAGGGAGTCCGCGATGCTGCGGCCCGGCAGTGCGCTGGTCTGGGTGGGCACCATGCGCGGCCCCACCGCGGCGGCCATCCGGTCCGAGAGGATGCGTGCCAGCGCCCGGTAGTCCACGTTGGTGAGGACGATGGGGCGCCAGCTGGTGGGCAGCGTGCAGTCGAGGTCCCCCGGCTTGGTGAAAAGCAGGAGGATGCTCTGGTACAGCGACCCTGGCAGCCGCCCGCCGCCTGCGCGCACCCCCGCCGCGCAGCCCTCGTAGAGCGCCGCCATCGGCGCGGCCAACAGTTTGGCGAACGCCCCGTAGAAGGCCCAGCCCAGGCCATCCGGGCCCGGGGCGGAGCGGCGGCGCCCGCCGCGCAGCACCACCCGCACCTCCTCCACCGTGAACGTTCCGCCAAGCGTGGCGAGGCGGGCTGCTGTGTCCACGCCGCCGCCGCCCGGCGGGCACAGGGGCACGAAGAACTCCTCCACACCCGCGTCCCCCTCATCCGCCTGCCCCACGAACAGTACCCGGTAGAACCGGTCGACCACCGCCAGCATGCCCCGCTCGTCGGTGCGCAGCGGCATGGCAGGGTCGTCCCGGAGTGCCTCCACGAAGGCCGCCGTGCCCGCCGAGGGCACGTCCTCGTCAGTGGTCGTCAGCGCCGGCTGGGCGCCACGCCCCTGCTCCTCCCAGCCGTCGGCGCCCACCGGGCCGCCTGCCGTGCACGGACTGTGTCAAGTTTAAAAGCAAGAAGACTTCTAAGAAGAAAGAAGAAACTTCTAGAAAGAAGATTCTTCATGGAAAAGTTGTTGAGAACTCTGATAATAAAGATTTGTGGGTTCTTGACAGCGGAGCCAATTCTCATATATGTCACAATAAAGATTCCTTTCTGTCTTTGTCTAAAACTAACAAACAAAAAGTTTCCTTAGCAGATGGATCTGTATCCAAGATCGTGGGTGAAGGTGAGATCAATCTTCCATGTTTGGGGGAAACTGTTCAAAATGTTTTGTTTGTGCCTAATTTTCAAAGCAATCTCTTGTCTGTGGGGCAGCTAGTAGCCTCACGTTATGTAGTAACTTTTAAGAAAGAGGGTTGTGATATTAGAAAGGATGGTAAAGTGGTTGCAAAGTGTTTGCAGAAAGATTCTCTGTACATTGTACAAAATGCTGAAAAACAAATTGCTAAGGCTGTTTTTGAAAATAAGGCATTACACGATCAATGCATCCATTTAATACATAGGAGATATGCTCATGCTAATTTTAAGTACATTTCTCAAATGCCTAGTTATTCTGCTGATTTAAAATTGAAACCTTGTGCTAAGTATCTAGATTGTGCAGTTTGCAAGGAGAATAAAACCACGAGGGCTCCTGTGAAGAAGTTTTCTGATAGGTCCACCTCTAGACCTCTAGAGATCATTCATTCTGATGTTATAGGCCCCTTTTCTCCTAGTCTTGGGGGAGCAAGGTACATTTTGACCTTCATAGATGATTTTTCCAGATACACATTCATTTATTTGCTGAAACACAAAGATGGGGTCTTTGGTAAATTTAAAGCTTTTGTGGCTTGGGCGAATGGAAAATTCCCAAGGCCAGTGTCTGCTTTGCAATCAGATCGAGGTGGAGAGTATCTATCCTCAAAGTTTAAAAACTTTTTGTTAGAAAAAGGGATAGAACACATTTTGGCTAACCCTTACACTCCAGAACAGAATTCTGTTGCAGAGAGAAAAGGCAGAACATTGCAGGAAGCAATGATGTGTTTGCTGAAGGATGCTAATTTGCCTTTTAGGTATTGGGGAGAAGCTGTTTCTACAGCGTGTTATGTGCAGAACAGGCTGTTTAGCAGTGCAATTCAGGATGTGCCTTTTCATTTGTTCTATGGTGTCAAGCCTAAAGTAAGCCACCTCCGAGTGTTTGGAAGCACAGCTTGGGTGCACATTCCTAAACAGCTGAGGTGCAAGGGGGCTTCCAGAACAAAGAAAGCAATCTTTGTAGGGTATGAACAAAGTCAGAGGAGCTACAGGTTCATACTGGATAATCAATTGATAATTAGTAAAAGTGCTTTTTTTGCTGAGCAGAATTGGGATAAAATAAACTCTAGTTCTTCAGTTGATTTATCCATGGGGGAGCAGCAAAGTCTTGCTGATGGTGATTTGCAGGAATCACCTAGTGAAGTCAATGATCAGGAAGCTGACTTGTCTGGAAAGTCAGAGGTTTCTGAGGACAATGGTAGGATTCAGAGTGTAAGTCCTGTCCTACCTCGCAGGTCTGAAAGGATTAATAAGGGAGTTCCTCCTGATCGTTATCAAGTAGATGTTGTGAAGGCTTTTCACATTCACACAGAGCCTGAGTCTCTGGAAGAAATTAAAGAAATGCCAGCTGAAATAGCTAAGTGTTGGCATGAAGCCATGCAGCAAGAGTTGGATTCCTTAAAGGAAAATAAAACTTGGAAACTAGTAAATTTGCCTCCCAATCAGAAGGTTTTAGGTTGTAGGTGGGTGTTCAAACTGAAAAAAGATTCTGATGGCAAGATTCAGAAGTACAAAGCAAGGTTGGTAGCAAAAGGTTTTGCTCAAAGAAAAAATGTGGATTATGACAAAACTTTTGCTCCAGTGACAAAAGCTGAATCTATCAGGTTGCTTTTAAAGGTTGCTGCCATGAAGAAACTGTCTGTTTATCACTATGATATTCAAACTGCTTTTCTGTATGGTGATTTGGAGGAAAAATTGTTTATGCAACAACCTCCTGGTTATGAAAAAGAAAAACATCTTCTGTGTGAATTGCAGAAATCCATCTATGGCTTGAAGCAGGCCGCGCGTTGTTGGAATATTAAAATGGATAATATTTTGCAAAAATTTGGGTTTCAGAAGGGAATTGCTGATCCTTGTGTGTATGTAAAAAATGATAAGCAAGGTGTAATGTACTTGTGCTTGTATGTTGATGATTTGTTGCTGCTCACTTCATCTGATGAACAGAAGCATTCCTTTGAGGTTTGTATGAAAAACAATTTCACATTGAAATGTCTTGGAGCAGTCAACAATTACTTAGGATTGGAAATTCAGAGGGAAAAAGATGGCAGTTTTCTCATAAGCCAGAGCAGTAAAATTAAGAAACTGCTGGAGGATTTTAAAATGCAGGACTGCAAGTCTGACTCCTCCCCCATGCTTCCTGAGTTTCTAAAAGAGGAGGGGGAGAAGGGGGATGGTGAGTTATCTGAAGGAGATAGTTTCAGATCAGCCATTGGTAGTCTTCTTTACATTGCAAACAATAGCCGTCCGGACATTTCTAACAGTGTGTCCATTTTGAGCAGGTTTGTGGAAAATCCCACATCTGCTGCAAAGTCTGGTTTAAAAAGGCTGTTTCGTTATTTACAATGCACCAAAGATTTTTGCTTAAGGTTGTCTGCTACAGACACAGAAGAAAAGTTAGAATGCTGGTGTGATTCAGATTGGGCTGGAGATCTCAGTGATAGAAAGTCTACTTCTGGAAGTGTAATTCAATTTGCAAAGTCCACTATTGCATGGTTTTCCAGAAAGCAGACTGTAGTAGCCATCAGCACAGCTGAAGCCGAATTCTATGCTTTAGCACAACTGTGCAATGAAGTAATTTGGTTTACACAATTGTTGCAAGACATTGGAGTCATTTTAAGCCAGCCTGTAACAATTCATGAAGACAACCAAGCCTGTATCCATTTGGCTTTATCTGAAAGTTCCAGAAATCGCACAAAGCACATTGATGTGCGTTTTCATCTTGTTAAAGATTTTCTAGCCAAGAAAAAGGTTATTTTGAAATACTGTGATACTAAATTAATGTTGGCAGATATCTTAACCAAGCCTCTAGTTGCCAGTAGGCACAATGAGTTAATTACCAAGCTGGGTTTGTTTCCATATTCTTTCTAGTCATAAAAAAAGGGGAGTGTTGTATATATTTTTTATGTCTGTAGAATATGTGGCTGAGTTTTTAAAAAGCCAGGCCTCAAATTTTTTTTCCTGTGAGTTTCAAGAGGGAGCACATGTTCACCCCCACTCAGGAATGTTAATTTACCTTTGGAGCCTAGTAGTCTGGCTTACTTGGACCAATCAGAATTAGCTGTTTGAGCTTTGCCCATATTGGGAATCTGTTGCCTAGGTGTTTTGGTCACATGCTGGATCCTGTCCACTCAGATGCTGATCAAGTTAAGGTTTAAAATGTAAATGCCTTTTGTTCTTTTGTTCTCTACTCTGCACTCTGCTCTGCTATCTAAATGTAAATAGCTATGTTAATCAACCATGCCATGCTTTGGCTAAAGAAGAAGATTCAAGGTTTGTTCCTATGTTTCTGTTTTAAATAAAGCAATGTTTTTTTACTACAAACTTATCTCTTGGTTTTTCCATAACTCTGATCACAAATTTTATAAAATAACAAAACACCACCACCCTGAGAATATTTCAGAAATTCTCTTTTCCTTTGCAACTTTTTTAAGCAACCTCTTTTCCATCAAATTAAAGGAGAATGGATAAAGAAGAAAATACAGGTTAATTTCTCCAATATTGGGAAACAACAATGTCAAAAGGGCCAGAAAAGGCTCTACCTATTTATCAGGTTACAATTAAAATAACCATCCTTATGCAGAAGGCTTTTTCACAGCACCTGATGATGGCAGAGTATTTAAAACATGGGAAATGAAGTAAAATGCCCACTGGGAGAATGTATGTGCTTCTGAATATTATTTCTAATGCTCACCTCTGGATTGTACAACATGCAATTTGCAATTTGGTCTTTTAAAATTAATAATTTAACATCATAAGTGTAGGCTGATTATCAAAAAGTCCAGTGTTTTCAGCTAAATAATAATAATAATGATAATCAGAACCCATTATTTTAAAGAGCACAACCTGACCTGAGCTATAAATATGAAGAATTGCCTTTCTGTTAGGTAAGTGTGATGTTTAAAACCCTTTCTGCATTAATAGGGCAGTATTCTGATCTGGCATTTGTGGGTTTTGGTTTTTTCCCCCCTCCTATTGATTTTGTTTTAATCAATAGAAAATGTCACCATCATCATTCACAGAATAACATAATATACAATTGCTGGGAAAGACTGAAGGCAAAAGGAGAAGGGGATGGCAGAGATGGTTAGATAGCATCACCGATGTAACGAACATGAATCTGAGTAAACTCCGGGAGACAGTGGAGGACAGGAAGGCCTGGCGTGCTATGGTCCATGAGGTCACAAAGAGTCGGACATGACTAAACGACTGAACAACAACAACAAAAAAATGGTTTGTATGTCTCTTCCCCAAGTTTTGGTAACAGTTCCCAAATGTTGCACAGTAATAGTTTTAATGCAAATCACTTTCTTCAATGCAGGCTTTTAAAAAGTGAGTTTTCTCAATATAAGCTCTTGTTTAAACATTAACTACCACAATTGAGTGTGGTTTGCTTTCAATGATGTGACTTTCCCCCCAGATACTTTATAAAAAGAAACAAACAGAACTTTGATTGGGAAAAGATGATCTCTAACTAGACTTATTTTAGTACTCCTTACTTTCTCTGAAGTAAAGTGGTGAGTTTTCACTTTTTTATATATAGTCAGCCATAGAAGAAAAGAATTGGTCCTTGTGATTACTAGCCTGAGAACAGAGACTGAAGGGAAGAAGGTATCTTAAAGACCATCCACTGACATCTGACACCTGTCTCCAGTACTTGTAACTTTTAAGGCCACCAATGAATTTGCTTAGAACCAAACTTATATTACAATCATATTAAATGGTTGTTGTGGGTTTTCCGGGCTGTGTGGCCGTATTCTGGCAGATTTGGTTCCTAACATTTTGCCAGTAGCTGTGGCTGGCATCTTCAGAGGACAGGAGCACAGCTAGAAGATTCTCTCTGTGCCCAAGTGGAAGGTGTGTGTTACTGCTGGTGTTTATAGCTGCTGAGAGAGTGTGTGTCTTCTGTGGGTCATTTACAAGAGATTAGGAGAGGGTTCTTTGTGGTGATTAGGGGGTGTGGTGCTGTCATGTGTGGGATTAGTACATCTATTGTGTGAGTTGTTTGTATGTTTCTGTGGTAGAGTAGAGTTCGTTGACCTTTTGCAAGCTGTGTTTTTCAGGACTGGCAGCCAGGTTTTGCTGATCTTTACACTTTCTTCTTTTTTATTGAAACTGTGTTGGTGTTTATGTATTTCAATGGCTTCTCTGTATAGTCTAACATAGTGGCTGTTGGTGTTGTCCAGTATTTCTGTGTTTTCAAATAAGATTTGGTGACCAGTTTGTTTGAGAGCATATTCACCTATTGCAGATTTTTCAGGTTGCTGTAGTCTGCAGTGTCTTTCATGTTCTTTTATCCTGGTGTGGATGATGCGTTTTGTGGTCCCAATGTATACTTGTCCACAGCTGCAGGGTAACGAACTCTACTCATCCACAGAAATATACAAACAGCTCACACAATAGATGTGCTAATCCCACACACGACAGCACCACACCCTCTTATCACCACAAAGAACCCTCTCCTAATCTCTTGTAAATGACCCACAGAAGACACACACCCTCTCAGCAGCTATAAACACCAGCAGGAACACACACCTTCCACTTTGGCACAGAGAGAATCTTCTAGCTGTGCTCCTGTCCTCTGAAGATGCCAGCCACAGCTACTGGCGAAACATTAGGAACCAAATCTGCCAGAACACGGCCACACAGCCAGGAAAACCCACAACAACCATCGGATTCCGGCCGTGAAAGCCTTCGACTATAGTAATCATATTAAAGCTTGAGAAAGACCCCATAAGATGTGAAAGCTATAGGCAAATATATTTGCTTAATGTGGATGGTAAAATATTAACTTTCATAGGAGGTTACAGAAAGCAGTACCTTTTATAATCAAACCATCTCAGTTTGGATTTATAAAAAAAAATAGACAAGCATTTGACAATATCTGTCTGGGGATTGATGCTATGGATATTGCTACAAATAAATTGGAAACAGCTGTTCTAATTTAGTTGGAAGTTGAAAAGCCATTTGTTGTAGTCCAGATTGAATTTATGGGTTTCTACCATCATTTATTTATTGGATTATAATTTTGTATCTTCATCCACAGTTATTACAAATGGATTTGTCACTCAACTTATCAAGTTATATTGGTACAGCCAACCTACAATGCCCATTGTCTCCCTTAATATTCAATGTTATTCTTGAACCATTGACTTCTTGCATTAGACAGGGTCAAGATATTAAAGGTATAGTTGCACTCAATGCTGAATATAAATTTTTCTTATATGCTGATAATATCATGGCTATCCTTGATAATTATAATGTTGTTAGCATATAGGAAGAGTATCAATGCTTTTGAACTTTTGATGTTGGAGAAGACTCCTGAGAATACCACGGATAGCCAAGAAAACAAACAAATGGATGTATAGTCAAAGGCTTTCACGGCCAGAATCCGATGGTTGTTGTGGGTCCCTCCAATTAGGCACAGAGAGTATCTTCTAGCTGTGCTCCTGTCCTCTGAAGATGCCAGCCACAGCTACTGGCGAAACGTTAGGAACCAAAACTGCTAGAACACGGCCACACAGCCCGGAAAACCCACAACAACCAAACAAATGGATCATCGAACAAATAAACCCAGAGTTCTAACTCGAGACACAAATGACCAGGCTCAAATTATCCTACTTCGGACACATTACGTGGAGACCTAGCTCTCTGGAGAAGGCTCTAATGCTGGGAAAGTTGGAAGGAAAGAGAAGAAGAGGACAATCAGCAGTGGTGAGTGCACTGTTGGAAGACCTGAAAGACCAGGTTAGGGACAGATTGTCATGGAGAAAATCTATCTATGTGGTCCCTAAGATTCTACAATGACTTGATGGCATGTAATCATCAATCGTCCTTGATAATTATGCAATAAACCAAAGCTTATTGAAGTCGTAGAGCAATATGATTTAAAATGATAATATACCATTAACTGCACAAGTCTAATTTGCTGCCTTTGTGATCTAATATACCTATATATTACTGTAAGAAATAAAATGTATAATTTGTATAGACTATAAAATACTTGAGTTTATATCTTTCTTGAAATATATCACAATATGTTGAATTAAATATATTTAAATGTATAGATGCAATTTCAATATATGTGACTCAATGGTTAAAAGTCCCATTAAGTCTTTGGGGCAAAATTAATGTTACCAAAATGAACATTACATTGAGATTAATGTATATTCTAAGAAAAACAATTATGTTTTGATCTCAAATCACATGAGAATCACATGCTGTGGAATAACCCAAATTTGAAAATAGTGAGGAAGATGTTTTATTGGAGTTCTTGGGCTAAACAAGGGATCAAAAGTTTAAATCAGTTGATTTTTTAATGGTTCTTTTAAAGATTTTGAGAGATTGCATGTTGAGTATGACTTATCTATAATATTTGCCATGGTCACATCACTTTCTGATTGCTTTTCGGCTTGCTGGTGTCAGCCCACCTCATGGGGGATATGGCCTGTTAGATCGGCTTGCCCCAGGTGACTGATGGGCCTGATTGGGTTCCAGAGGGAGCTTGTGGGTTTTCCTGAGGATCATGTAGGCAGCTCAGATGAGAAATGGGCATGTGGTAGACACCTTAGACCAGAGCTTTCCAAACTTTTTATGTTGGTGACACACTTTTTACACATGCATAATTTCGCAACACACTCTTACAGCAGGGCACAAGGCAGGCACTAGGACCTGCGTGGAATCACAGCAGGTTTGGAGGCAGCCAGGCACAAGGCAGGCACTAGGACCTGCGTGGAATCACAGCAGGTTTGGAGGCAGCAAGGCACAAGGCAGGCACTAGGACCTGTGTGGAATCCTGGCAGGGCTCCGACGCAGCAGCAGCCACGACACACCCAGACACTGCAGCCGATACACTAACGTGTCCTGACACACAGTTTGGAAAGCTCTGCCTTAGACCATATTGCCCCTATGTGGTTTTCTGAGGGGCTCTGGAAGATGAAGTGTAAGAAGAAACACCTAGAGCACCAGTGGTGGAAAAAAACAAATGTGACCAAATTTCATTAAGAACCCATAATAGGGATTGCATTGTGGCAATATTTCTACACTCTTATTGCATCTGCCAATGGCTGTCTTGTGGTCCTGTTTAAGGGGATAGTCCTTACTGGGGAGGGATGGGTCACAGAACCATCTGCAGGGTTGCTGCCAGGAATATTCTTGCTCTCTGGCAGATAAAGTTGCTAAGATCTACTCAGAGATGGATTCCAACTGGACAGGTCCAGTTGAGGTTCCCAAGGCAAGGTCTTGTGGGGTTATCTGAAGCAAGTTTCAGTTATCTGGAACTCTTGAGGAACTAGACAGAGACCTCTAGGCCATAAGCTTGGCCAACTGTTTTTTAGATCCAGGTACCTCCTGGATGGTGAAGGTCACCTGGGAGGTGACCTGAGGTCCAAGGCAAGCTTTTCAGTCAAGATACCTAGATCTCAATACTCAGTGGCTGAGGTGGTATAGAGGAGTACAAATATGACCTTGGGGAAAATATGTGGTGATATTTATTGAAACATGAGCTTAGCCCAGAAAAGCATGAGAAAGACACATGATTTTCCTATCTTGACTGTCTTTGGTATAAGAGGGAGAGAAGGGGAAACACTGTCAGGCTTTCAAGATGCTGTTATTATAGCCTATATCAATAAAGTAGAATTCTAGTATTTCTTGTGTCTATTTCTTGACTTGGCCTACTTTGAACTACTGACAAGTGGGACAGAGATCCCATTCATGGTTTATGTCTCATTTTTCTTCCCCCTATGTTTTTAGAGCTCAGTATATTTTTTAATCATCAATAAAAAGGTTATAGATCCCTGAATTATAGGCTAATGGTTGAGCTCTTCCACAACTAGCAGATGCTTCACCTTATTCTGAAATGGATAACCTGTAGCATCTCCCTAGAGATTTCAGATTTGGTAGATAGTGAAAATAGGAGTTAGCTAACCTGTCCTGGCTGTCCTCACCAACCCGCACCAATCGGAAACCAACTTGGCTAAAGATCAATCAGAAGTCAGGTCACCTGGCTATAAAGACAGGAGCCCAGTCAGTCCCTGCTCAGTTACCTATGGTCTGCTATGCAGACAACTTTGCCTCTGAAGATGCCAGCCATAGTTGCCAGCAAAATGTCAGAAAATCTGCAGTCTAGACTATGGTCACTAAACCCTGAAGCTCAACACTGCCCAACAGATACCAGCCATGAAAGCCTACACCAATAAATGGAATCTTTCTCCCACCTTCCTATTGGGTGACCTCCAAAGCAGGAGTCATAAAAGTAATACAGTTAAATAGTTCCATCCAACTGAGATCCATTCTTAGACAAATACCCCCTCCCCTCAAGTTTGTTGTTTTCATGAATCTAATACAATCCCTTAGACTCAGTATATAGTTTTAAGTTGGCTGTGAAACAGTAATAGAGCAGATGCCAAGCCTATGAGCTTAGGGAAAACTTTAATTAGTCAGAATCTTCTCTTGTAGCTATTCAGCTAATTCCCAAAGGTTCCAGTACCTGAAACTGGGGTTTGACAGGAGAGGAGTTGGATCAATGATTTGATCCAGCAGGAACTGTCTGATATTAGAACATGTACCCACCACTGCTTAACATCCAGCTGCACTATTAGTATCTTCCCTGGAGAGATACAAAGGCTAGCACTGTGACTTTCCCTAGGCAGAAAGCTTCTGACACCTCCTGCACTGAATAAACATGTTCCCATAATTATTTTTCCTTCAACTAAGCAGATTCAGCCATTTCATAAGACAAAGCCAAGAACCTTTCACGCCTCACCGGCCACACATTTGCTGCATCAGCACTGAAATTACTTTCAGCTTTGCTGAACAAGGGGAAAATGTTATGAACCAATGGATTTCTTTGTCATTCCGAGATATTTTTCCCTGACCCACCAAGTTTGGTTGGATGAACTGATATTTAGCTCTTCCAGGTTTGTTTAGCTCTTCCAGGTTTGTTTCTACTAAAGTGAGATTTTTGTGCTTTGGTCACTTCCTTCATTATATACCATCAAAGGAAGCTCCCTGGTATTCAGAAATGTCTCTTTCAGGAACACCGCAGTGAAGATAAAGGAAATTCGCAAAGTTCTTTATTAGAGGATGCAAGCTGGCAGCTGCTGTCTGATTTGTCCCACTCTGTCTTCTTCAATGAAGGGCAGTATTTATTTATTTATTTATTTATTTAATCAAATTTATCACCACCCAAATCCCCCAAGGGGGACTCTGGGCGGTTTACAACAAAATATAATCAATAATGTACAATTATAAATAGAATAAAATACAAATTAAATAACACTTTAAAATGTAAAAAATATAATAAATCCAATGATGGGATCTTCTAAGTTCTTCTTAAGTAAAAAGGGCACTCCAGGAATAATCTAAGGTGCTAGCCATCTCCAGGTATGCACATTCTCCTTCCCGCCCCAAGCATACTGAAAAAACCAGGTTTTAAGTTTCTTCCGGAAGTCCAGGAGCGAGGTGGACTGTCTAATCTCTGGGGGGAGAATGTTCCAAAGGGCAGGGGCAACAGAAGAGGAAGCATGCGTATGTGACCCTGTTAGATGGAGCTCACCTTCATCAGTATTGATGCTTCATATGAAGCAGCCTTCTATCAAGTCAGACCAATGCTTCCAGCATTCTTCATGCCAGGAGCAGACAAAAATAAATGGTTAATGAAGTTTCTGGTGAACGAATCCTCTTGTGACTTCCAAAAGTTGACAGGGGCTTTTGTTTTCCACTTTCTCTTGCTCAAAGTTCTGGACCACTTGACTCAAGCTGCTGTTATGAATGGCTGATTTAGGACTTTCTCTTTCTCCGCTTCTGCTTCTGCAACAGTGGGCTCACTCTGCCATTGTAATTCAGGCTGGGCATTTTGACTCCCCCCCCCCTCTCTCTTTGCCTAGGTTCCTTCTGGGTTTGTATTTAGCAAAACAAGCCTGTTTTGTTTTTTTGTTTTTTTAAACTTTCAGAGTGGAATTATCCACTGAAGCATTTGGTTTGATTTGATCCTCTAAAAACCTGTGGCTTTGGAGGAGACCAACCTCAGCAAAGCTAGCCAGCTCTCTGGGAAGCCCCCTCTGTTTCTTGGGAATAATAGAAGAAGGTGAGCAAGTTAGGAAGACTTAAGTGGGACCACTAATAGGCAGAGGGATGGATTTTGAGCTGATTTTGTACCTTGGTGAAGATTTATCTTTCTCTCTTTGCTTTGGATAACCAGGGTGAGTTTTTTCCCCCATTTAGTCTAGTTTTTTTCTTATTTGATATTTTTCCCTGTTTGCTTAGGCTTCTGTATCCCCTGACTTAATAGCCATCTTGTTTCTTTTAGGCCAGTTGTTCATTTTGAAGTTCCGTTTGAATCTTGATCACACATTTTGTTGACTACCTTTCTAGTTTTGTATTATCTGGAAAACTGATAAACATCCCCCTTTATACAGTACATTTAGTCTGCTTATTTACTTTTAAAAATGGAAGACCATCACCAACCTATTCTTTTCTGCTTAAAACTTTTCTTCAAGCTGATATGGAGCAATAAATGAGAACCATGAAATATTTACTTTATTTATTCATTTGTTAATTCAATTTGTACATTACAAATCAGTTAGGCTCTTGGCAGTTTGCAACAAGCAGCACTTAACAATACAATTAAAGCATCCATGATAAAAATAATTAGCTAAAATAAAACAGTTAAAGAATATATCATGAACCACCCAATGGCATTATCTCAACCCCATAAGCTCTCCAAAACCAAATACGCTTGCTTAACAACCTGCAATCTATGTAACAATTTTAGCACTACCTAACCTACAGTTTGCAATCTTGCTGAGAAGATTATCATGGGAAGCCTTGCCAAATACTTTGCTAAATTAAGATATATTATGTTCAATATTAGTGATTCTGTCAAAAATAAACAAGGCTGATTTGGTGATGACTTATTCCTGACAAACCCATTCTGATTCCCAGTCAGTATGCATTACTTTCAAGATGTGCAAATATGGTCAGTTTATAATTTGTTCTATCCCCCGCCCCCCCAGCACTATCGTCATGATAAGTGTTCTATAGCTTTCTGGATCTGCCTTCCTTCCTTTGTTTTTTTGACCATGGGGGCAATTCTTGCCTATTTTTGTCTTCGGATACCTCACCTGTTTTGCAAGATTTTTCAAAGTGTGCATGGATGCCAGAGAAGCATTTGCTTCATGTTCGGTGTTGGCATTGCATCAGGTACAGGGGGCCATATGTTGATGTTACAGGAGAGGAATCATGCATGACTGCTTTATATATTTTGATCTGAACACCTGTGACAATAATCTCCTTGGGCCTGGTCTAATAAATAAATAAATAGCCGAGAGTTTAGGATTAATTGGCTTATTATCCTTAATTCTGTTTACTCCTTCTCCATCTCATTATTAAATTCTGCAACAAAGGGAGCTCTGACTGCACAATAATTATCTGCAGGTGTGAATTAGCCAATTATATTTCCTGGCTCTTTAGCAATATGCCCATAACAGTTCACCAAAGAAAGCATTAAGGGAATGGAGCAGCACAACATTCTGTGAAGTTCTGTGGGAACAAATCAAGCCATCGCTTGGTTGGGAAAGGGGGGCAATTTGAATAAATGAACTAATACCACAGACTTTTGCAGAATCTGAGGTTCTTCTAAACACACTCCTGTTTCTGTGGAAACAAAGGAAAGAGAAAGGCAATGGCTTTCCAAGAATTTAGGCAAAGAATGATCTTTTCCAATGGTTTTAAGTGACTCCTTTCTAAGATGGAAATGTAAGAGATCCTCTACAGATACAGCACTCAGGAAGTGTGTCAGGGAAAGGGCCATAATTTAGAACAAGAGTACCTGATTTACATGCATAAGATCACAGATTTAATTCATGATCTTTTCAGGTAGGAAAGACACCCTCTTCCCATGCCCCTAGAATAAAAACTGTTTGTCATGCTCATGATCCTTTAGCTATTTAATCTGAAACTCTCAACACAAGCCGTTAAGGATATGAAGAGTTCTTTATTAAAGCTAGTGATCCATTACACTTTAAAGACTCAAATGAGGGGAACCCACGCAAGTCAACAGTTAAAATCCTCCATCTTGTACCCCACCTCTAGGGCCCAAGTGGGTTTGGGTACCTTCATCATTCGGGGTCGGGGGTCATCTTCGGGGTTAGGAGGAACCTTCAGTCTAGCCCTCTGCATCTCTCCCCGCATTTTGGCTCTCCCGGGTCGAACTCCGCTCACCTCTTCTCCCCAGCTGAGGGAAACATCTCCCTTTTCCGAGCGCCCCACTGCGCTCTGGCTGGAGGCTTCTTCTATCTTGACTTTAATCTCTTCCTCTCCCTTTGTGGGAGAGACTCCAGGTTCTGGGTATTCCATCTGCTGACTTTCCTCAGTAGATATGGGGTCTCCGGGTAAGGTAACTATTTCTGATTCAAGTCTTTCTGTCATGTTCATGATCCTTTAGCTATTAAATCTGAAACTCTCAACACAAGCTGTTAAGCATATGAAGAGTTCTTTATTAAAGCTAGTGATCCATTACACTTTAAAGACTCGAATGAGGGGAGCCCACGCAAACCAACTGGTAAAATCTTCTGGATTCCCCCCCCCCACTGGGGATCTGTGGCTTGACAGCCCCTCCCGTTGTCTCACAATTTCTAGATCTTCCCAATCCCGAATCAACCAACAAAATGATAGCGTTCTTTGATCTGTCTTTGATGCTGAACTGTTTAACACAATACTCGAATCAGCATAATTTGCAGTACTGTGACTATACCAAGACCACATCACAAGCATTCTCACCAATTCTACAAGTCTGGAAAGTTTCCACTACAAAGCACTCCCCCTGACCCTGCAGGTATGCCCATCGATAGACTGGCAGGATGTCACCTCCTGTATCCATGGCAGGATATCACATCCTGACACTGTTCACAATTAATCTATGGTGGACTAAACTCATCTGGAGAGATGAGTGGAAAAATTCAGAATAAGGAAATTATGCTGGAATGTTGGGATTCATATCCAATTTGAACCATTAGTTTGATTCACACTGTTAAATCTATCTGATCCTTCAAGGACGTCTGAATCAGATCACCAGTTCAGGTCATTCTGATTCAAGAAATCCAAGCTGATTCAAACAAAACAAAACAAAACAAAACAAAACAAAACAAAACAAAACAAAACAAAACAAAACAAAACAAAACAAAACAAAACAAAACAAAACCAGGTAGTACATTTTGCACAAATGATTCAGAAGCATTCTAAAGTAATCTAATCAGAGATTCAATCTGGAAAGTTAACCTAATTCGGAGATTCAATTGAATGGTCTTCCAATAGAATCTCAGACCCAATCTTTTCATGGGTTCAATATCATTCATCATTGGCGATCACTCATAGCCGAGTAAGATTGTCTTCCAAGGGTAAAATTTTAACAGTGGATCCGTAAGTGGCTGTAAAGGCCAATTCTGGATCCGCACAATCTCCCACAATGAGGGCATAGGTTTCTGGGTGGGAGACGATCATGATGAGGGTTTGCTTGACGTGCCTTCCTTTTAGCTCTTTTCTCCCTTTTGCCCTGTACTCGTGCTTCTTCAAAGTCCATAGCACCATTAATAAAGGCTGACCTCCAATTGAAACGCTCATGAGTTAGGGCTTCCCAGTTCTCAATGCTGATATTACATTTTTTTAAATTAGCTTTGAGAGTATCTTTGAATCTCTTTTGCTGTCCACCATTATTCCGTTTTCCATTCTTAAGTTGGGAGTAAAGTAGCTGCTTTGGAAGACGATGGTCGGGCATTTGAACAACATGGCCAGTCCAGCGAAGTTGATGTTGGATGATCATTGTTTCAATGCTGGTGGTTTTCGCTTCTTCTAATATGCTAACATTAGTCCGCCTATCTTCCCAAGTAATTTGCAGAATTTTTCGGAGGCAGCATTGATGGAATCTTTCAAGAAGTTGGAGGTGGCGTTTGTAGAGGGTCTATACAGTATATGAGTTAAAGTAGAACAGGCAAATACATTTGCCTCTCCCCATAACTCTTTTATATCTATCATTAATTCACTGTTGTCTTGTGTTGCTTGGCCAAAAGCTGTAGACATGCAACTGTCTCAGAATATTGATCACATCACAATCAATGTCTTAGCATAATTCTTTTTCCTTCTTTTTTTAAATTATTACTAATGTACTATCAACCCAGGCTAAACAAACAAACAATGCTGATGAAACAAAAGGTACAGAAGCCAGGAAAGACTGAAGATGGGGCTTAGGAGAGCATGAGTGTTTGTGGGGGACTGAGCGTTGAGGGAGGGGGTTAGGCTCCAGTTTGTTTGGACAGTAGAAGGATAAGCGAAGGATTGTGTGACCATCAGAAGAGATTGGAAAAGAACATAACCACTCTCTTCCCTTTTTGCGTTTATATGGTCTGAGTGAGTGGCTTGGCAGCTGAGGAGCCAGAATGGAGTTTGGTGCAGCAAGGCTTGTGTTCCAGTAGCACTGGGTTGTGGCTGTGGCTTCAGTAGTTGCCTAATTCAGAACACTGTGAACTACTTGGGCAACTTTTGGATGAAGCAGGAACCTGACTGTTGTTTGTGCTTGTCAGTGTTTGGAGAGAGCAGGTCCTTGTTCACCTTTGAGAGTGTAGTGGACTGAGTTTGCTCACTGGCAGCCAAGGTTACCGACTGTCTAGCAAGGAATAGCAGGGAGTGATGCCTCAAGGCATGGTGAGAAAGAGTGGACATGGTGGGAGCAGGGTCACATTGAGGGATTGGCTATATGACCTGAGCCCCATGGCTGCTTCTACATTTTACCCTCTGTGCCTTGGCCCGGCTCCTGGTTGTCTGGAGTGGTCACAACAGATGTTTTTATGTGTGGACTGAGATTGCCAATGGGCTTGCCAACCGTACTTGGATATGAGACTTTCTCTGGACTGTGTTTGTTTGGGGACTGGGGAGTGAAGGTGGACATAGCCTTAATCTTCAATAATACTTGGAGATACAAAGCAATTTCTTATAGTAAGTTCTTCCATTAGGTTTGTGCATTTGCATCAGACAGAATAGCTAAAATAGGAACCAAATGGGCTTAAATTGGTTCAGTTCTCATATTTTTCCCTCTTTCAAATGAATATACAGAAGAGCAAATCATTATGTATTTAGTACTCAGTTCATGTATGTAGGACAGGGGCTGCCGAAGAGTCAGTGCCATTGAATTTTCACTTCCAGGAGCCTTCCTTTGTGCATGTCAACACAACCTGATTGGGGATCCTGGCTTTAGGGCTGAAAGCTGTGCTACATTTTTCTTTTGTGTCTCTCCTACTGGCCAGTTTCTCAGAGGCTTCCGGCTGCTGCCAAGAAACCTTGGAGGAAAGATACCAAAACAAACAAGAGAAGTGCCCTTATTTCTAGGCTATAATACTCCTGATGCCTAGAAAGAAAAGTGTAAACAACTACATCCCTGTTAGATTATCTAATATCAGTACTTTAAAAACTATAATGAAATGTGACGTCTACACGAAGAGCAGCAGAGGCAACGGATGCTGAACTAATAGATGGCAGCTTTGAAGGAAGAGAGCAATATAGATCCATGTATAATTCAATGCAATACTCCAGTTTCTGGAGCCTGTCAAGCACAGTCTGCACACCCATTGTTTGCTTAAAATATTTCCATGCCACTTTTCTACTAGCATAATGCTAGGCAAAATGCTTCCCATGCAGAATTTACACACACACACACACATACACACAAACACACCTCCCTCCCTCCCTCCCACCCTCCCTCTCTCTCTCTCTCGTCTGTCCATCATCTTCTGGAAATTGTGCAATTTGATTATTTTAAGTCTAAATCGGAGACTGACATAAAACAAAAGAATGCATTGCTATTATTATAATTTGATCAAACCTTTGTGGCTGGGACCTAGTCTGTTCTCCTGCTTTTTCATCTGCAATCCCTGTACTACTCAGAAAACCTGGACTGAATTATTTCTAAATCCTGCCCAGTTACAAATACTTCAGAAAAATCCTTCAGTGGACTTTTAACCACTACAGGAACAAAATTATGACCAACATGCATCAAAGCAGCAGTGACAACAAAGCACTTAGCAGTGAATCATAGAAATCAACACATCAAGTCTGGATAAAAATATAAAACTTTAGCTAGGATTCTGCAAGATAGAAATTTGGCACCTTGTGTTTCCCCCTTCCTCTTGCCTGATGACAAATTCCTAGAAACTCAAATAGAAATATCTGTATTAGGCTTTCAGATTACGCTAGCGTTAGCCAGTCTGAGCTGCCTAAAAATCTAGATGGCAGCAAAAAGATGCAAAAAACCCTAGCTCTTTGCTGCCATCCTGTGGTTGTCACGAATTTTGCAACATCAGTTGTACCTTCAAGTCAGTGTTGACTCCAGGCGATTGCCTGGACAAGTCTACAGTTTTCTTGGCAAGATTTCAGAAGTACTTTGCCATTGCCTCCTTCCTAGGGCTGAGAGAGAGTGACTGGCCCAGGGTCACCCAGCTGGCTTTGTGCCTAAGGTGGGACTAGAACTCATGGTCTCCTTGTTTCTACCCTGGTGCCTTAGCCACTACCCCAAACTGGCTCTCTTCACATCAGGTAGCCTTCTCCTTATGATCCACATGGCCCGGCATCTTTTATGCTCATATGAAATGTGTCTTCTCAACTGCCTGTTTAGTCGATGCTATGAAATTCTAGGCTTGCCTGTTTGGTCTAATGGTTAAGGTGCTGGGCTAGAAAACAGGAGTCTGAGAGTTCTAGTCCCGCCTTAGGCATGAAAGCTGGCTGGGTGACCTTGGGCCAGTCACTCTCTCTCAGCCCTAGGAAAGGGAATGGGAAACCAACGGGAAACCAGGAGACTGAGAGTTCTAGTCCCGCCTTAGGCATGAAAGCCAGCTGGGTGACCTTGGGCTAGTCACTCTCACCTCACAGGGTTGTTGTTGTGGGGAAAATAGGAGGAGGAAGGAGTATTTGGTATGTTCGCTGCCTTGAGTTATTTATAAAAAATAATTAAGGTGGGATAAAAAATAAATAAAATAAATAAAATGATAATATTAATAAATAATTCTGTATGTTTTGCTTTAATTTATTCTGCCATATTGAGCAGTGAAACACAATTAGGGGTGGGGTGAGATGGGGCCTGAGCATTGCTTTCTCTAAATCATTTGAGGCTGGGACAAACAAGTGGGTAAGATCAGGGCAAAAATTTAATTTAACTTAACTGAAATCAAAGCTTAGTGAAAGTGAAGTGACTTTTAAATATAAGAGGATAACCTCTGCCCCAGGTAATTAATCATTTTCCCTTTCTGTTGCTTGCAAAAGTACAAGTAAGCAACACATTTTGAAGGGTCTCTGTAAAGGTAAAAAGGTAAAGGTTCCCCCACACAGTCCTGTCCAACTCTAGGGGCCGGTGCTCATCCCCGTTTGTTAGCTGAAGAGCCAGCGTTGTCCGAAGATGCTTCTGCGGTCATGTGGCCGGCATGATGTATGTGGAACGCTGTTACCTTCCCACTGAAGTGGTACCTATTAATCTACTTGCATTTGCCTGCTTTCGAATTGCTAGGTTGGCAAGAGCTGGAGCTAGTGCGGGAGCTCACTCTGTCACGCAGGGCTAGGGTCTTGAACCTCCGAACTTGCAACCTTCCGATCAACAAGTCTGGCGTCTTAACCGCTGAGCCACTGCACCCCATATATATTTTGGAGGGGTTAAGTAGACCAAATCAAAGCTGGGGAGGGTTGCATGTGGCCCTGGGGTTCAAATTCTGCACCTTTGAACTTGGCTGTCAGGCCAGATTATTTGCTACATTCGTTATCAAAACTGTAGGGCTAATGACCAGCACAGTCCAGTCACTCCTCCATGCTTGCATTCCTATTAGAGTACTATCCCATGCCTTGAATTGAATTGATGATGATAAAGAAAAATATGGGGGCAGCTGGACCATAGTGTCTTATCATCTCAAAGACTAACTCCTTCAAACTTTCTTATGTGACAAACTCTCTCTTGCAGATACTTTTGAGATGGGAATGGCTACCAGTTGGGGATGGTTTACGGATTTTGAGATGAGCGGGAAATTAGATTAGATTAACTGTAAAGTCCCTTCTGACTCATACATTCTATGATTTTATGTTTACGTGGGCTTCATAAGCATATCTCTGTGTTGTTTGGTCTTAAGGGGCATTGCATTAATGAAACAAACGTGTGCCTGAATATGAAAACCTTCCTTTGGAGGCCACGGACCACTCTCGATCACTCTCTCCCTCTTCCTCTGCAAAAAGATGCATGTTTTGTTGAGTCCTGCTGAGAGCTTCTATTCCTGCTGTTATGGGATTAACTTCTGGGTTTGTTTGCAGTTGTTTATTTAGAAATGGATTCACCCCTGAAATCCTGAAGGAGCTCAGCAGCTCAAGAGATCTTCAGGAGGACAGCCAATCAGTTGCCATGGAGCTTACCCAAGCTTGAAGAAGAGAACCTGGCAAACTTGTTTGCCTTAGCAAAGTCTTTCTGGGAGATTTTCTTTTGCTTTGTTTGTTGGCATCAGTCAGGGGAAAAAAAACCACCTTATTTTAGTATAAACACCACAGGAGATAAAGGATGGGGAATGTATGTACAAATTGATGACTAACCAGATTCAATCCATCCATGAAAAGGAGTGCAGAAAATCAATGTTTATCCTCGTTTCTCACATCAATGCTCTGTTGGAAAGGCTATGAATCTGTCTGGGGACAGGGAGGGTGAGTGTTCTGATTGGCCTAGTTGGCTTCTTTCAGACTATAAGCTATAGTTTGCTTAAAGTTGGTTAACTAAGTAAACCATAGTTGCTGTTCTGTTCGGAGTAGGAGACAGCCAGGAAGGATTATGGAAAATAGTTTTATTTACAATTAAACTATTTACATAGAATAATGTCCTTTAAATGACAAATTGCAGACCAATTCAAACCCAACCAGGCAAGGGAGGAGGATCTGATCGTTCAGCAAGGCAGGAACTGGCTGAAGAACGTGGCAAAACTGCAAGGCAAAACTCGGCTAGTGTTCGCAACAAGGTAGCAAGGCAAGGTATAACAGGAATTCGTGGCAATGAATCAAGACCAAACTCAACAGGACTGGCAAGGCAAGGCTGATCAGAAGCGTCTAGGCCAGGTTGATCTGAGGCAACAAAACAAGGCTTGGCTGAAGCGACAAGACTGGGCTGGAGTAACAAGGCAAGGTTCTGCTGGAGCGACAGGACAAGCCTTGACTGACTTGGCAAAGCGAGACTGAGCTGGAGCACGTGGCAAGACGGTGAGGCAAGATTCCGCTTCCCGTGGCAAGGAGGCAGGGCGAGACTCTAAGGAAGCTGGACTCAATTCTGAAATGGTGAAAGGCGCTGCTTCTGGTTCCGCGACGGCTGCAGGGCAGGCTTCTGAAGACAGTTCCGACTCGACTTCTCCGAAAGAAGCTGTTAGCTCAATGGAACGTTTGTCTCCAGCGACTGGGTCCTTGCGCTGGCATCCTTTTATCCTGTTCTCTCCATGCCGTTTCTCCTCGGGAACCAATCAGGCTTCCTTTTGCTTGGCGTGCTTTTCAGCTCGCCTCTCCCTTGCGCTGATTGGTGGCTTTGAACCTGCTCCCGATTCCGGACCAATCATTTGCTCAGGATTCTCCCGCTCTGCGAGAACGTTGGTATCCTTACTTAATTGTTGCAGACTAAGTTACCATACTATGCTTCTCTAGCAGCTCACCTCTATGCAGATCATTCCCCTCTCCTCTGGAGGTTATTTATTTATTTATTTAATTTATTATTTAAATTTGTATCACCGCCCATCTCCTCCACACCTGGGGACTCTGGGCGGTTCACAATAATAAGATAAGATAAAAATATAAAATTACAGCAACAATAATTTACATATAAAATCCAAACAAAAAGATATTAATAATAAGGTGGGTTTCATGGCACCAGCCACTCCCAAGAGGAACTATTGGCATTCCCGTCCCAAGCCAGGCGGCAGAACCAGATCTTCTTTCCGGAAGGTCGGGAGTGAAGAAACTCGCCTCAGCTCCAGGGGCAGGATATTCCAAAGGGCGGGTGCTACTGCAGAGAAGGCACGCCTCCTGGATCCTGCTAGATGGACCTCTTTTGCCGATAGGATCCTTAGCATGCCCCCTCTGCATGACCAAGTGGGGTGGGTCGATGTTCCGGGGATGAGACGGTCCCTCAGGTAACCTGGTCCCATGCCATGTAGGGCTTTAAAGGTGATAATCAACACCTTGAATTGGACCCGGAAGCAAACTTATTCCACTCTTAAAAGTAATTTGATACCTTTCTCTCTTTCCCATCTTAAATGTATATATGGAAGAGCAAAGTCAGGTCCAGGACTCTTTCTCCCTTGGCCTGAATAAGAGCCTGAACTTGTTCTGGTAATTGTTTCTTTTTGCCATGTTCTTATAACATTGCCGTCATCTCTCCTTAACTCACATCTGAAGCAGCTTGAGGTAATCCTTACCTATTATAGTTTTAAAATTATATTTAGTTTCTTTTCCCAATGCAACTTCTGCTGTGGATAAAATCTGCCATGCTACACTGGCCCTTTAAGGCTGATGTAGTTACAGGTTGGGATATGCCCAGCTCCCATTGGCCATATGGAGCTGCTATGGGCATGACCCCCTCCCTTCCAGTCATTGGCAACTGTCCTCAATGGGCATTTTGGATTGGGTTGCAGGAAAGAGTAGACATCTGACTTCTGAAGATGAATCTACCTATGTAATGCCTGACCAGCACTTGTGCTTATCAGATTTGGCATGATAAGAGACCCATATTCTGTTCACCATGGGTTGCTAGATCTTTCACCATTACATATTTTCTCCTGCTTCTGTGACAATGATTTTCATATGATTGGATGAACACTACAACTGATGCCCTGATCCATCAGTATTCCCAGAGCCAATAGGAGTTGCAGTTCCATGGTTGTTTCTGCAATGCAGCATGGTTATTTATGTTGTCCTTGGTGGGTGGGTGGGTGTAGAAGTGCTATTTTTCCTAGCCTATTCCAGTTCCATTAGCACCAAGTGCCTTTGTCCTGTTGTTATTACACACAAACATGTTTTCTATGGTTATTCACTGGCTACTTCCACATTCTGCCAGTCACAAGGTCAGTTCTGACTTCATGGTATTCAGTAGTATAGAAATGACCTCAAATAAACATGATGACAAATCCCTGAAATGTCTTGCAAAGCATTTGGGATCTGAGGCATATCAACATTTCTCCTTGAATGACTGGGGCAATTTCATGAATTACTGGTCGAATCACAGTTTCTCATCAGCTCCAATTTAAATGCATCATTAAAACCATGAATTTAGAGCATTTTCCTGCATCAAAAAAGCAATGGGTAAATGCCAAGAATCTAAACAGAGTGCTGTACAGCTCCAGCATGCTCTTGAACACCTCTGGTTGATCACTGTGCCTAAATGGTCAGCTTCAGGGCTAAAACAAATTGACAGATGGGAAGTTCTGATGGTTAGAACATCTTTTTTTGCAGTTGAAAAAGTATGGGGGACGCGCAGGAGAGGCGGCAAAAGCAAGAGGGTTCGGGTTTTGGAGGAGGCGAGGAAAGAAGATTTTTCTTTTTGATGTAAGCAATCCCCCCCCGCCCCCGGCAGCTTTGTGTCATCTTCAAATTTGCTGAGCATCCTTTCTATCCATCTAAATCATTTATAAAAATCTTGAAGAGCCCTGGCCCGGGGCAGGACCCTGAGGGGTATGTGTGCATGCCTTCGAGTCAGTGTTGACTCCTGGCAATTGCCTGGACAAGTCCCTGCAGTTTTCTTGGCAGTTCTGCACAGAATATGCTTATGAGTGAATCCACACTAAAGCTGCATTTACCAAAACTAGAAAAGGTCTTTTATTAGCCATGGCTGCTGCTGCTACTACTACTACTACTACTAATAATAATAATAATAATAATAATAATAATAATAAGTTATAGCTACCCACTCTATTAGGCTCCGGAGACTTACAAAATCCAGAAGCAATAAAAGCAATGAAAAACAATGAAACATACTGTACATAAGACTAAAGATAATCCATACAGATACAATAGGGACCCATAATAAACCTATTAACCATAGGCCTGGAAACAGATCCAGGTTTTAAGGGCTTTCCATAACCCCAGGAGAGTGGGTGCCATATGTATCTCTGAGGGGATGCTCTTCCAGATGGCGGGGGCAGCAACAGAAGACACACTTCCTCAATCTCAATTTAGTAGAGGGGACCTGGAACACACCCACTCTGTGCAAATCTACCTGGCAGGCAGAGGCAATTGGAGATAGGCGGTCCCTCAGATAACCAGGCCCTATGACATGAAGCGCTTTTAAGGTGATGACCTTCACCTTGAATTGCACCCAGAACCCTACTGGCAGCCAATATAGCTTTTGCATAGCAGTGGTGACCCATGGATCAAAAGACTTCCAAAGCAAATGAGAATGATGCAGAGAAAAGCCACTTTTGATTGGTTGTTTTTTTTTCTTTATGCTGAATCTGGCTAATGGGGCTAAAGCAAGGGTCGGCAAACAGTGAGAAGCTCCTTGGGGGAAGCAAGTCCCCGTGCACAAAGCTTGATCCCCCGGCTCCTATATCAATCCTACATTCCTGCAGGAAGGTAGCCAGGAATCAGTCCCGAGCTCGGGCCGCTTCCCCCAGGTACAGCACGCGGACAACTTCCCCACCGCCCACTCTCCCCCGAGTGACTTCACAATGCTGCACAATCCCGCTTTGACCACCAGGGCCGCTTCTCCGGGAACAGCAAAAGGAGGGGGGGACGCGCAGGAGAGGCGGCGAAAGCAAGAGGGTTTGGGTTTTGGAGGAGGCGAGGAAAGGAGAACCCGGTTCGCTGAGCTCCGCCAGGCCTAATTTGGCGTTTCCCGGTTTCCAAGCACCCTTTATAACCAGGAGCCATTTAGGGGGGAATCCTCAACCTCGCCTGCACTATCCCCGCACAGGTTTTCCCTCCCAACACGGTCTCACCACCACCCCAGCCGTGGCTGTTCCCAGCTGGTGCCTAAATCACCCCCCCGCCGGGACTCCATCGCCGTCAGCTCCACTACGCTTAAACGGTTGCCCGCTGAGCCCCCTGCATGCCCGCTTCTTCACACCTAAAAGCAGTGCAGACTCAATGCCCGACCTGACGTAGAGCAGGTCTCCTGGGAAGCCCGTCCCGCTGCACTAAGGGGGCTTGGACCCAGGACCCCGGGCACAGGACTGCACCTCTTTGCCCGACCTGTTAGCAAGGGCCCCGGGAAGCACAGCCCTCCACAACACGAGCTGCACAGCCCACTTCGCCTCCCCGCCTTGAGAGGCCAGGCAGGTCCCGTTCTCCCCCGACCCTCCCAAAATCCAGATTCGCCCTTCCACTCGCCCCAATAAACCAGAACTACTGCACCTCCCCCCCCCAGCAGCCCACCTTGACAGCTGAAAAAAAAAACCACGGCATATGGGAGGACGCCACAGTCCGATGGACTAAAAAGGGAGATGGTTGTGGTTGTGTAGAGCAGTTTTCATTTCACCCCACTGGCGGCAGAGCTCTGCTGAACCTTCCCCTCTATTCGATTCAGCCCCTGCCTTGCCAACTTCACCGGAATGCCAGCCTCGGTGCCCTTCACAGTCGCGCCCCCCAGCAATCCTATCAGGGCAGCTGCCTTTGCTTTTTTCAGTTGTGAGAAGCCTTGAGATGCTTCCACGCTCCCAATAAGCATCAGCCACCCCAGGCATACTAACTGGAACCCGCCCTGATCCCCCGCCCCGCTGGCAAGTGGCAGCCCCCAGGCCTTCCCTCTATTCTCCCAAGGCTTCTTCCCCCCTTCATCTTCCCTCCATACTTCCCAAGACACTGCGGGCTCAGGTCATTTCACTAACATCGCTCCGCTCCTCTAGCTCTCTTCCCCATGAACCAGCGTGCGCGCTTCCCAATTCCCTCCCTCCGCTTTCCAAATCCCTACGTTGGCAGCGGGCATGGTGTGCATGGCGGCGGCGGGCACTGCAGTGGGTGTGGCGGGCATGGCGGCAGCAGGCCCTAAGTGTGCGCAATTGGCTCCCGCCTGCAAAGCCTGCTCCCGCCCTGGATTCCCCACCAGCTTTACTTTGCCTGGACTGGGGGCGTGAGCGGCTCCGGAAGAGAAGCGACTGGAGCACTTGAGCCTCTCTTTCCCTTCTCCTTCTTCCAGACCTCCCCCGCCCCCTTCCACGCGATTGGCTCCTGCCCGCAAACCCCACCCCCTTCCACGCGATTGGCTCCCGCCCGCAAACCTCACCCCCTTCCACGCGATTGGCTCCCACCCTCAAACCCTGCCCCCTGGCCCTCGAGTGATGTTATAAATGTTATAAATGTCAAAATGGCTCCTGGCATAAAAAAGTTTGCCGACCACTGGGCTAAAGGGAAGGAGAATGTTTGCTAAACAGTTTTTTAGCTTAGCATTAGAACGTAACATTCTCTCCTGTTTTTTTTGTGTGTGCCTCAGCTGTTCAGGAATGCATTCCCTCTTTTAACTTTTCATTGATTTACTAATAGGCGCAATAAAAAGGATGCTGAAAAGCTTTGCGAATTTACTTACCCATGATGGGGAAAAAAAAGAAGAGGCAGGCAGCCTGTACATTGAAACAGAAATTGCTCCAAGGTACAATTTGATCATGTTGCTACAATGCATTTATAGATTGAATTTTAGCATGTTTCCGCTCTATAATAACCTGACTTGAAATATAAATGCAAATTAAATTTAAATAACCCTTACCTTTATTATTTTATTTTATTTCCATTTACTCTGATAATACAAGTTTACATAAACATTTTATATCAAACATTTTATATTAAATAGCTTATTCTTTTAAGGAAAATACCCCCTTCCCCTCTTCTCTTTCCAATTTTTATTATAGTTAATTAGGTGTCACTAAGTCAGCTTTTCTAGGGGCCGTGGTGGCTCAGCGGGTAAGATGCCAGGCTTGTCGATCGGAAGATCGCAAGTCCGGAGCTTCATATCCCTAGTCCCGCTTCACAGAGTGAGCTCCCGTACTCACCCCAGCTCTTGCCAACCTAGCAATTCGAAAGCATGCGAATGCAAGTAGATTAATAGGTACCACTTCGGTGGGAAGGTAACAGCATTCCGCGTGGGTCATGCCGGCCACATGACCGTGGAAGCGTCTTTGGACAGCACTGGCTCTTCGGCTAACAAACGGAGATGAGCACCGGCCCCTAGAGTCGGACACGACTGCATGACTGTGCGGGGGGAACCTTTACCTTTAAGTCAGCTTTGACTTCTGGTGATTATACGGAGAAATGTTCACCAATTTGGTCAGTCTTCAGTTTGTTTGCTTAACAAACAAACTTATATGGCTGCCCTCATGGCTGCCCAAACAAGAATAAAAACACAATATAATTAAAACAACATAAACAATTTGAAAAAAAATAATGTTGAGGCACTGCTAAAACTTGCATCCATCAATCATATAAATTAAATAAATAAATAGATCAACCACATCATGCCAGCTTTGTCAACCTCCTGGCCCCAGTGCCTAGTTATAACTTCTAGCTCTCCTGAGGACATCCCAGTGGCTTCATTGCTACCATCCATCCACCTGATCCTGATTCCCTCAAACTGAATTCAACTCCTGGTGACTGCATGAGAACATCCATGTAGTTTTCCTGGCAATAATCCAGAAATGGTTTGTCATTCCCTTCTTCCAGGATATATTTTGGACTTCGTAGTATAACATATCTGCTTGCATTTTTACATGCTTTCGAACTGCTAGGTTGGCAGGTACCACTCCAGTGGGAAGGAAACAGCGTTCTGTGCGCCTCGGCATTTAGTCATGCTGGCCACATGACCACGGAAGCGTCTATGGACAATGCTGGCTCCCTCGGCTGAGAATCGGAGATGAGCAACAATGGAGAAATCGTGAGGCGAGTAGGATGCTAGTATCTGAGATATACACTCTAAGGCCCCAGGCTGCTTGTGCCTGGCTCCCCTAGTCCTAAGGACCTTCCAAATGGCATTTTTAATATGATAGAATGGGGAAACTGTTAAATAGTCAGAGTGTGAGTACACCAATTATATTTGTACAGTTGTACATTAAGTCCAATTAGTTTTTGTCCTCCCCTCACTTCCATCCCCGCTTTTAAGAGTGCACTTCTGACATGGTCAAGGTCAAGTATGCCTTGTCCTGTTGGAGGTGTGACTTCAGTTGCCCTGTCTTTCAGCACCTCACAACCTACTAACCCCAAGGGACAGTGGGGGGCACAGGTAGGGAGTTATGGATTTCCTCTGCATTCCCTACTTCTCTGTTACTCTGCCTGTTCTTTGTTTATGAGAATGCTGATCTCTGAGTGCTTCCTTCCTATTTTTGTCTTTCCGAGCACATTTGTTCTCTTCACTCTCACCTGAAAGGATGTACTTAGATAGGAGTTAAGCTTTTGCCTATCTTCTATTTATTTTTATAATAAACCCATGTTCTGTTCAAGTTACAACAAACTGCTTCACTAGTCCTTGCTCAGGTTAGATTCCCACTCTCCAGGTACATATAAATCACTTTCTCTAACAACTCTCCCCAAATTTGTGTACCCCTGAAACAGTTTCTTGCTATGGATGTCAACTTATATCTGTCTGAATGACCCTTACTATTTAGATGTTATAGCTGTCTTTTCTAGCCCAGATATACCTCTGGAGCTGCTTCTGTGTTCCATGATTGTCAACTCATGGCACACCATGGTCATGGCTCCTGCTTCTATGTCATGTAAACATTTCTGCATTAACACAAGAAAGCTTACATGAATGGATGGGGAAGTGATAGCTCCCTCATAGCTGGTATTCAAAGCACACTACCTGTGATTAAGAAACAAATAAACAACATCAAGACTAATAGCTACCGATAGATTGATCTACCATGAATTTGTCTAGTCCCTTTTAAAGCCTAACTCTCTGGAGAAGGCTCTAATGCCGGGAAAATTGGAAGGAAAGAGAAGAAGAGGACGTCCAGCAACAAAGTAGATGAATTCAGTTACAGTAGCAACGGGTGCAATGTTGGAAGACCTGAAGGACCAGGTTAGGGACAGATCATCATGAAGAAATTCTATCTATGTCCTAAGAGTTGACACTGACTTGATGGCACATAATCAATCAATCAATCAATCAATCAATCAATCTTTTAAAGCCATCTGAACTGGTAGCCATCTTATTTGATGTCAACATTTTTTACTGTTTTGTAGGCAAAGAAGTATAAGTGAAACCTTGTACAAATGGACCAATGGGAAGGGATCTGTTACTCCTGAATTTTAATTAAATTGCAAAATTCATAGCTCTTTGTATCATTTGCATAATGAGGGCATTACACAAATGGATAAAAAGATAACGTGTGTCACTTGTGAAATGATGCCATTACTCAAATGACCTAAATCGCAATGAATTATGCAAAATTAACATAAAGCTGCCTTATGACTATGAATGCACTGGATTTGTCCATTATTTTACGAAGATATCTGGACAGATATCTTAAAATCTGCTAAATTGGAGATCCAGTAAATGGAGGTTACAGTTGACTCCCTTTTATCAGTCCTGGATCTCCTAGCATTTAGTTTTGCTAGATAACCCCAGTTTCTATCTAGTTTCTAACTGGGGTTATCTAACAGTGAAAAGGAGAAAAACTTCTCTATATCTTCTCTTTAGCACCTGTAATTTTATATAACTCTATTACATCATTCCTCATTTGCTTTTATTCCACTAAAAGTCCAGAAGTCATGGTTTTTCTTCATAAAGGATCTTCTTTATCCCCCTAAAAATGTAAGTTGCCTTTTTATATGTTCATTATATTCTTTGCCTTTTTCAGCCTTACAAGATCTTTTCTCAGGCATAGTAACCAGAATTGTGCACAGTATTGCAAGTGCAGTTTTACCACAGATTTATGTAAGAGCATTATTCTATTGGTTGTTTTATTTTCAATTTCCTTCCTAATGTTTCCAAGCATGGAATTTGTCTTTTTTACAACAGCTACACATTGTACTGAATTAAGAATAGCTTTGATGCTCCGTGCAAATTTACTTCCTTCCTCCATTCCTTTTAACAGAGCACCACCAATATCTATGGCTGGCATAAGGTCATTAAGCGAAAACAATTGGCTTTAGCTTATGTTTTAATTTTGAGAGAAAAGAAAAAGAAATGTTAGGGAGGTAGGGGATGGAAAGGATTGGTATTGACGGGCAGAGCTAATCCCTTGCATGTCCATTTCCATTTCCAACAATATGGCAACAATTCCTAAGGTGCATATGGACCACTTGATTTTAATAAATGTAAAATGTAAAATCTCCTTGAAGTTGAGATGGACTATTATGACTTAATGAACATATCCATGCAATATTCTTGGCAGAAACATCGAAATACTTTAAGTTTGCTTTCTGGGAAGGTTTTCTCCCCCTTATTTTCAGCTTCTCATTCTAGTTGACAGCACTGGGGTTTCCTGATCCCCCCATTCAAACCAGGTCCAAACCTGCTTAGCTTCTGATCCCAGGAAGTTGAACAGAGGTGCCATCTGCTAAAGCTGCCAACTTTGCGTAGCAAAGGTGAAAGCAATCTGGGCAAACATAATTTCTTCCATCTCTAACACGTCACTTAAGAAGAAATGGAATGATTAGCTTGATTTGGTTCAGATTTCATCCTGCTTGAAAATAGCTTTATGAATATTTCCTCCAAGGAAATAATTGTTCTTTTGAGGATGTTGTTATTTTCCTAGGCCTTTGCTGAACCCCAATTAACATTAACATTGCTCCAGTGAACTTCTGAACCTGTTTTATATCTGATTTTGTAGCTTTGCCCCAAGCAATTTAAAATCCAGATGCAACCTTTCATTCTAAATGCCCTAAATATTCTAAAAAAAATATCAAAAGGAAATGGATATTACAGAGAGATGAAAATAAAATTACACCTGTATTACTGAATACTTAATTTATCCTATGTGAGAGTCACATATCATTATTCTCAAACTAGGGATGATGGTAGCCATCACCTCTAGCTTGATACACAAAACTGATTATTCTCCTTGAAAGAGTGAAGGGAAATTCTATTTTTTCCACATTAAAAAAGGTCCCTTGCCTGTGGAGTACAGAAGCTTTTCCTCCTACATTATCCCACCCCTGCCCCCTTCAGAAATGTCCACTGTCAGATGAAAACTTGAATGGGATAAACACATTTTAGAAGGAAGGCTATATATTTTATCTAATTCCCACTGATTCTTAAAGATGGAGCATTGTGTTGTGTTCATCCTACCTACCTACCTACCTACGAATGAATGAATGAGAGATTGTGAGGAAGATGAGAAAGAAACACGGGAAGGTCTAAACAATTACCAGATGGAAGAGAAGTTTGTTAGTAGCTTATATCATAAATGGCAGCTCAGTCTGGGTTGCAAAAACACAGGAAGAAGAGATTCAAAATGCTTAAAGAGACTCCACTTTAATGAATGCACTAATGAAAAGAGTTCTGGAGGTTTCCAATGTTCTATACCTTACCCTAATACTTGCATTAAAACTGCTTATTGAAGCTGGTTTGATTCTTGCTTCCTTGATTATGCCTTGATTCCATCCATCCATCCATCCATCCGTCCGTCCGTCCTTCTGTCCATCTGTCCATCTGTCATCCATCAACCTTTCATACAGCACACGATGCATATGAAGCACCGATGAAGAGCTGCCACAATTCATTTCAGTGGGGTAATTTGTGATATGGAGATGACAAAATTTATCTTGCTGAGGCAAATGGAGTGGTCCCAACAGCTTCTACATCAGTTTCAGTACTACTGGTGGAACTTTTGGGAGAGATGGGCGGTGATAATTTTGAATTATAAAATAAATAAATACATAAACTGCTGTAAGGGACTGTTGGAGAAGCAAAGCAGCATGGTAGTGGGCTTCTCTCTTTAAACGTTGTGTGTGTTTGGAGGGGGGAGATGTTATTTACAATGAGTTTTGAAAGGATGCTTCACTCAAAGTTTTGAGGATGCTTCACTCACTGAAGCAAAACATCCTTCAAAGGTTTCTGCAGTCCTGATAGATCTAGAAGGAAAGAAGAAGGGAGGGAGGGAGAAGCAGTCTAGATATAAGTAATAAATAAATATGGAACATAGAATGCATGTAACAGCACATGGAATTGCTATTGTCCCATCTAGTTGGCCTTCTGTTATTCTGTTCAGCAATTATCATCTATGAACTTCTGAAAAGATCCAAATTGGAAGGTCAGCTTTAATTTAAAGATCATTAAGAGGATGAGACAGCTGGGATTTAACCTGTAAACAAAGACATAGCAGCTTGAAAAACGAAACACTAAGAGCTCACTTTAAGCAAATTAGTCCTCTTTTCATAACAATTGATTTTGCAGAGTGCTGCGCTGCTTCCTTCTGGGCATGATTGAAAAAGATTATTTATGCTTCTCTCCCTCTCTTGGCTTCCTCCTTCTGATTTTTTCTTGTCTCTGGTTAAAAGGATCAGGTAGCAAATGAAGAGAAAGATTTGCGCTCAAGGATCTCTTGGGATAATGGGAGCCCAGGTTTGTGGTACATACCTTTTCACTGGGGTCCTCCAGGCTCACAGAGATCATCACCAAGGTGCAGCTCATATTTTCTGCAGGCATTTCTGATCCCAGAGGACATCAATGAAAAGGTAGACTTTGCTGTACCTACGGGAGGGCAGAAAAGGATACATAGGGAACTTTCTCATAGGCTTGGGTAAGGCAGCTTGACCAAGGGTTCAGCAATAATGGCTCATCCTTACCTCTCCTTATCCAAGGCAAGAAGATGTCCCAATAAGAATTTTTGAAGGTCCTGTTTTCATGACGCTACAGTCCACTCTGAAGGCAGCTTAAAGTTCTATTTACCTGATCCTGTTTTAAAATAACATTTTTCCTCTTCTCCCAACACATGCCTCATCTCATACACTAGCTATGGGTGCTTTGTTGGTGATGGTTGGAATCCTGTAGCCAGGGGCCTGGGCCTGCCTACCTCCTTTGTTGTTCAGTCGTTTAGTCGTGTCCGACTCTTTGTGACCTCATGGACCATAGCACGCCAGGCCTTCCTGTCCTCCACTGTCTCCCGGAGTTTACTCAAATTCATGTTCGTTACATCGGTGATGCTATCTAACCATCTCGTCCTCTGCCGTCCCCTTCTCCTTTTGCCCTCAGTCTTTCCCAGCATCAGGGTCTTTTCCAGTGAGTCCTCTCTTCGCATTAGGTGGCCAAAGTATTTGAGCTTCAGCTTCAGCATCTGTCCTTCCAATGAGCAGTCAGGGTTGATTTCTTTTAGGATTGACTGGTTTGACCTCCTTGCAGTCCAAGGGACTCTCAAGAGTCTTCTCCAGCACCACAGTTCGAAAGCATCAATTCTTCGGCGCTCAGCCTTCCTTATGGTCCAACTCTCACAGCCATACATTACTCCTGGGAAAACCATAGCTTTAACTATATGGACCTTTGTCGGCAAGGTGACCTCCTATTGGCCACTTAAGGCTATTATGGGCACTGGTCCCTTCTGATCTCTGGGCATTGCTTCCCAGGGCCAGCCTACTCTTAGCAGTGGGAGAGATGAGTTCATTCATACTGGGCTCTCTCCCTGTACCTGCCAGTTCTTTGATCCCACAGAGCTGATTTGTAAGCTGTGCAGTTGTAGACCCTTCAGCTAAACAGCCATCTCACCCCACTACTTTTGCCAACTCTCCCAAAAGAGGCAGCTGGTCCAGAGGCTGCCAGAACTGGAGAGGAGGATTGAGCAGTGGAAGAATTAAATAGCTAGCCCTGGAGACTAATGACTTGGCTCCTCCCTAGCTTCTCTTGCCAACCCTCTCAGTTGTGGCACCCTCAGGATCAATGCTAGAAGTGAGGAGAAACAGTGTGAGAGGTTGAGAAGAGGTTGGGAAAAAAAGCAGGAGGAACTCAAGACACTCCCCCCCCAAATAAATCAACAGATGGGAGAGATGTTTATTACTAGCTTATCTCATAAACATCAACCCAATCTGGGCTGCCTCTGCAAACACACACAAACATACACACACACACACACACACACACACACACACAGAGAGAGAGAGAGAGAGAGAGAGAGATTCAGAATATTAAAAAAGACTCCACCTTAATGAACTCATTATTAAAAACAGATTGAAGGTTACTATTACTGTTTCCAACATTCTGCACTTACTCCTAATTCTTTCATTAAAATTCCTTATTGAAGCCAGTGTGATTCCTTCACCACCAAGTCCCTAAGTGCTTGTCGCAGTTCTATGCATTTAGAGACCTGATGCCAAGGAGTTGGACAGCCTCATTTGCTTTACCAGGTAGCATTCCCCCTGCTGTCATGGGTCAAACACTACACCTGATTTTTGGAGGGGGTACACCTCACTAAAGCAGGAGAGCATCTTGAAGTTGATGGAAAGACTGTGGCAATAATGAGACATGGAGCTTGCTTCAGGTACATCCAAGTAACACCCTTGGTGGCATCAATCCCCATGCTTTTCTTTTTAGAAGACTGCAGACCCCTTACACTTCACAGGACTTCACATCGCCAATAGCTGGAGGAACAGATAATTATCCTAGTCTTTGTAACATCTATGCCGGGCCAGGAACAAATAAAGAAAACTAAGAGGTAATTCTGGTTCCATGGGGCTGTATGAGAAAAGCACCACCCCCTTTACTTATCCTAAACATCTCTCCAAAGCCTGTCTCAACAATGGCCATGGAGTGACTAATCCCATTTGTTGTCTCCCAGACCAATACATATGGATTATCCCCAATGCAGCTCTCTGGTTCCATCTTTTTTTCCTGTTTGTGAGCCTTTTGTGTCCAGGCTGTGATGAATGCTTTATTAAAGTGGTTCTCAGTGGAAACCAACAAGTGACAAATGGCCAACACATTTGGTTCTCTTGGCGTGCTCTGTCAGCAGGCCATGGCGGACCTTCTTGGAACAGCAAGAAGGCAGCTTGATTGCATTTGCTTAAATAACATTTATGTTTGTGTAATGAGGCAGGCTAATCAGAATAAATATCCTTCCCTGGGCACTTCAGTTATTCTGGCACCAAAAAAACTCCAAATGCTTTAGCCACCTATTACTGAAGGGGGGGGGGAGAGGATACATTTTGAACCAGGAGGAAAAGAAGAAACTAGCCGTTTACATAGTTACAGTTCATTTTAATTTGTTTTCTTCTTTTCCTCAATGTGGCCAAAACCAACTCACTGGGCTTGGCTTAATTCCATGGGTTGTGCTGGGTATCTGAGCTGGTGTTATAGCAGTGGTGCATGTTACTGACACTGCTATAGAAATCGAGCAAGCTCACCAATGGAATTGAAGCACATACGTAGCCCAAAATGTTGGCACATACACTACAGTCCTCTCACTCAAGTTTCTCGAGTACCTGCTGCTTGCTTGGAATTAGGAATTTGGTCCTCATAATGGTGACCACTCTCCAGCAAAGGAGATCGTTACCTTGTCGTGGTGCTGGAGCTTGAGCACCTCAATGAAACCATGAGCTAAACCGTGAAGGGACACCCAAGACGGGAAGGTCGTGGCAGAGAGGTCAGACTAAATACGATCCCTGGGGAAGGTAATGGCAACCCACCCCAGTATTCTTGCCATGAAAACTAAATGGATCAGTACAACCAAAGATATGTCGGTATACCATCGGAAGATGGGACTCCCAGGTCAGAAGATGGTCAAAATGCTACTGGGGAGGAACAGAGGATACATTCAACTAGCCCCAGACGTGATGACGCAGCTAGCTCAAAGCCGAAAGGACGGCTAGCGGCCGACGGTGCTGGTGGTGAACGACGAATCCGATGTTCTAAAGATCAACACACCATAGGAACCTGGAATGTAAGATCTATGAGCCAGGGCAAATTGGATGTGGTTATTGGTGAGATGTCAAGATTAAATATAGACATTTTAGGTGTCAGTGAACTGAAATGGACTGGGATGGGCCACTTCACATCAGATGACCACCAGATCTACTACTGTGGACAAGAGGACCACAGAAGAAATGGAGTAGCCTTCCTAATTAATAATAAAGTGGCTAAAGCAGTGCTTGGATACAATCCAAAAAACGATAGAATGATCTCAATTCGAATTCAGGGTAAGCCATTTAACATCACAGTGATCCAAATATACGCCCCAACCACAGATGCTGAAGAAGCAGAAGTAGATCAGTTCTATGAGGATCTGCAGCACCTACAAGATAATACACCAAAAAGAGATGTTATTTTCATTACAGGAGACTGGAATGCTAAGGTGGGTAGTCAGACGACACCTGGAATTACAGGCAAGCATGGTCTGGGAGAACAAAATGAAGCAGGACACAGGCTGATAGAATTTTGCCAAGACAACTCACTGTGCATAACAAACACTCTCTTCCAACAACCTAAAAGACGACTTTATACATGGACTTCACCAGATGGTCGACACCGAAATCAGATTGACTACATCCTTTGCAGCCAAAGGTGGCGGACATCTATACAGTCGGTAAAAACAAGACCTGGAGCTGACTGTAGTTCAGATCACGAACTTCTTATTGCAAAATTTAGAATCAGACTAAAGAGAATAGGGAAGACCCACAGATCAGTTAGATATGAGCTCACTAATATTCCTAAGGAATATGCAGTGGAGGTGAAGAATAGATTTAAGGGACTAGATTTAGTAGATAGGGTCCCAGAAGAACTATGGACAGAAGTTCGCAACATTGTTCAGGAGGCGGCAACAAAAAACGTCCCAAAGAAAAAGAAAACCAAGAAGGCACGATGGCTGTCTGCTGAAACACTGGAAGTAGCCCAAGAAAGAAGGAAAGCAAAAGGAAACAGTGATAGGGGGAGATATTCCCAGTTAAATGCAGAATTCCAGAGATTAGCCAGAAGAGATAAGGAATTATTTTTAAACAAGCAATGTGCGGAAGTGGAAGAAGACAATAGAATAGGAAGGACAAGAGACCTCTTCCAGAAAATTAGAAACATCGGAGGTAAATTCCAGGCAAAAATGGGTATGATCAAAAACAAAGATGGTAAGGACCTAACAGAAGCAGAAGAGATCAAGAAAAGGTGGCAAGAATATACGGAAGATCTGTATAGGAAGGATAATAATATTGGAGATAGCTTTGACGGTGTGGTCAGTGAGTTAGAGCCAGACATCCTGAAGAGTGAGGTTGAATGGGCCTTAAGAAGCATTGCTAATAACAAGGCAGCAGGAGACGATGGTATCCCAGCTGAACTGTTTAAAATCTTGCAAGATGATGCTGTCAAGGTGATGCATGCCATATGCCAGCAAATTTGGAAAACACAAGAATGGCCATCAGATTGGAAAAAATCAACTTATATCCCCATACCAAAAAAGGGAAGCACTAAAGAATGTTCAAACTATCGAACAGTGGCACTTATTTCACATGCCAGTAAGGTAATGCTCAAGATCTTGCAAGGTAGACTCCAGCAATTCATGGAGTGAGAATTGCCAGATGTACAAGCTGGGTTTAGAAAAGGCAGAGGAACTAGAGACCAAATTGCCAATATCCGCTGGATAATGGAGAAAGCCAGGGAATTTCAGAAAAACATCTATTTCTGTTTTATTGACTATTCTAAAGCCTTTGACTGTGTGGATCATAACAAATTGTGGCAAGTTCTTGATGTTATGGGGATACCAAGTCATCTTGTCTGCCTCCTGAGGAATCTGTATAACGACCAAGTAGCAACGGTAAGAACAGAGCACGGAACAACGGACTGGTTTAAGATTGGGAAAGGAGTACGGCAGGGTTGTATACTCTCACCCTACCTATTCAACCTGTACGCAGAACACATCATGCGACATGCTGGGCTTGAGGAATCCAAGGCTGGAGTTAAAATCGCTGGAAGAAACATTAACAATCTCAGATATGCAGATGATACCACTTTGATGGCTGAAAGCGAGGAGGAGTTGAGGAGCCTTATGACGAAGGTGAAAGAAGAAAGTGCAAAAGCTGGGTTGCAGTTAAACCTCAAAAAAACCAAGATTATGGCAACGAGCTTGATTGATGACTGGCAAATAGAGGGAGAAAAAGTGGAGGCAGTGACAGACTTTGTATTTCTAGGCGCAAAGATTACTGCAGACGCTGACTGCAGCCAGGAAATCAGAAGACGTCTACTTCTTGGGAGGAGAGCAATGGCAAATCTTGATAAAATAGTTAAGAGCAGAGACATCACACTGACAACAAAGGTCCGCATAGTTAAAGCAATGGTATTCCCTGTAGTAACCTATGGCTGCGAGAGCTGGACCATAAGGAAGGCTGAGCGAAGGAAGATAGATGCTTTTGAACTGTGGTGTTGGAGGAAAATTCCGAGAGTGCCTTGGACTGCAAGAAGATCAAACCGGTCCATACTCCAGGAAATCAAGCCAGACTGCTCACTTGAGGGAATGATATTAAAGGCAAAACTGAAGTACTTTGGCCACATAATGAGAAGACAGGATACCCTGGAGAAGAAGCTGATGCTGGGGAAAGTGGAAAGTGGAAGGCAAAAGGAAGAGGGGCCGACCAAGGGCAAGATGGATGGATGGTATTCTGGAGGTGACGGACTCAACCATGGGGGAGCTGGGGATGGTGACGGCCGACAGAAAGCTCTGGCGTGGACTGGTCCATGAAGTCACGAAGAGTCGGAAACGACTGAACGAATAAACAACAACAATGGTGACCACTATACTGGCTTATGTGCCAGTATAATTTTGGCACTGATTGCTACGGAATGTTAAGGCTCCAATAGAAGAGAATCTCTGTAGCTCAGGGTTGAACTGTGAAGTTCTTGGTGCTCTCTGAGCTTGGCTGTTTGCTTGCAGACATTTCATTACCCGACTAGGTAACTTCACCGGCATTAGTGCATCTGCAGCCTCTACTTTGCTCTTCTTTCTGAAACCACAATAACTAGTGCTACAAATTCCTCTGTTGTATCAATGAAGCCAAGATACATCTCAGGAATCTCATTGTCTTAGCCAGATGCTGTCTCCTAGCCTCTTCTATTACTAAAAAAAAGCAAATTTCAGAAAGTGATCCTGTTTTGTCTGAAATGAGCCTGATTTGTTAATACTTTGCTACATACAATACTGGATGCCACCTTCTAGTTCATAATAACGAGACTGCTTGGTTGGCATCTGCTGACATTGGTGTCTCTGCCATAACTATAACTATTTTAGTGAGTATGCCTCTGCCATAATGATAAAATTTAAATTAAACATGTACAAATGTGGTAGTTATTTTTCTTTTATAAGTGCTTACATTGGGCAAATTCACATAATGAAGTTTCATTGGGACAATGTAAGTGTCAAGAAATGAAAGCTGAGTCATTAGCTTTTTAAAACACTCTCAGGAAGTTTATATTGAAAACCACACAAATTATAGGAAGATGCATATGCAGACTCCCTAGGTTAAGAAATGTTGCAAATGCAAATGGTTATAAAATTTTCTAGATAATTAAAAAAAAAAAAAATACAAATCATGCCAGACAGGAATGCTGCATTATTAAAGAAAGTCAATAAAGTGGATCAGATTTCTCCTTATTCTCAGAACCTTCCCTGAAATTGCTATTTTTGTTTTTCAAAATTTGCAACTTTGATTCATATCTCATTTGGTTGTTAATTAAAATGCAATACTATTCTCTTCAATTATGCTTGTTCAAAAGCAATTCCCATCATTTTGCATTTCCACTTCTTGTATTGCCAGTCGACCCTCTGAATAGAAAATGAAAGCTTGATTGTTTGTAAGATGCAATTTTTAAAAGAAGACTGCACACACCCTGCCCCCATAAGCTGTTATAGCTGGAAATAGAAAACTCAACAAACTTAACAGCTTCTACTTGAGCTTTGTACTGAGTTTGCAGTTGTAGGCCTGAGCATTTTCTACAGTAACATTCTGAGTATCACAAATGTGATAGCAGGCAACCAAGACAATCTGGAAGGGTTTGCAAGCCAAAGTGACAAAACTATGAAGCAAACCAGATTATCAGACATTACAGCTCTAAATTCCAAATGAATATGGCAGATAGAAAGGGCCTCAATGATTCAGTTAACCTGAAACCTTGATTTGTTTTCTAACTCTCCAACTATACTCTTTGGAAGACTTGATCATATATTTACAAATATGAAGAGAACTTAGTCTAAAGGACAGATTTTGCCACTAGATAGAGCAGCTCCAATAAAATGTAAACATTGCTTTATATAGGAGGGAAATCTTCTACACCAAGAGTAGGTAACCAGAAGTCCTGTAGGTGATTCTCACTATATCTCCATGATTCCCTATCTTGGCAATGCTAGCAGAGTCTTATGAGAGCTGTTATTCAAAATATCTGGAGTACTTCATGTTGTCTATCTGGATCTCTAAGCTTTCTCCAGAAGTCCTTGATATAGATGCTTCAATTGAGCAGTAATTTTGTTAACAATGATTAGGATTTAGAAGATCAGCGTGGGCCAAGCCACTATTCTCTCAACTTTTGAGGATAAACTTCTCATATGGCAAGTTTTAATTTTGATTTTTAATTTAAAAAACCATAGCAAACTTTTCCAGACCAAGGTAGAGCTTAGCACCAAACACTCTATGGCTCCTCCACACTATCTGGTTGCCTGTCACCATAATGGGTGGTCAGCTATTTATGGAGAGCAGAAACAGTTGACATTGGCCTCTGTTAATCCCCCACTCATTGAGAAAATGACCTCAGGATGCATTTTTCTGCTCTATTTCTGAAAAACACTTTTCCATATTATGTCACTTTGAGATTCCTCTTGGTTTTTGATACCATGTTTCAGTTTGTTGCAGGCCAACCCCAGAAGTTGACTACTTTGCAGGGGCAAAAATGCACCTTCAACTGAATCAATGCTTATCGCTCACTACTAGCTTTTAAAAAATTCTCTATCTCTATCTTTCTCCTGAACACTGTAATTGCAGTACAGCTATAATGCTTGTCTTGTAAGTAGAAGGTTGCTAGACCTGGCAGGACTCACTGGCTTGACACCATCAGAAGGGACACTGGAATGACTTTGATGGAACTAAAGGAAGCTGTAAGAGATAGAAAGGCATGGAAAGCATTGATCCACAAAGTGACCGAGAGTCGAACACGACTGAACGGATAGACAGACAGAGACCTGGCAGGGTTTCTTTTAATGGCAAATTTGCTTTCACAGAGCTTCCTACTTCTCCCTGTGCTTTTCTTTACTTGTTTGTAAAGTCTAGCAGTACACCATGTTCCAGTCACCTGAGGTAGAATGATTTCACCCCCAGCTCCACCGAAGCCATAGGTGATTTGGGCTATTTCAGAGTTGAAACTCTTTTGTCTTAAGTAACTTAAAATGATGAAATGGTATGTACATTTTAATGCTTTAACTTTGTATATATAAATCAACTTAACTCTCTTTTTGTTTATGTGCGTATACATGTTCTCATACACACAAACACACATGAATACACATATAAAGGCATATATGCCCAAGGCAGGAAAACAATTGCCACTTGCTTTCCTGGAATAGAAGGGTAGGAGGACTCAATAACAGGAAACTTTCCAATGGAAGGTCATGACACCCTGCTGTCCAGACTGAATATCTTGCAAGCTGTACCAAAGTAAAGGTAAAGGTTCCCCCGCACAGTCATAATTGACTCTAGGGGCCGGTGCTAATCTTCGTTTTTTAGCCAAAGAGCCAGCGCTGTCCGAAGATGCTTCCGCAGTCATGTGGCCGGCATGATGTGCGCGGAACGCTGTTACCTTCCCACCGAAGTGTTACCTATTCATCTACTTGCATTTGCATGCTTTCGAATTGCTTGGTTGGCAAGAGCTGGGGCGAGTGCGGGAGCTCACTCCGTCACGCGGGGCTAGGGATTCAAACCTCCAAACTTGTGACCTTCCGATCGACAAGCCTGGCATCTTAACCGCTGAGCAAAGTAACAGATGGGAATTTCTTCAACCAGTTTCAGAGTCAAGCCAGCAAAAACAGAAAATAGGAGCATCTTAAAGTGTGCTTGCTCATTCATTCATTCATTCATTCATTCATTCCATATATATATATATATATATATATATATATATATATATATATATATATTATATATTATATATGTGAGTACAAGACCCCCACCAACACAGGCAGGACAAGCCAGGGTATATAAACAGACAGCAAGTTCCACTCCCTTTTCGCACTGAAGATGTTGCCTAGCCTGGCAATGAAACGTCTGCATGAAAACAACAAGGCTCAGAGAGCACCAAAGACTCCCCATTACATTTATATCCCACCCATCTCCCCCACAAGGAGGGACCCTGTTCCATCCTTTGGTTGAGCAGCAAAATGTATGAGCTCATTTATCAGTGAAGCCTAAATGCTACAAATTCATAATGCGGTGTATTTACCAATGTACATAGATACCCATCACACTATTCTCCTGTAAAGAACAGGAAAAAAAAGTAAGAAATAGTAGCCAAACGTAATTGGAAGCAGGAGATAAGAGAAAACAAAAGGAAATCTAACTAAATCAATTTCCATCCACTCTACTTTCCCATAATGCTCTGCCTTAAAAAAAAATCCTTGGTTCCTCCATGTTCAAACACTGACTTCAACATTGCCTTTTGTTCTTTAAACTTCTCACTTCTCTCCTTCTCAGAAGCTCATCTACTCCATCCAACCACAGCTTTCTTAGTCTTCTCTGGCTCTCGGCCCATTCACTCTTCCTTCATACATTTGTTATGTGATTCAATCCAAAATCAGTGTAACTGCATCTAAATTAGGCAGTGGCTACCTTTGGCTTACATGCTACATGCAGACCTAGAAATCCCTCTGTCACCAATAACAAATACCCAGTATGGGGAGGACAGAAGTGATGGAGTTTTGAAGGTTAATAAAAGAACTACAAGCAGCTAACAACAATCTTGCAAAGTAGAAGCGTGAACCAGAAAGGACTTGCATATTAAGCTTAATTACGTTCAGAAATAAATTCAGTCTTCACACAGTAGTTAGATGAAGAAAAAAATAGAGATAGCTTACATTTATTCAGTAGAACTGGATACAAGTAGATTCATAGTAGAAAACACTTAATCATCACCGGTTCTTTGTAGACAATCGTTATGGAAATGGAAATGTCTGTGTGCAAGCTAGATGAAAGGACGAGAGCTGCATTCTGCAGCACTTCCTGCTTGCAGGTGTGTCCAAAGAGTAATGGAGATTTTTAATCCCCAAATTCAAGAAGGAGAAAGGAAGTGGAAATCAGGTGACCCATGTGACGCCCCACAAGCATTATAGAGATGCGTTTACCAGAAGGAAACCCTTATGCTTATGAGACAATGCTGAATTGACCCCTTATAATTCCAACAAGAAGTACTTCAGCCATATGGGGGCTTGGTGCAGTTGGGGAGGTCAAGGGAAAAAAATGGATGCCTTAGGCTTTGCAGAACTATAAGACACCTATTACACCATTTTAAAATCCCAAACAGGCTAATTTTTCCTATTTGGGGCTGGTTTAGGTGGCAAATTAGATATTTAACCCTTTGGAAGAATCCATTTCATTTGTTAAAACCCTCTCAACTGCCAAAAAGAGAGAGAAAGGTCTGGAAATAATGGGTTGCAGTCCTCCATTCCTTGAGGTGAGGGCAACTCTTTAAGAATGAGTTGGTGAATCACTTTGGAAACCATAAAAAAAGTTAGCTAAGAGCTCAAGTGACAGGCCAGTTTTTCATAGCAGGAATCCATCTGGCCTCGTTTCATTCACCCGTCAGTCTATGTTCCTTATCTGTGGAAGAACAGGCTCCCAACCAAAGGGAGAATCAGGGGATTTCAGGGAAAAAAAAGTCTGACAGGGAAATAGCAGGTAGGGTTCCTTTCATTCCTTTGTGAGCTGCTGCAACTGCTATAGAGAATTAATGGAGAGCAATTTATTAGCACAATTCTCATTAGTTTAATTAGATTACATTCTTTCCCTCTTAGCTGCTTTCTAATTTGGCTGTATGAGAATGAAAGTTGAATATTAATTTTTGCGTGTTTATTCAGACTTAATGAACTGATTGGGAGGCTTCGCTGCGCTTAGTGTCTGCTTGGAATGCAGTTTAGCCCTTTTTATTTTATAAGGGAGCCGGGTTTGATGAAGGCTTTATTGCCAACAAATGACACAGAGTTGCTTTGTGTACACAAGGAAGGCAATTCAGGCATAGGGAGAAGCTGCAGGCAAGAATTAATGAATCTGGGTGGGACCTGGACTTCATTTATCCCAGCCTACTGCTGGGAAACTACTACTGGATTCTGCCAGGAGATGCATAGCCTGTATGTTGCCTTTTTTGGGAGTGGCTCCTGCAGTACTTGAGGTCGCGCTGCTGAAATTTGGAAAGTTTCCAGCACAATTTTTCACTTAATGTTAAAAATAAGCACTAAAATTGGATGGTAACCTAGCTTTTTGCTAGTCTCACCCTTACTTCAACAGCTAAAAACACAAAACTAAAGTCTCCAAATGCTACTTTTGTCCCTTCTGGGGATGTGAACATGCTTTGGCAACTCCTTGTGGCCTTCAGAATTTTAAAACAATACTTTTTTGAGAAAAGTGTAACCCTTGGCTGCAATAAGATCACTTGTCTTTTTCTCTCTCTCAAATCGAACTCTACAAGGCCAGGTGTTTTTCCATTGTAAAGAAAAGGGAATCCTTTTCAAGGTGGAAGAAACAAAAAAATTCTGGTCATCAGGGATGGATCTTTATCTTTGGTCTTGCATTGTGTCATCCGCAATTATTATGTTTGTATGCCCAAGAACCTAGTCAACTGTGATTGATATCAAAGAGGTAAGCGGGGTAGGTCCTGGTTAGTAATTGGAAACCATAGGGCTTCCTATCACATGGCTGTAGCTAGACTGAGAGGTTAAAAAGAAGACAATGGCAAACTTGTCAAGAAAATAACAAGATAATGATCTTGTCATCACCAGGAGTTGAGTTGAACCCAAGGAAGTCTTTACCTTATAAGACTGGTAAGTTGGGCTTGACTGTTTGTACAGGTAGTCCTCTACTTACAACCATTTGTTGAACAACATTCTGAAGTTACGACGGCCTCAGAATGGGTGCTTTACAGCCTGTAAAGGACTTCCAAACATCGCAAAATGTCACAACCCCCCCCCCCCCCACGGTCACATGATCGCATTTTGGGTGCTTGGTAACTGGCTCAGAAGTAAATTTGTAATCTTTCTCAGGTTGGATTTAAATTGTCCTCAGCAAGAATGGTGAGGGATCGCATTTCTTCTTCTGAAATCATAGCATAAGAAAAGCTGTGATATATCCAGAGAAACCTCCATTCTGTGTCATGCAGGGGTCAGCCAGGGTCACCTAGAAAGCTCTCAGGAATGATAGGAATCTAATACCTCCATTCCATCATTGCTTTATAGCAATTAACATTGAAGGTATGCCGCCTGTGACTCCTTTCGGAAGTTTGAAAAATGCAATTAAGAATGCAATCCTGTATTCATTTACCTGGAACTAAAACTACTGAACATAATGGGATTTATTTTCAAGTAGATTAGCCTAGGATAGCATTCAGAATCTTTCCTCCTTCTTGTCCTTCCTCTCTCCCTTTCATGTACAGAGACAAGAGTCTATTCAGATTTCTCAGTTTTAATTTAAGATTCCTTAACCTTTCTCATAGCTTTATCTTAATCAGCATGAAATCCCCATAATCCAATTTATGATACCTAAAGCTAAAATTGCTACTCACCAAATGGTAAGTATTACCCACAAGGAGTCTATTGTTTCCTATATCTATGGTTGGGTTCTCTGTAGAATAACAGTTGAATCTAATATTCTCTCAAGATTCACTTTTCAAATAAAGAATAATCCGGGAGCTGTCCACCAGCCACGTCTTAGTTCTCGGTTTCATTTCCAAACAGGCATCATGTTTCACAAATAATAATGTCATAATACTAGATAGTCCTTCAGATCTGCCTATTTTAATGACATGAAGAATAAATGTAGCTTTTTAAGAGTATATTTGCTGTACCATTTCCAGTTCACATGTTTGCAGCCCTTTCTCGATGATTCTCAAAAGTCACTGAAGAGATAATGGTGGTTTATGCATTTCTAACCAAGATTTTTTTTTTAAATTGTCATAACTTCCAATGATTATTATTTCAACACTGCCTCTTGTGAAACAGACTACCAGACAGACAATTTTGCCAACTGCTATCTGCTGTAACGTCTAAATTTTGTACCATGATGCAGCTCCAATCTAACCTCTGTGAAACTTGTCTTTCCATGACATAACATTTTTACCATTTGCCCTTGTTTAATCACATTTTTTTAAAGATGTGAACAGAGAAATCATCTGGGAGACAGTAAATAATAGCTACAGTATTCTATTAATGACACTGGTAAAGAGAAAAGCATTTCCAGGAGAGGTCTTGTGCTCATCTAATATCATGCCCTGTTCTACAGTGGTGGAAAGTTTTCTCAAATATGATGTAACACAAAACAGTCCAATAAATGGAAACAGAATTTCACAACTCCTTGGGTTTGGAAAGTAGAAGCAAATACCACTGCCTGGAGGCACTTCTGACTGTGAATAACAGCTGCTGTCACTTAGCTGACAATCCAAAAAATCTTTTGTGGGACAAGGGATAGGAAAATTGTCCATCATTTTACTTTTTTATTTTACTCCATATTCCCTGTGCAGAACACTTCACTCGTGCTCACCTAAACAGAACAGCTTGGAATTTCTCAGTGTCACAGCCACGAGAGTCTTCAAAAAAGTAAATTCTTTGCACAGAGGAGTTTCTTAAATTTCCTCTATTTGTGCTACCTTGCAAAAGCCAACTAGCCAATTATATCTGCTGCATAAAACAAGAGTGCCTGTCAGCAGACAATAACAGTGCAAACCTGAAGCCCACCACCACAATGGTGGTGTTAAAAGGGTAGAAAAAGGCTGGGGGAACAGAACAGACCTTGTTCTGATTAGCACTAAAATCTAAAAAAGAAAATTTGAATAATGGAAAATAGGCAGAGGAAGTTAAAATAGAGAGGAGGAGCTCTTTTCTTCACTCTGCTGGAATTTTCATTTTGTTTCATTAAAATTAAACCTGTCTGGCAAGTAGTGAACAACTGCCATAGGAAGTTAAGAAACACCAGTTGTTTGGTGAGCTAAACAGGTCTCAGTCAAAAACTTTGCAGACATTTTCATTGAGGAGGGACACAATCCTCCAATTCATTCCTCTCCCATTTAAGCATGAAATTACAGCCTTGTTTAAAGCATCTGCCTGAAATGAACCAGATGAAGTTCTCACCTATGTGCCCTGGCCAAATCCAAGGTGGATAAAACTATGAATGGCTACTAATTTTCTCCCACATTAGCACTGGCCAATTTTGAAAGATCATCTGGGCCCAGATGGATATATCCCTGTGTTGTCTGCCTGTTATCTTTGTTATAGGAACTTTCTCTGAAAAACGGAAGTAAATCCTAATCTAACAGTGCCTACATGATTTAATACAACAAATTCCAAACTCAGATTGTTTCAGGTCTAACTGATCATCTCCAAGTTGGAGAATTTTATTTGATTCATTTTTGATCAGAACAGAACTAAAGTTCTCAGATGGTGTCAGGGTTCAAACAGACAGAGCTTGTGACGGGGAAGAGGATCAAATATGGAGAAAAATAACACATTTGCCTATTCCCAGTCTTTTCCCTTCTTCATCTTAGATCCACCAGGTTGAAACTGTACAGTAACTCTACTGTCATCAACCTGGCTGTTCATTGTCTTTGGGATAATGTATTCAGAGTTAGGGATTATTCTGTTCATCTCTGCTGAACCATTTCCACTTTTCAAGCAATATATATGTGGGAATGGAATTAGATACTAGGAGAGGATATATTATTAAGTTATTATCCTTCCTTCCTCACGTGAGTGAGATTAGCAGAGTACCATCCCTAGCAGCATAAACTTGGAAGTTTAAGACAAGATTGGTTTAATCTTCTAGAAAACAGTAATCCAGGATGCTTTGAAGCAAACTGGATTTTCCTGGTATTACCCCTTTTATCCCTCTTAAAATAACAATCACACAGTTTTGTGAAGAAATAAAAGTAATGTTTACTTACATAATCTAGGTCTCAAAACAGCAGTTGCAGTAGTAAAGTCAAGGCAGGTTTAAAGTACTAAGTTACTAAAATAGAAGATCTACATAAAATTGGTGTCTGAGCTGCAGAGCTCAGACACACACGTGCTTTCAGGTCAGATGCATGGTGAAGAAGAGGAAGTGATCTCACAGACTTCTCTCTCTAGGAAAATTACTCAGGAAGTCCCTGTGAGCCTCCACCCCCTTTCATGTGCCTATCTAGCAAAACATGAATTATTGGTTTGACTGCAATAATATCTCACAATATGTAGGTAGTCCTTTGGGTCTGAAGAAGACACACGGTTGTGCAGTTCATTTGTGGACACGGAGGTGGCTCTGCAGTCCCAGTCTGGAAGCACAAAGACTAGCACAATGGGGGCACTGGAAGTCCATTGTTGTAATAACTGTGGGTGCTGTTCTGTGATGCCACTCACAATTTCATATCAGAGGCAGCATGGCCTGCAGAAGCAATGGGGGCATGGTAAGCATCTTAGAAGGCACCCTCCCTAGTTTCTTGGACTGTAAAGGTGAGTAGGGGGAGATGTAATTTCAGACTTCCAAGATTCTGTTACTGTAATCTTACAGTAAAAGTAGAGTTCTACTCATGGTTGGTGCCTCTTGTCCAGACTACCTCGAAGGGCTGAGAGCGATGGACTCTGTCTTCACAAAGGGATCGGTGGTAAAAGTTATTCAGTATGGAAGAAGCCTTTGAAAACTTAAATAAGGAGCAGAGATAGATAGATAGATAGATAGATAGATAGATAGATAGATGATAGATAGATAGATAGATAGATAGATAGATAGATAGATAGATGATAGATAGATAGATGAGAGAGAGAGAGAGAGATGATAGATAGATAGATAGATAGATAGATAGATAGATAGATAGATAGATAGATAGATATAGATGATAGATGATAGATAGATAGATAGATAGATAGATAGATGATAGATAGATAGATAGATGATAGATAGATAGATAGATAGATAGATAGATAGATAGATGAGAGAGAGAGAGATGATAGATAGATAGATAGATAGATAGATAGATAGATAGATAGATAGATAGATAGTTGATAGATGATAGATAGATAGATAGATAGATAGATAGATAGATAGGAGAGAGAGAGAGAGATGATAGATAGATAGATAGATAGATAGATAGATAGATAGATGAGAGAGAGAGAGATGATAGATAGATAGATAGATAGATAGATAGATAGATAGATAAGAGAGAGATGATAGATAGATAGATAGATAGATAGATAGATAGATAGATAGATGAGAGAGAGAGAGATGATAGATAGATAGATAGATAGATAGATAGATAGATAGATAGATATAGATGATAGATAGATAGATAGATAGATAGATAGATAGATAGATAGATAGATAGATGAGAGAGAGAGAGATGATAGATAGATAGATAGATAGATAGATAGATAGATAGATAGTTGATAGATGATAGATAGATAGATAGATAGATAGATAGATAGATGAGAGAGAGAGAGAGAGATGATAGATAGATAGATAGATAGATAGATAGATAGATAGATAGATAGATAGTTGATAGATGATAGATAGATAGATAGATAGATAGATAGATAGATAGATAGATGATAGATAGAGTAGATAGAGATGGGGAGAGGGAGAGGGATAAGTTGGGAGAGGGAAAATAGCTGATAGGAAAAGAGGTTTCCTTTTCCCCTTTCCTTCCTAAGGAAGACTCAACAACCACATAGTATTTGGGTGGGTTTCAAGTAGAGGGGGGAGAACGAAACTATACAACAGTGCAATGCAAAATCATACTCACAGAAGTAGACAATAAATAGGGACCACAGTAGTTTTCCTCTAGAGACAATTATGCAGCAGCAATTAAAGATAGACACAAAGAATGAGGCCAAGAAAGGTTATCAACAGGGAGTGGAGATTCCTTACAGTAGACCATATCTGACCATCTTTTCTTACCTCCTGAGCTGTTTGTTCCAGTAAAAGACTGGGGTGTTGAGTAGCAGTGGCCATGCAGGAGGACAGATTCTCCTTTCCATGTCCAGGCTATATAGGCAGAGTGGCAGAGATGCATCTGGCAGCAAGGCTGGGGCAGTGGGACAACTTGGGCAGTTTCCAGCTGTTTCTCCTCAGCTCTTTCTTGGAAGTGAAAGCTGTCTGTACCAAACAGCTGACTCTTAAACTAGACTACCATGCTGCCTTGCTGCCAACACTAAAGAAAATCCCAATTGCCCATCCAATCAATTTCTGTATTTCAACTGGAGAGGGCATTATCTTATCTGTTCCCTGTACAGTATCTTGGATGGCATTGAGGTCAAGTAAGTACAATTCCTGCAAAACAGAGAATGAACACTCCTATCCTTCTCCTATCCCCCACCATTCTGGATGACTAGGTTGACTACAAGTCCTCTGCATCTCCTGGAATGGCCCTGCCTGCTATGTACAGCTCTTATAATCCACTATACAGGTTCATACACTTATAAGCATGGACCATACAGGGAGAGGTGGTTGGCGTAATAAATCCATTGACCAGGTTCTCAGTCAGTGGTCTCACCACTGCACACTGACAGTGTACAAAACCAGGGATGGTTTGCCCTGCGTTGAAATGGCCATTTTTTCCAGGTCTCCCGCCAACCTTTGCACTAGCTGCAACTTCCTACTCCGTTTATCTTTTCTTCCCCTTCCCCAACCTAGAGAAAAAAGAAAAGAAAAAAAATTGGGTGGCACAGTTAGAGTCCTTGTCACAATAGGCAGATTTGGCGAGAAGGTCTTACCCACTTTTGACCCATGTCTCTTCATTTTTCACTCTCTGTTCTATATGTGTGGGGGTGTATTGAAAACTGAAACAGCCTTAAAGGCATTGTGTATAGGAGGTCTTCACAGAGCTTCATTTCAATCTCAGAAGAAATCTTGGTAGTTAACCCCACAGTCAGCAGTTTTCACATCACAGCTGACTGAGGGGTTAGTTTACCTACATGCATCATTGGTTCTGTTTAAGGCTAAATTTACCCACTTGGTGTTCATTGACTGGGACAATTAAAGCCTCTTGAGAGTTCCTAGAACACACTAAGCACCTCACTGATCTGTAACGTAGGAAAAGGGCCATTGTTTTCCTTCTAACACCACAAAGCTTCTAACACCATGGAACAAGATGAGGGAATTTGCTTCTAAGTAAATTTGCTTGCTTGTTAGTCTGGAGAACTATGCAAAGCAGTTATAAAACTAGGAATGGAAGGGGAAGTAACAGTGGACAGAATAACTACCAGGAAATCATTAGGAAATAATTCATAACAATCACAAAAATAGAATTGTAGAATTAGAAATGCCTAGGGTCAACTTATATTTTGGACACATTATGCAAAGGTCCAGCTCTCTTAAGTAGTTCATAACATTGGGAAAGGTGGAAGGAATGAGAAGAGGATGGCCAGCAGCAAGGCGGGTGAACTCAGTTGCAGAGGCAATAAGTGCACCATTGGAAGACCTCAAGGACCAGATTGGGGAGAGATCCTTCTGGAGACAGTCCATCTATGTGACTGCCAAGAGTTGATGGCACATAATCAACCAATTAAATAAGGTTCATCTTGTCCAATAGAATCACAGAATTGTAAAGTTAGAAGGGACCCCAAGGATTATCTCATCATTGGCGATCACTCGTAGCCAAGTAAGATTGTCTTCCAAAGGTAAAATTTTAACAGTGGATCCGTAAGTGGCTATAAAGGCCAATTCTGGATCCGCACAACCTCCCACAGTGAGGGCATAGGTTTCCGGGTGGGAGACGATCATGATGAGGGTTTGCCTGACATGCCTTCCTTTTTGTTCTTTTCTCCCTTTCACCCTGTACTCGTGCTTCTTCAAAGTCCATAGCGCCATTAATAAAGGATGACCTCCAATTGAAACATTCATGAGTTAGGGCTTCCCAGTTCTCAATGCTGATATTACATTTTTTTAAATTAGCTTTGAGAGTGTCTTTGAATCTCTTTTGCTGTCCACCAATATTCCGTTTTCCATTCTTAAGTTGGGAGTAAAGTAGCTGCTTTGGAAGACGATGGTCAGGCATTCGAACAACATGGCCGGTCCAGCGAAGATGATGTTGGATGATCATTGTTTCAATGCTGGTGGTTTTTGCTTCTTCTAATACGCTAACATTTGTCCGCCTATCTTCCCAAGTAATTTGCAGAATTTTTCGGAGGCAGCGTTGATGGAATCTTTCAAGAAGTTGGAGGTGGCGTTTGTAGAGGGTCCATGTTCCACAGGCGTACAGAAGGGTTGGTAGTACAATGGCTTTGTAAACAAGCATTTTGGTCTCCCTGCGAATGTCCCGATCCTCAAACACTCTATGCTTCATTCGGGAGAAAGCTACACTCGCAGAGCTTAGGCGATGCTGAATTTCAGCATCGATGCCGGCTTTTGTAGATAGATGGCTGCCTAGATAAGAAAAGTGGTCGACATTTTCTAGTGACACACCTTTAAGCTGGATTGATGGCGCTGCAGAGGGATTGGTTCGAACTTGCTGGTAAAGCACTTTGGTTTTTTTTAATGTTAATCGAGAGGCCGAGCTTTTCATATGCTTCTGCAAAGATGTTTAGGATAGTTTGAAGATCTTCCTCGGAGTGTGCACAGACTACGTTATCATCAGCATATTGAAGTTCTATAACAGAAGTTGTAATTACCTTATTTTTTGCTTTCAGCCTGCTAAGATTAAAAAGCTTTCCATCTGTTCGATATATAATTTCTACACCAGTAGGAAGTTTCTCTTCAACAAGGTGTATAATCATAGCGATGAAGATAGTGAATAAGGTTGGAGCAATAACACATCCCTGTTTAACGCCGGATTCCACTTTAAATGGATCGCTTTGAGAGCCATTGTTATTCAGGATTGTTGCCATCATGTCGTCATGGAGTAGCCGCAAGATGTTCACAAATTTATCAGGGCATCCGATTTTCAGAAGGATGGTCCAGAGAGCAGTGCGATTTACAGTATCAAAAGCTTTAGTCAGATCAATAAACGCCATGTACAGAGGGCGGTTTTGCTCCTTGCATTTTTCTTGAAGCTGTCGTGCAGTGAAGATCATATCCACTGTTCCCCTGGAAGGGCGGAAGCCATTTTGCGTTTCAGGGAGGATGTCTTCTGATACAGATAGGAGACGGTTTGCGATGATCTTTGCCAGGATTTTGCCTGCTGTGGCTAGAAGGGAGATGCCTCGATAGTTTCCACAGTCTGTTCTATCACCCTTTTTAAAGAGAGTGATAATTATGGCATCCCTAAAGTCTGCTGGAATCTCCTCCCTCATCCAGATTTTTTCGATGAGCTTATGAAGTTGTTGTGTAAGTTCAGGCCTGCCTTCTTTAAAGACTTCAGCAGGAATCCCATCAGGTCCACTAGCTTTGTTATTTTTCATTTGTTTAGTGGCTTTACTGACTTCCTCCAAACTAGGGGGTACTGCAAGCTCATCTCTTATTTGTTTTTGCGGGATTTGCAAGAAGACTTCATCAGCCACAGTAGAGTGACGATTAAGGAGATTGTAGTAATGCTCTTTCCAGTGCAGTGCAATAGACTCTCTGTCCTTTAGAAGTTTAGCACCATCTACTGAGCGTAAGGGATTTGTACCATGGTTTGTTGGTCCATAGATGGCCTTTATGGCATTAAAAAAGCCCCGTGCATCATGAGCATCTGCAAAATGTTGGGTTTCTTGGGCTTTTTTTATCCATCATATGTTCTTAAGTTCTCTAGTTCTTCTTTGGACTTCTGCCTTTGCACTGGCGTAGATTTTTTTCTTAACGACACAGTTAATATCTTTTTGCCATATCCGGAAGGCTTTCCTTTTCTTGTCAATAATATGTTCAATCTCACTATCTTTCTCATAAAACCAGTCCTGATGTCTCTTAGTTTGGTATCCGATAGTTTGTTCACAGGCTGAAATAATAGAAGTCTTCAATTTAACCCAGTGTTCCTCAACATTTTCAGGAAGTTCCATAGGCAGATGTTCCTTGAAAGTTGATTGAAAGCAAGCTCGTTTAATAGAATCTTGAAGGGCCAGTGTATTCATTTTATGCCTTGGTTTTCTTCCATGGAGCCTACGATGAGGGACAATCTTTATGGCCATCGTGGATCGAATTAATCGATGGTCTGTCCAGCAGTCATCGGCGCTCGTCATGGCTCTGGTGAGAAGTACATCACGGCGATCTCTAGCACGGACAATTACATAATCTAAAAGATGCCAGTGCTTCGACCGTGGGTGCTTCCATGATGTTTTAAATTTATTTTTGTGGCGAAAGAGTGTGTTAGTAATGACTAGGTTATGCTCTGCACATTTAGTCAGAAGTAAGATTCCATTCATGTTGCCGTTGTCAACTCCTTCTTTCCCAATGATCCCTGGCCACAAATCAAAGTCACGCCCAACTCTTGCATTGAAATCGCCCAGGAGGATAATTTTATCCTCCTTTGGTATCTCTGATAAGATGGTGTCCAGCTGGGTATAAAATTTTTCCTTGATATCCTCATCTGCATCTAGTGTTGGTGGGTAAGCACTTAGGATAGTTGCCTGTTGGTTTTTGGCGAGTTTTATTCGGAGAGTTGAGAGTCGTTCGTTAATCCCAGTGGGAACTTCTGACAAGAGCTTCACAAGGTCATTTTTGATAGCAAAGCCTACCCCATGTATTCGTCGTTCTTGTTCAGGCAATCCTTTCCAAAAGAAGGTATAACCTCCTTTTTCTTCCTTCAACTGTCCTTCTCCTGCTCTTCGAGTTTCTTGGAGTGCTGCTATATCAATATTAAAACGTCTCAGCTCCCTTGCAATAATGGCAGTCCTACGTTCAGGTTGTTCACTATCCACAATATGTCTTGCAGTGTCCGTATATTCCATGTTCCAAAATTCATGTGTTTTTTACGACCGCTAGATGGTGACCCCACTGGTCGCAGTAATCCAGTCAGGGAGAAAATGAGGCAGACTATGTTTAGGGCACCTTTTCTAGCCCCCTCCCCATATGGGGTGAGCAGAGTGGATCCTAAATAGGGCTGCTCAGTCGTGGATACAGCTGCCGAACTACTCAACTGCCTCAATCCTTGAGTTAGGGTGACTTAATCCGTATCCACCGCCCATGTGCTGGTCCATGACTAGGAGCTTCCGGATTTCACAGTCCTGCCCCCGTTGCCATTCGTCAATCGCCATGGGACTTTTGATTGTTTTGGGTTTGGTGTGGTTGGAAGACGCCTGTGCGTGAATTTGTTTTATGTGTGGAGATTGGTGCACAACGATCAGCACACAACCTTCACAGAAAAAGGCTCTAATCCAACAGCATGGATACCATGACGATTGGTGACCTTTTGTCTGCTGCAGCCTTCATCCGTCTTCGCAGCCGTTGTAACAATACACCTTGTTATCTTCCGCCTGTTCTGCCGTTGAGGACTTTCTTGGATCGTTCTTTGTCTGGTTCCTCCCCCTGGACCTTACCGCCATGGGTGACCCTACCAGGAGTACATGACTCCCGACGGCTTCGCTCACAGGGTTAGGGTACACACAAGCACACAAGCCCACTCACCACAACAAGGTGACGATCCAGCGAGTCCAACCTTCTGTAATGTGCAGGAAAGCCAGTTAAATCATTCACGAGAAATGGCTGTCCAGCCTTGTCTTGAAAATCTCCAGAGATGGAAAAATCACAGCCACCATAGGTAGATTGTTCCACTGTGCATGGAGTGGGTGGAGGAGAGAGACAGAATGCAAAATAATAATAATAATAATAACATAGATAAGCTGACCATACATCCCGTTTTGAATGGGACAGTCCCATTTTTTAAACAATTCCCGACCGTCCTGTCATTTTAATAAAAATGTCCATTTTGTCCCATTCTCAATGAGAGAGATCCCACCTTCCCCATTTGCCAAGGCACCGCAGGGACCGCACGCACGCAAGCCCACTTTGTCTGGCGAGCTGTGGGTAGGTTTGTTGTTGTTGTTGTTCAGTCGTTAAGTCATGTCTGACTCTTTGTGACCCCATGGACCATAGCTTGCCAGGCCTTCCTGTCCTCCACTGTCTCCCGGAGTTTACTCAAATTCATGTTCATTGCATCGGTGATGCTATCTAACCATCTCATCCTCTGCCGTCCCCTTCTCCTTTTGCCTTCAGTCTTTCCCAGCATCAGGGTCTTTTCCAGTGAGTCCTCTCTTCGCATTAAAGTTAGGGTCCTGTTTTTCTCTCAAGGAAATATGATCAGCCTCCTTATAGAACTTTTCCCTAGATCTTGAATTAACCAGTCGCAAGAGATGGAATAGTGCCATTTAAAATTGATGTGGCTGAACTACTCAAAAAACATCAGAGATGCAATTGAGAGATGGTAAACCCATTTTGCCTATCTTGGACAACTATCCAAGGAGAAGTTGGATGGAATGTCCCTTTCGGGGGAGATGGGCAGTAATAGAAATATAAATAATAAAAAATATAACAAAATATAGGTGTTTAAGGTAGTAGAAAGGAATCCATTGTCAAGGAAAAGGGGTCATCTACTCTGGAAGCCCAAATACCCTTGTTGAAATCCCAGAAAAGCAGTTGCATCATCCAGGGTTCCCACTGGTGGTTTGGCCTAAAAAATGAATGTTTTGATGTATGATATTCTTTGTCTTCTTTAATCACCAAAGGAGCTACAAGATTAACACTACCATCCTTCATGCATTTATCTACCTTGCCCATTAACCCCTTGAATCAATGAGAGGGAAATAAAGGAAGCTAATCAGAAATCATGCAGGCTATCTCCCAATAAGTGCTGGCCACATTTTAAAAGCAGAAGATCATCAGACACTTAATCCCCCACTTGGGATGATTATGCTAGGGGAAGGAAATGTGCCTTGCTTAGAAGAAGGTATACTTCAGTCCTACAGTCTAGTAAGAAACCTGGAGAAGTCTTTGGAATGTCATTTTCAAAGGAGAGGGCATTAGATTAATCTCAACTAAATGGTCTTGCTTGGAGCAAGGCAGTTTCTTGTGATCATGATCATTCATTCCCATCAGGAAACAGCAAAGCGGAAGTGCCACAGTTGTATTTAAAAAACATGACTCCTCTTATGGTCCAGTCTTGCATTTGGATGAATACTTTTCCTCGGGGTGCAATTACAAAAACATATAACAAAATGGCTTCTTAAATCATTGCAGCATCATTCATCATTCTGCAGGAAGAGGGGGAACAGTCTTTTGACACTTTAAAGACTAATAAATTTATTATGGCCTAAGCTTTCATGAATTATAACCCATTTTGCCAGATCTGATGAAGCTGACTATCATGCTGGAAAGCCTATGCCATTTTTATTTATCTTCATGATGCCACAAAGTTCCTTGTTGTTCTTGTTGCAAGAGAACACCAGAGATGTTCCTCTGGAATCATTCAGTAAGGTAATTTGGTGGGAAATTACCTTCTCACATGGGAAGGAATAATTATAAAACACAACCTGTCCTGGTCTAATGCTCATCTGAACGTTCGGCCATAGCTCCAATTATCCGCAGACAGGTTGAAGATGGCTGACACTGCATATAATAGCCTTTACCTATCTGATAACTACAGCTTCTAGAATTCCCTACCTAGCTGACCATGATCTCTTGGAATTATGGTAATAGTAAAATTAACATATCTTGAGGGCAACAGTTTGGGGAAGCTGGGCATGCAGCAGTTGCCGAAAGCTACAAGAAATAAAATGACATTATACATATTTGCTTGGTTTATTTATTTAATTCAGTTTTGAGGCCACTCGATTTCTTAATAACTCTGGGTGGCTTAGAATTACAGACAATAATTTTGAGATAGCTGTACATTTGGTTCGTTAACCAAAAAAATAATAATAATATTCAGTTCCCTCTCTCTCTCCCATACCCAGAAATCATAGAAGCCAGTAATTTACTCATGCTTATATAGCATATTATTGATAGAGGCACCTGTTTTCCTCACATTCCATATAATAAAGTATCTGATGAAACAGTGAAACTTGATAGCTAATTGGAAAAACAGAAACATTCTTCAAGTCTGTATTTACTGTATCTGATCACAAATGAGATTAGGATTTAAAATAGTGTCCTTGAGGCAGCTTCTGTTTGGAAGATGGGCCTGGAGGATTCCCCAGTTTAGAGTCTTTCAGCTCAGCAAAATTATCTCTCAAACATTAAAAAAATATGACCATATGGTAAGTTCTTACTGGGAGAATTGAAACTTTAAATAGACATTGCTATCTGTAGACTTTCTGAATTAAAGTAGAAGACAGACGTTCACCTTCCTGGCGAACTCAGCTGTTTCATTCTTCTGTTATCTTAATGTATTTCAAAATGTGTATGGGCATTCTTAGACTACTCCATTACCAGATCCAACTTTTCCTTCCAAAAGTATAATTAGTGTACCAAAGTAAAGCAGTGAACAAACTGTAGATGGGTTATAGACATTATATTTCTTGGATCGGGAGTCCCTCCGAACAGTCACTCATGCCCTGGTCATCTCCCACATTGACTACTGCAATGTGCTCTACATGGGGCTACCCTTGAAGTGTATCTGGAGGCTACAGCTGGTGCAAAATGTGGCTGCGCGAGCAGTCTTAGGAGCCCCTAGAAGGGCAAATATAACACTGTTGCTGCGCGAGCTGCATTGGGTGTGGGTTTGCTTCCGGGTCCAATTCAAGGTGTTCATTATCACCTTTAAAGCCCTACATGGCATGGGTCCAGGTTACCTGAGGAACTGCCTCACCCCCGCTACATCGACCCGTCCCACCCGGTATTTTATATTTTATATTTTATATTTTATATTATTTTATATTTTATATTTTATATTTTATATTATTTTATATTTTATATTTTATATTTTATATTTTATATTTTATATTTATTTTATATTTTATATTTGTATTTATATGTTTTTTTTTCCCAACTTCTATCACCGCCAATCTCCCCCCACAAAGGGGACTCTGGGCGGATTTTTATATTTATAAAGCTAAAGGTTCCCCCCACACATTTGTGCAGTCGTGTCCGACTCTAGGGGCTGGTGCTCATCTCCGTTTGTTAGCCGAAGAGCCAGCGTTGTCCGAAGATGCTTCAGTGGTCATGTGGTCGGCATGACGCATGTGGAACGCTGTTACCTACCCACCAAAGTGGTACCTATTAATCTACTTGCATTTGCATGCTTTCGAATTGCTAGGTTGGCAAGAGCTGGGGCTAGTGCAGGAGCTCACTCCGTCACGCAGGACTAGGGATTCGAACCTCCGAACTTGCGATCTTCCGATCTTCTGATCGATAAGGCTGGTGTCTTACCCGCTGAGCCATTGCACCCCCCTTATTATATTTATTATACTATTATATTTGTAGTTGTAGTTATACAGAATTGTTTTTAGTGACTTGCCATTTTTATTCTTTGTAAGCTGCCCAGAGTCGTTGTACATGAGATGGGCAGCAGAGAAATTTAATAAGTAAGTAAGTAAGTAAGTAAGTAAGTAAGTAAGTAAATAAATAAATAAATAAATAAATAAATAAAATATTTGCCCTTCATGCAAAAGGATCACAATTCAGTGCTTGGTGTATATACTTAAATTGGTTGTGAGTGATGGGAAATACATCATGCCATGATCATACCATGTCCTCTTGGCCATAAAGTTCTCTGTGCCATCCCCCCACACCTCGCAAGGAGGTAAGGCCTATTCGTTCATCCCACCCCAGGTGACTTATGGACCCAATTGGGTTTCAGAAGTAGCTTGGGGTTTTGCCTGAAACTCTGGTCCATGGTTTGACTGAGGCCTTGGTCACGGCTTGGAATGAGCATGCAGCGGGGGTTCTTGATTGGATTGTTCCTGTGCGGATTCTCTGTGTTCGTGGATCCCATAGAGCTCATTGGTTTACTGAGTTACTGCGAGAGATGAAGTGACACAAGAGATGTCTAGAGCACTGCTGGCGAAAGATGAAGAGTGAAGCTGACCAAACACAGGTAAGAGCCTTTATTAGGACTTACCTTATGGCAGTAAGGGCGGTGAAGTGATTATAGTTCTCTACTCTCATTGCAATTGCAGATAGCCAGTGGCCCTGCTTTGGGTGATCAGGTCCCTCCTGGGGAAGGAGATGCTGGGGGAGCCCTTGTAGGGTCATGATACACAATATTCTCAGCATCTGTTAGACAAAGTTGCTTGACTTTGCTCGGACTTAGATGCTGGCTGGGCCATTCCATTGGAAGTGACTGAGACACGTCTGAGCATAGTAATCTGGGAGGCGTTTAAGCTCGTCAATCCTGAAGAAGTAGATAGAGTCATTGCAGTTATGTTTTTAGCCACCTGTGTTGTGGACCCATGCCCCTCCTAGCTGGTGAAGACCTTCTGGGAGGTGGCATGTGGTTGGGTTCATGTGGTGGTTAATGCCTCTTTGAGGGAGGGGTGGTCCCATTGCCTTGAAGGAGGTGGTGGTGCACCCCCTTCTCAAGAGGCCTTCCTTGGACCCAACTGTGTTGGATAATTTTTGTCCAGTCTCCAACCTTCCTTTTCTGGGGAAGGTTGTTGAAAGAGTGGTTGGCTTTCAACTGCAGAAGGCTCTGGATGAAGCAGAGTATCTGGATCCTTTCCAGTCTTGGTTCAGGCTGGGATATAGTACAGAAACAGCATTGGTTGCACTTGTGCATGACCTTTGGAGGGCTCGGGATAGAGATGGTGCAACTGTCCTGCCCCTCCTGGATCTGTCAGCGGTTTTCAATACCATCGACCATGGTATCCTTCTGGACAGGTTTCAGGGATTGGGAGTGGGAGTGGGAGGCACTGTTTTGCAGTGGTTCTCCTCCTTCCTCTGTGGCCAATACCAGTTGGTGTTGATGAGAGGCAAGAGGTCCAACCTTAGGCCCTTACAATGTGGGGTGCCTCAGGGGTCGGGTCTCTTGCCACTCCTTTTTAACATCTACATGAAACCGCTGGGTAAAGTCATCCAAGGGCATGGGGTGCAGTATCATCAGTACACAGATGATACCCGGATGATATCCAGTTATACAGTACATCTCCACCCCTGGCTGGGCAGGTGATGCTGTTTTGGTACTAACCCACGTGTCTGGAGGCTGTGAGGGTCTGGATGGGGAGGAACCAGCTTCAGCTCAACCCTAGCAAGACGGAATGGCTTTGGGTTCTTCGCCCCCCTGGATCTGGTGATACGCTATCTTTAACTTTTGATGTGGTAGCCCTTCCCCAGACAGAGCTGGTGTCCTCCTGGATTTGTAGCTCCTGCTTGAGGAGAAGGTGGCTAGGAGGGCCCTTTGTACAGATACATCTTGTGCACCAATTGCACCAATTCCTGGACTGGGAGGCCTTGCTCACAGTCACTAATTCCTTGGTCACTTCCTGGTTGGACTATTGCAATGTGTTCTACATGGGGCTGCCCTTGAAGACCACCCAGAAATTATAGCTGGTCCAGAATACAGCACCTCATGCGGTATTGGGTGCCTCTTAATTCACCCATACTACCCCATTGTTGTGCGAGCTGCACTGGCTCCCAGTTTCTTTCTGGGTGCAATTCAAGGTGCTGGTTCTTACTTTAAAGCCCTATATGGCACAGGCCACGTTATCTGCAGGAGTGCCTCTCCCTGAGGATATTTGTCCATCCTACTAGATTGGATAAAGTGGGCACACTCCAGGACCCTTTCCTTCAAATGTTACCATCTAGTGGGGCCTACGAAGCGTGCCTTTTCCGGAGCAGCCCCTACCCCATGGACCACTCTCCCCATTGAGATCCGGCAGGCCCCCACTCTATTAGCTTTCCAGAAAGCTGTTAAGAGCTGGCTTTTCCCTCAGCACTGTGATAGCAAGGTTGGAGCCCAGAGGACTTTATAGTTGGATAGAGATTGTTGATTGGGTGCCGGGTTTTTCTTGTTGTTTGTTGGATTATTTTATTGTGTTTTTATTACTGCTGTTAGCCACCCAGAGTTAGGGCTCACAAGACTGGCAGCCATATAAATCTTTTAAAGAAATAAATTAGAGTAGGCAATGAATTTATTTATTTATTTATTTATTATTTAAATTTGTATCACCGCCCATCTTCTCTACACCAGGGAACTCTGGGCGGTTGTGCTAGATAGACTAATAATCTAATGTTATAACCCGGCTACATGTATCAATACCAAAGAATGTCCTGAAGAGTATATCCTTGGTTTCAAATTCTTGTATTAAGGGATCACCTATCCCTAGAATGCAGGTCCATTAGGTCTCTGCAAACATCCAGATTCAAAGGGCAAAATGCAATTTGGAGTGTGCACAGACTGACAGGTAGGATCTGTCAGGAAAACCTTAAAATAGCTGCATCTTTTCCTCTCCTTGCACAGCTACCCTCTGCAGCTGACACATGAACCTGGAAAGAAGGCATCTTTTGCTTAAGGTGGTTCTGGACAGATGGAACAGGCATGTCCATAAACACTCCAAAATATACTTTGCCCTTCACTGGATAGACTATAGAAAGAAGAGTATTATGATGTAACTTTAGGGAGAGTGGCTAAAAGATAATTGTACTTATAACTGCTGTGAAGAATATCGGAAGCCACTGCTTTGTATCTTTTTTCTTTCTTTTCTATTTTTCCTCAACTTTTTTTCCCCTTTTCTGGCACTCCTTGCTTTCTCTTTGCTTTCTTTCCTTTTTCTTTTTTTCTTCCTTATTTTATATTAGTTTGTATTAGTTTTTATCTTCTTGTTTAAAAGTTTCAATAAAAACCATATATAAAAAAACCAAAATATATTTTGCCCTTGAAATCCAAAGCTCTGCAGAGTCCTAATGGATATTTACAGCCCATGTATTACTAAGAGGAGAAAATAAATCCTCTCTAAAGAAGCAATCTCTTTGAGAAAGTTTTTAAAAATATGTATGTGTGGGTGGGTTTTTTCCCTTTCAATTGAGAGTATTTTTTGTGATCACTAGAGCTTGATAACTGAAGCTTCTTCCTGTGGAATGCTTATGTAAACTGATCTTGTATCCATTATCAGCAATTTTCCTCCCTCCTGTACAGTATTGAACTGTCTTAATTGCATAATAAAAACCTGAGATGGCTTTTGCATAAACATACTTCATTTGGGACAAAGGATCCTCCTGTTTTGTTCCAGTCTCAACTCTTTGTCTCCATTTTCTCCAACAATTGTATGTATTGTACCAGGCAATTGTGAAGAGCAGAATGAAGAGCCAGAATTGAAGAGTGATAGGAAGAGGATCAGAAAAATAGCTACTTTAATTGAGTTTAAATCTTCAAGGTCAGATTAATTGCATCTGAAAATACTGAACAAATTTGTTGGTGCTCTGGCCAAAGCTTTGTGCATATCTTTGGGAAATCCTGGAGAACACGTGAAGGGGTAGAAACAGAAGGATAGCAAATGTTATCCCTAGATTTCTAAAAAGAGAAAAAAGATCTGGATAGCTACAGACCAGTCATTCTGACAAGATTTGAAAGCAAACTGTTAAGTAATCAGTCTATAAAAACAATGTTTTTGTTACCAGAAATCAGTTGCAATTGCTAGAAATAGTTTCCTTAATAGATTATTGGAATGCTGTAGACATAATATACTGTATCTTGATTTCAGCAAAGCTTTTGTCAAGTATCCCATGACATTCTGATTAGCAGATTAGACAAGGGTGGATATGATAATTAAGTGGCTACATAACTGGCCTGAAAAATCATAGTCAAGAACTTATTATTGATTGCTTATCACATTGGCATCTGGTATCAATATGATGCTTCAAATTTTAGTCCTGAATTCTGTACTCTTCAAATGTTTTCTGTACTCATGACTTGTATGAAGTGGTGGTGGGAATGTTTAACAACTTCGCAAATTTCACAAAATTGGATGGGATTTCTAAAAGCCCTAGGAAATGCAGTACAATCTTAATAGATTAGATAAATGGAATGAAAATAGTAGAAATTTATCAAAGACAAATGCAATGTTCTTCACTTAGTAAATAGAAGTCAAATGCATACGTATAGGATACTTGTCTTGGTAACAGTACTTGTGAGAAAGATCTTGAAATAGAAGTTGATTGCAATCTGATTATAAGCCAGAAGTGTGATGTGACTGTAAAAAATGCAAATCTAATTTTAGGGTGCATCAACAAAAATATGGTTTCCAAATCATGGAAACTAATAGTTCCTCTTTATTCTGCATTAGTCAGATTCCCAGATCTGGGGCATCTCATTTTGAAAAGGATTTGGAGGAACTAGAACAGTTTCAGAGAAGAGCAGTGAGAATGATTAGAGCTGATGGGTACATTTTGAATGTTGCTAGCATTTGGGGGCACTCTTGCAAAATGGCTCTTGGGGAGAAGCTTGTCCATTCATAGAATGGCTGTCACAGGGATGTGTGATGGAATATCCGCTTAACTTAGACAAGGGGGATGAGAATGCCAAGCCGTTACAAAAATGATATTTGCATCCTGAGAAAGTAGGAAGCATGAGAAAGATACTCAAAATAACTTTGTCTTGATTGTCTTAGGTATCAGTTGAAGTAGATGGGGGATTTGACAGGCTTTCAGAGTTCTATTACAAGACTCTGTATCATACATTTCAAGGCTTCTAGTGACTCCTGTTTCTTGGCTTTGCCTGCCACAAAGCACTGATAGTGGATAAGGAAGCACTGATTTATGAGAGTATTACCTGCCCTTTAATTTAGGTTTCTCCTTGAATATCATCCCCTACACTCCTTGCAAACACTGTTTAGATTTCTTCTTTTAGGGGCAGGTAGATAAAGTGGTGGACTGCAGCTATCTCCATTTCTGTACCCTAAGAAAGCTTATGGGAACTATTTGGGACTCAGAGGCATTATTAGAAATAAAGACATGCAGCATGCCAATGGGTGGTGGTGGTGGTGGTGGAGGAGGAGGAGGAGGAGGAGGAGGAGGAGGAGGAGGAGAGGGAGGGAGGGAGGGAGGGAGGGAGGGAGGGAGGGAGGGAGACCAGGTGGATGCCATGGGAAACATCTGCCAGAAGATCCTGGCCTTAATTTTTCCTTCCTTCTCTACTCCAAGGTGGACTTTCATTCTGGGAGCCTACATTGGCAGCTCAAGACTGAAAAAGGGTATGTTTGAGCTAAGCTAAATATTCCTTTTCATCCTGGTTGAGACATTTATCCTTAGATCCCACAGAACCACTCTCTTTATTAAAGAAGTAGACTCTTGTATCTCTGCCACAGTAGCTTTGATTAGATCGAAGTGCAAAAATGAACTCAGGTACAGTTGGGCAATCTCCCGAAGATTCATTTTTGACGTGGAGTTTGAATCAAGGTGCATATGCTCTTATGCACATTGGTAACCAGGAAGGAAAAAAATATCAACCTACAAAGTAACAAGGCAGTCTGAAAATAAGAAGCAGAATAGGGAGTTGCCAAACTTTATAATACAGTTTACAATTGAAAAACTAAATAGAAAAATGCATCTATTGGTGGAAATTCTATGTTAGAGAAAAATGGGCAACAGACCCATTATCTACTTCATTAAGTAGTTGAAGAAGAGACTTGGGATACAAGTTACAGCTCCCCATTCCCCCTCTTCCACCCATAAATTAAGGTTTAGAGGAGTTATGCAGGCAGAATGTACGTGTCCTCAAAATCTCCAGATCATCCACAAAGGCTTGGAAGTTCCCTATTTCACTTCAGAGTGATTTGAAGAACTCTTGATCCAGTACTAACAAATCTCAAGTGTGTTCAGCTCTGCCAGATCTGGCATGCATTTCTGCATTTACCCAAAGCTAACTCTCACTCTTTAACAATATAGCCTGTCTGGAATGGAGCAGCCTAGAAATCTTTGTAAGAAACAACTGAAACAGTATATGTGATATGAGGTGAAAGAGTTGGAATAGCAGATAGGAAGCACAGTTCAGTGACTCAGATTGGTGGAATGCAGCCAGCACAAAGTGACTCGGCACACATGCAATGAAATGGTAGAAGAAATCTAGCTTAAGTAAAGGACAGGTGTTTTATAGAATTCCTGCCTGGTTCTTAACTGCTTGCAAACATCACTACAAGTATACCCCCTGGGATTTATCTGACAGTTCACCCAACTACAGGAAGAACTTCCACAAGAGAAAATCTGACTACATTCCGGCATGCTCACATGAATTGCATTACAGGTAGTCCTCGCTTAATGACCACAATTGGGACTGGAATTTAGGTTGCTAAGCAAGGCAGCCATCAAGCGAATCCGGATCTGATTTTACGACCATTTTTGCAGTGGTTGTTAAGTGAATCACATGGTTCTCTTTTGATTTTTGCTTATCAAAAACTGGTTGGGAAGGTAAAAAATGGCAATCACATGACTGTGGGATGCTGCAACCATCATAAATGTGCGATGGTTGCCAAGCACTTGAATTATGATCACATGACTGCAGAGACACCAAGACGGTCATAAGTGCGAATAAGTCGTAAGTCGGGTTTTCTAGTGCTGTCGTAACTCTGGATGGTTGCTAAACGAACGGTCATTAAGTGAGGACTGCCTGTATGAGCTCACTGATTAACCTGCAAAGAAGACCTGCTAATGTTACTAAGAATCCTGAGTCAGTGAAATTCATACTTCTTTTTCTACCAAACCGTGAATAAAATAGGTTTATTTCAAGCAGAATTAGAAGAGATGGAACAATTTCCAGTCAATTTCTATGAAATTTATCAATGGAATTAGCTTTGGCCATGGCCTTTACAGTTTGTCATTTTTCCTTAATTGGTTCTACAAATCTTTTTATCTTGGAGTTGTTTTGTGTTAGGAAACAAGAAGAAAGCCTACAGCCTGATCATTTCATGGCCTACTGCATTATGTGCCCATTGAAGAAAGTATTGTCCTGCAGGATAAATAGTTGCTAGATCAGAGCTTTCCAAACTGTGTGACGCGACACAAAAGTGTGTCGCCTGCGGGGCCCAGACGTGTCGCGTCAAAACCCGGAAGCGCTGATGGCGCACCACCGGGCCATCAGCGCTTCCGGGTTTTCCCGCGGCGACACACCAACGGCGGCGTGTGAAAATCCGAAAGCGCCGCAGTCACGGCGGTGCTTCCGGGTTTTCCCATGGTGACACACGAAAATCCGAAAGCGCCGCAGCCACGGCGGTCCACAAAAACCAAAAGCGGCAGCAGCCACAATGGCGTCAGTTCTGGGTTTTCCTGCAGCGACACACCAACGGCGGTTGGTGTGTCGCCGCGGGAAAACTTTGGAAAGCCCTGTGCTAGATGAAGAAATGTGCATTATTGGGGCCATGTGGGGTAACCAGTAAAAAAAAAAATGCAAGAACCAGGTCATCTTGGGCATGTGAAAAAGTAAGTTAAAAAAGCAAACACACCAGAATATGAACATCAGCTGGACTTTGTTCCTTATCATCTTTGTCATGTCATGGATCTGGTGGAATTCCATGGTGGAATCTTTTCTGGGGCTTTTTTTTAATATTTATTTTCTATCCTGCCTTTATTATTTTTATTAATTAATTTCCAAAGGAACATCGGAAAACAAGTAATCCCAACTGCCCTTTTCAGATTAGCACTGCAGGCAGCCAGGGAAGTTTTGAAGTACAGATAGTCCTCGCTTACCGACTGCCTCATTTAACAACTGATCTAAGTTACAACAGTGTAAAAAACCCAGCTTTGTGACCAATCCTCACATTTACCACCGTCACAGCTTCCTGCAGTCATGTGATCACCATTCGCATGCTTCACAACCAGCTTCTGACAAGCAGAGTTAATGGAGAACGCGAAAGTAATATCAAAAGTCATGGTCACATGATCTCTCTCTTAACAACCAAATGGGAAGTGATGTCCTAAGTCCATCACAGTCACGTGATTTTCTGCTTAGAAACTGTGAGGCTTAGCGACAGAGTTGACGGTCCCAATTGTGGTCACTAAGCAAGGACTACCTGTAATGCAAGGGAAGAACACTAGAACCCTTCACCACCTCAAAATACCTTCCAAAGATATTCTAAAGTATCTCAAGGTTTAAGTTTAAAAAAAAAGGGGGGAGCTTTGCTAAGAGTGGAAAGATAGATGATAGATAGATAGATAGATAGATAGATAGATAGATAGATAGATGGATGGATGGATGGATGGATGGATGGATGGATGGATGGATGGATGGATGGATGATAAATACTGTAGATATAGACAGACAGACATATTTGGGAGGCATAAAAAACATCAAGATGGTGGTTATGATCGCATGATAGAACCACTTTGCCCTTACGTACATATGTTAATGTTGATGTCACAAACATGTACAAAGGGTTGGGGCTTCAATCACATAATCCCAAAGGCCACCTTGAATGTTTTGCCCCCACCCCAACACTGTTGGATAGATAGATAATACTTATTTATCATGGGGTAGTACATACAGACAATTAAAGGGCACGCTATTCATTTACTTTTCTTTGCAGTGCCAATTTCTCCCTTCAGGTAGCACAGGGTTATCTTGTCTTTTCTTTCTTCTCTGTTCTTCTTTTATTGTTTTATGTGACCCTTGTGCGGTATTCACTGTTTCAGAGTCCCGTGGCACTAAGAAGAAAAGATGAGCGAGAAAGTTATGGAGTTGCCTTGGATTTTTAAAATTTGCTAAGTAGACCTTATTACACCTATTGGTTTTGGGAATTATTCAAGAAACATTGTTTACCTTTTTGGAAGGAATAACATCTTAAAGAGCCAGAGATAAATAGAGGGAAAAGAACTGTAGAGCAGCGTAGTCTTCCTCTGTCAATGCAGTTAAGGAAGAACAATAAAACTTTACTTTTATCCTGGAGCTTTGCCTGTTTGCTTCAGATATGGGATGCAGTAATTTTCTGTTCAGCATAAAGGTTAAGGATTATTTATGAGTTTCCCCGGGGCTCTGCAGTCAGCAATCGGATTGGTTCTAATCATCTCTCTCTTCATTTCCTGATGCAATTAGGGTTGTTATTTGCTTTATTATGTTTACTTGAAGATAGCACAACAAAACATTAATAGTGATTTGCTATGGATGTTGAAGAAAGTGGGGAAATAAACAGGCAGATGATGTGACAGGAACTTCGGAGCATCTCGTCTCTTCTGCATCGAGTTAGCTAATGCAAGGGTGTTAAATTAGGAGGAATATACAGTTTCTGAAATGTTAAATGCTATTGAGCTGAATGTTGGGACCTAAGGATCACTATCTAGTTTGTTTTAGAGAGCCAGGACCCATGGCTTTGAACAATTTTTAAAGAACGGTCCAAAACCTATATTCATTTTTATCTGCAATTTCCCCTTTAGTTATAATACATATAGTTATTAACATGAATGACTCAAGAAACCTATTTTCAAAAAAGAAAATTTCTCTGGTGTTATTGTTTTTGCATACTTGTCCTTGTAACATACCACCCTTTTTGTTCAAAACTTCCAAAAACAGATGTATTTTTTAGATAATCGAAAAACAAACAAACAAGTATGTTTTTGTGTGGGTGTGAGATTTGGGGGACTGAACAAAATCCCTTATAAACCTGTCCCTATGGATACTTGGGATAATTCTTTTTTAATGTCCTTAATGAATTTGAAAATTCTGAAGAAATTGTAATGGATGTGAGGGCATGACATTGTTTAGAGGGGTATGTGAAAATTTGCTGTGAAATATTAGTGCTACCAAATCAAGTAAAATGAGTTTAGTCAATTTAAATGTAGGGCCTTTTGAAATGATTCTAAAAGGCATTCCCTTTTACTAACTCTTTTTTTTAAGGGAGAAATGTTTTTCTTAGTGGTTAAGGCACCAGGCTAAAAACCAGGAGACTGTGAGTTCTAGTCCTGCCTTAGGCACAAAGCCAGCTGGGTGACCTTGGGCCAGTCACTCTCTGTCAACCCTGAGAAGCAGTCAAGGGTAAACCACTTCCGAAAAATGTTGCCAAGAAAACTGCAGGGACTAGTTCAGGCAGTCATTAGGAGTCATTACTGACTTGAAGCCCCACCCCCCCACCCCAAAAAACCCATTTATATTAAATGCAGACAAGTCTTTTTTTATGTAGGGAGTGAGGTGTCTTCTAACTTGGTGTGTGCTGTGACATACATCTTCATCATCCAAAGAACTAGATTTTCTTCCTATGTTCATGTATCCAGACCGAATGGCTTCTTCAGCTAAAATACATTTGATTAATCAAAAAGAAAGTCTTATTGCATTAAGAAGGCAACAAGATTAGCTAGCAGTGGTAGTGAATCATACCAGAATAAGAACCTTCAACTAAGCTTAGCTGTAACAATGTCAGAGATCCTCAAATGGATATCTTGGAAAATAGCAAATGGCTTACCCGAGGTTCATATATTGCCTTCTCATCCATATGAGGAGAACTTGTACTATCAGGAAACCTAGTCCCTCACATGTATCCCAATCCAATTCAATTAACATTTAAAAAGAAAAGAAAGAAAGAAAGAAAGAAAGAAAGAAAGAAAGAAAGAAAGAAAGAAAGAAAGAAAGAAAGGGAAGGGAAGGGAAGGGAAGGGAAGGGAAGGGAAGGGAAGGGAAGGGAAGGGAAGGGAAGGGAAGGGAAGGGAAGGGAAGGGAAGGGAAGGGAAGGGGAGAAGAGAAGAGAAGAGAAGAGAAGAGAAGAGAAGAGAAGAGAAGAGAAGAGAAGAGAAGAGAAGAGAAGAGAAGAAGCAGGGAGTCCTAACAGTATTGTAGTATAGGGAATTGGCTGGAAGATAATGTCAACCAAATATCAGCTAGTGATTGTATACAATATGTGATGTTTAGGATTGAACAAAAAGTTCAATCTAAAGCCAACCTGAAGCCAACCATCAATGGGACTGGAAAATGGCTGATTCTGAGGTAAATTGGAAGCAAACTATTTATATCTCCAGCAAAAACAATGCAGGACCATCACAAAGTCTGCATGTCTTAGACAGGTAACAGTGTCTTATAAATGGTGATTATAAGCAAGAAACATGGTTTTGGGTCACATATACTTTGCATGATTAACCTTAAAATCCTACTTCAATGTATGGGAAACAGGACTCATCCAAGGGATCCACAGTGCCTTTCCTGGGAATAGCCCCCGCAGCAAGATAAGGTTGGGTCCTCCAATGCAAACTGGTGGGTAGGATAGCATCCAAAAGACAAACAGAAATAATTTTGGAATCTCTCAAATGGTGGCAGAGTGGGGAAAGAAAGAAATCTTTAGTGAAACACAAAGTATTATAACCTCTGGCTGTTGTGGGTCTTCCGGGCTGTGTGGCCATGTTCTGGAAGTTGTGGTTCCTAACGTTTCGCCAGCATCTGTGGCCAGCATCTTCAGAGGGCAGGAGCACTCTTTATATCTATTATAACCTCTCCTTTCTATTAACCACACACACACAAAGAGCAAGAGCTATTTAGAGTATTTTTTATGCAATTAATACCTTTTGCCCATTGAGTCCTATGCTGTCTAGAGGGTTTCCTTTCTCTGGCATAATACAAGTATGCACAGAACAGAGGACCTGCTATATGTCTTTTATAGGAACAACAATATACTACTGTGCAGCTTGACTGAAAGCGGTTTTGAACAGTGACAGCAAATTGTGTTTTATAAAAATCAGCCAGAGTTTTATTTGAAAATAATTTCCCCCTGATGTGCAAGCAAAGGCAAGCATAAATGAAGAAACAAGCAAACAAAAGACCAACGCAGTCTGGAAATGGAACATTCCCTGCAACTCTGTAACGTTCTGTTCTTCTTCCAGAACGAACTGTTTTAGCTGTTCTCGGTGTGTCTTGGCCAGTTCTGTGGAAGTAAAACTTCTGGGCAAGTTGAAGGCTAGACCATGTGGAGAACTCCATGAACCATTTCCTGTCCAGGAGGATTTATTTCCAGGAAAGTGTTGGACCATCTAGAACAGTCAAAGCCATGTGACCGGAGGAGAAATATAATGTTAATTACACTTGGTGATATTGTATAATGATAAAATGTATATAGATATGTATGTAAGCCGCCTAGAGTCCTCCGTTGGGGGGGGATAGGCGGGGTATAAATACCACTATAAATAAAAATAAATAAAAAATGTTCTGGAGTTCTTCAAAGCATTCTATGTCTGGAACTGAATGCTTTGCACATTCTTACAATGTATGGTAGGGGCGTGGTGGCTCAGCGGGTAAGACACCAGGCTTGTCGATCGGAAGATCGCAAGTTCAGAGGTTCAAATTCCTAGCCCTGATGACGGACTGAGCTCCCGCACTTGCCCCAGCTCTTGCCAACCTAGCAATTCGAAAGCATGCAAATGCAAATAGATTAATAGGTACCACTTTGGTGGGTAGGTAACAGCGTTCCATGTGTGTCATGCGGCCACATGACCGTGGAAGCGTCTTCGGACAATGCTGGCTCTTCGGCTAACAAACGGAGATGAGCACTGGCCCCTAGAGTCGGACACGACTGCACAAATGTGCGGGGAGAACCTTTACCTTTTTTTACAATGTATGATTGTAATGATATGATCATAATCATAATCATATTATAACATATATAATCCTATATATCATATTATAACATATGACATATGACATACATACATACATACATACATACATACATATATACATATATACATATATACATATATACATTGTTGTTGTTTATTCGTTCAGTCGCTTCCGACTCTTCGTGACTTCATGGACCAGCCAACGCCAGAGCTTCCTGTCGGCTGTCACCATCCCCAGCTCCCCCATGGTTGAGTCTGTCACCTCCAGAATATCATCCATCCATCTTGCCCTTGGTTGGCCCCTCTTCCTTTTGCCTTCCACTTTCCCTAGCATCAGCTTCTTCTCCAGGGTATCCTGTCTTCTCATTATGTGGCCAAAGTACTTCAGTTTTGCCTTTAATATCATTCCCTCAAGTGAGCAGTCTGGCTTTATTTCCTGGAGTATGGACTGGTTTGATCTTCTTGCAGTCCAAGGCACTCTCAGAATTTTCCTCCAACACCACAGTTCAAAAGCATCTATCTTCCTTCGCTCAGCCGTCCTTATGGTCCAGCTCTCACAGCCATAGGTTACTACAGGGAATACCATTGCTTTAACTATGCGGACCTTTGTTGTCAGTGTGATGTCTCTGCTCTTAACTATTTTATCAAGATTTGCCATTGCTCTCCTCCCAAGAAGTAGACGTCTTCTGATTTCCTGGCTGCAGTCAGAATCTGCAGTAATCTTTGCACCTAGAAATACAAAGTCTGTCACTGCCTCCACTTTTTCTCCCTCTATTTGCCAGTTATCAATCAAGCTGGTTGCCATAATCTTGGTTTTTTTGAGGTTTAACTGCAACCCAGCTTTTGCACTTTCTTCTTTCACCTTCGTCATAAGGCTCCTCAAGTCCTCCTCGCTTTCAGCCATCAAAATGGTATCATCTGCATATCTAAGATTGTTAATGTTTCTTCCAGAGATTTTAACTCCAGCCTTGGATTCCTCAAGCCCAGCACGTCGCATGATGTGTTCTGCGTACAGGTTGAATAGGTAGGGTGAGAGTATACAGCCCTGCCGTACTCCTTTCCCAATCTTAAACCAGTCCGTTGTTCCGTGCTCTGTCCTTACCGTTGCTACTTGGTCGTTATACAGATTCCTCAGGAGGAAGACAAGATGACTTGGTATCCCCATACCACCAAGAACTTAACACAATTTGTTATGATCCACACAGTCAAAGGCTTTAGAATAGTCAATAAAACAAAAAAAGATGTTTTTCTGAAACTCCCTGGCTTTCTCCATTATCCAGCGGATATTGGCAATTTGGTCTCTAGTTCCTCTGCCTTTTCTAAACCCAGCTTGTACATCTGGCAATTCTCGCTCCATGAATTGCTGGAGTCTACCTTGCAAGATCTTTAGCATTACCTTACTGGCATGTGAAATAAGTGCCACTGTTCGATAGTTTGAACATTCTTTAGTGCTTCCCTTTTTTGGTATGGGGATATAAGTTGATTTTTTCCAATCTGATGGCCATTCTTGTGTTTTCCAAATTTGCTGGCATATGGCATGCATCACCTTGACAGCATCATCTTGCAAGATTTTAAACAGTTCAGCTGGGATACCGTCGTCTCCTGCTGCCTTATTAGCAATGCTTCTTAAGGCCCATTCAACCTCACTCTTCAGGATGTCTGGCTCTAACTCACTGACCACACCGTCAAAGCTATCTCCAATATTATTATCCTTCCTATACAGATCTTCCGTATATTCTTGCCACCTTTTCTTGATCTCTTCTGCTTCTGTTAGGTCCTTACCATCTTTGTTTTTGATCATACCCATTTTGCCTGGAATTTACCTCCGATGTTTCTAATTTTCTGGAAGAGGTCTCTTGTCCTTCCTATTCCATTGTCTTCTTCCACTTCCGCACATTGCTTGTTTAAAAATAATTCCTTATCTCTTCTGGCTAACCTCTGGAATTTTGCATTTAATTGGGCATATCTCCCCCTATCACTGTTGCCTTTTGCTTTCCTTCTTTCTTGGGCTACTTCCAGTGTCTCAGCAGACAGCCATCTTGCCTTCTTGGTTTTCTTTTTCTTTGGGACGTTTTTTGTTGCCGCCTCCTGAACAATGTTGCGAACTTCTGTCCATAGTTCTTCCGGGACCCTATCTACTAAATCTAGTCCCTTAAATCTATTCTTCACCTCCACTGCATATTCCTTAGGAATATTAGTGAGCTCATATCTAACTGATCTGTGGGTCTTCCCTATTCTCTTTAGTCTGATTCTAAATTTTGCAATAAGAAGTTCGTGATCTGAACTACAGTCAGCTCCAGGTCTTGTTTTTACCGACTGTATAGATGTCTGCCACCTTTGGCTGCAAAGGATGTAGTCAATCTGATTTCGGTGTCGACCATCTGGTGAAGTCCATGTATAAAGTCGTCTTTTAGGTTGTTGGAAGAGAGTGTTTGTTATGCACAGTGAGTTGTCTTGGCAAAATTCTATCAGCCTATGTCCTGCTTCATTTTGTTCTCCCAGACCATGCTTGCCTGTAATTCCAGGTGTCGTCTGACTACCCACCTTAGCATTCCAGTCTCCTGTAATGAAAATAACATCTCTTTTTGGTGTATTATCCAGTAGGTGCTGCAGATCCTCATAGAACTGATCTACTTCTGCTTCTTCAGCATCTGTGGTTGGGGCATATATTTGGATCGCTGTGATGTTAAATGGCTTACCCTGAATTCGAATTGAGATCATTCTATCGTTTTTTGGATTGTATCCAAGCACTGCTTTAGCCACTTTATTATTAATTATGAAGCCTACTCCATTTCTTCTGTGGTCCTCTTGTCCACAGTAGTAGATCTGGTGGTCATCTGATGTGAAGTGGCCCATTCCAGTCCATTTCAGTTCACTGACACCTAAAATGTCTATATTTAATCTTGACATCTCACCAATAACCACATCCAATTTTTCCTGGCTCATAGATCTTACATTCCAGGTTCCTATGGTGTGTTGATCTTTAGAACATCGGATTCGTCGTTCACCACCAGCACCGTCGGCCGCTAGCCGTCCTTTCGGCTTTGAGCTAGCTGCGTCATCATATCTGGGGCTAGTTGAACGTATCCTCTGTTCCTCCCCAGTAGCATTTTGACCATCTTCCGACCTGGGAGTCCCATCTTCCGATGGTATACTGACATATCTCTGGTTGTACTGATCCATTTAGTTTTCACAGCAAGAATACTGGGGTGGGTTGCCATTACCTTCCCCAGGGATCGTATTTAGTCTGACCTCTCTGCCACGACCTTCCCTTCTTGGGTGTCCCTTCACGGTTTAGCTCATGGTTTCATTGAGGTGCTCAAGCTCCAGCACCACGACAAGGTAACAATCTCCTTTGCTGGAGATATATATATATATATATATATATATATATATATATATACACATACATACATACATACATACATACACACACACACACACACACACACACACACACACACACAGACATGCAGAGAGGCCTCAGAGACAGTCCAACATATAGTGGCAGGGTGTAAGATGCAGGCAGGAACAGAATACACTGAACGGCACAACCAAGTAGCTGGCATTGTATACAGGAACATCTACACAATGTATGGGCTAGACCCTCCCAAGTCCAGATGGGAGATTCCACAGAAGGTCGTGGAGAATGACAGGGCTAAGATCCTGTGGGACTTCCAGATCCAGACAGACAGGCAGGTGCTGGCCAATCAACCAGACATCGTGGTAGTAGACAAGGACCAGAAAACAGTGGTGGTGATAGATGTAGCGGTGCCAAGTGACAGCAACATCAGGAAGAAGGAGTATGAGAAGCTGGAGAAGTACCAGGGCCTGAAGGAGGAACTAGAGAGGATGTGGAAAGTGAAGGCCAAAGTGGTCCCAGTGGTGGTAGGGGTACTTGGGGCTGTGACTCCCAAACTGGGAGAGTGGCTCCAACAGATCCCAGGAACAACATGAGAGCTCTCTGTCCAGAAGAGTGCAGTGCCAGGAAGAGCTAAGAACCTGCGCAGAACCCTCAAACTCTCAGGCCTCTGGTAGAGGACCCAAGGTTGAGGAAGACACATACCACCCATAGGGGTGTGAAGGGAATTTTTTTTATCATATATATCATAATCAAAATGATCATAATCACTATGGTTCACAATACAACCTGCAGCAGTTTGCACATTCTGTCATTATTCTCACCTTTCCCACTTCAGATTATCTTAGTAAAATATAACCCCAGTGCCTCCAAAGTCACAAATTTGAATGTTTTATTACCTTTGAACCTTTTAAAGGCTTTTCAGTCCCCAAGGGAACCAAGTAATCAGTGTGATCTACTACCTTGGCTGAACAAAATACAAACCATAAAGCCACTTTGGAACACAGAGTATTATCTAAATATAATCATAACTTCTTCACAGAAAACCAGCTTAAACCACCTTAATGAAATATATTCAGCATACATTCAGCAAATGTATTCAGCTAAAAAGCACTTTTTAGCAATAATGCTGTTTAAAGTGAAGTAGTTATTCTGAAAATGTTCACATATATTCCAGGAATAGAATGTGCAAGAAGTGTCAAAGTTTAAGGATGGAGAAATGTTTTTGTGAAGCTTTATGCTCCTTTAAGGGGGGCGTGGTGGCTCAGCGGGTAAGACACCAGGCTTGTCGATCGGAAGATCGCAAGTTTGGAGGTTCGAATCCCTAGCCCCGCGTGATGGAGTGAGCTCCCGCACTAGTCCCAGCTCTTGTCAACCTAGCAATTCGAAAGCATGCAAATGCAAGTAGAAGAATAGGTACCACTTCGGTGGGTAGGTAACAGCATTCCGCGTGCGTCATGCCGGCCACATGACCGTGGAAGCGTCTTCGGACAATGCTGGCTCTTCGGCTAAGAAACAGAGATGAGCACCGGCCCCTAGAGTCGGACATGACTGCACAAATGTGCAGGGGGAACCTTTACCTATGCTCCTTTAAACAACTGATATATTTTAATGAACATGTTTGTTGGGTTAATATTATATTATTATATAGCAACTTGTTCATTTATTACAACAATTGTGCTGTGGTATTAAACTGTCCATTCTGTGAACAGATTGAGTACTATGTATTTCTGAGAAATGTTTTTTTTTTATAAATCAGTTGACTATAATTATGTTTCTTCAGTGGAAACCACATTTATTTCAGCAGGTTTAGTTTAGTTTAGTTTAGTTTAGTTTAGTTTAGTTTAGTTTAGTTTAGTTTAGTTTAGTTTAGTTTAGTTTAGTTGATTTAGGTGCCACCCAAGTCCAGAATAATTCTGGGTGACTCACAATATAACAGACAAAATAAAATACAATATGAATAAGAAAAAAACAAGATAAAAAAGAACAAATAAAAATAAAAAACAAGATGGTGAATCCAGCTAAGAACACATAAAACATATACAAACACATCCCACAAGGCCTGAAAGAACAAACATGTCTTTAAGGCCTTCCAGAACACCACCAGGGTGGGAGACACGCAGATCCATTTATTTGAATATGACTCAGTAACTACCTTCTCTGCTTTGTAGCCTCTTCCATTCTATCTTCTTCCCATAGTATGCTATTTTCAGTCATTAAAACATTCTGGTAGAAGAGCACAAATTATTATCTGATATTAATATTATTATATTTTTATCCCACCTTTTTTAATATGTATAACTCAAGATGGTGAACATACACAATACTCCTGGCTCCTATTTTCCCCACAACAACCACCCTGTGAGGAGGGTTGGACTGAGAGACAGTGACTGGCCCAAAGTCACCCAGCTGGCTTCCATGCCTAAGGGAGACCTATAACTCAGTCTCCTGGTTTCTAGGCCAGCACCTTCACTACTACACCAAACTGGCAATAATATGGTATATGGTATATTAGCAATTCGAAAGCATGCAAATGCAAGTAGATAAATAGGTACCACTTTGGTGGGCAGGTAACAGCGTTCCGCGCATGTCATGCCGGCCACATGACCACGGAAGCAACAACGCTGGCTCTTCGACTAACAAAGGGAGATGAGCACTGGCCCCTAGAGTCAGACACGACTGTGCGGGGGAACCTTTACCTTTACCTTCTATATGGTATATAGTATATGATAATCTATTTTTTAAGGAACATCTGAACGTGGTTATTTCTTTTCCTTCATTACAAAAATACAATATTGAACTATAGCAAACAAAAGCTTCTCCCTCCTACCCACTCACCCACTTTTTAAAATAAATAAATAAATAAATAAATAAATAAATAAATCTATCTATCTATCTATCTATCTATCTATCTATCTATCTATCTATCTATCTATCTGTTGGAAGAGAAATTGGGTTGAGGTTTCTCCAATTTTCTCCAGTGGAAGGAGATATTCCCCATGGCTCCCTGAAGAGCAGAGCTCCTCCTTTGCACGGACAGTAGCTTTGCTGCTGAAAAAGTCCAGTAGAAGGAGGCATTTTCTCTTGGAATTCTGTGCTTGCACAGGAAGGCAGGGAGGCAGCAGACAATTAGAAAAATAACTGTAGAATAAAACGCAGGCCATATACACACTCTTTAGCTATCACTTTCCACTCAGGAAATGTTCTCCAAAAATATTCTCTTTTGAAAGAAGCTAAAGCAGCATTTCTCAACCTTAACAGCTTGAAGATGTGTGGACTTCAATTCCCTGAATTCCCCAGCCAGCCTTGCTGGGTTCCCAGAATTCCCCTTTGTGGCTGGGGAATTCTGGGAGTTGAAGTCCACACATCTTCAAGCTGCCAAGGTTGAGAAACACTGCTTTAAAGCAAATTTGCTTTGATCAAATGGAATAAAAACTGGTAGGAAAAAATGCAGAATTCCTCTGCTCAGACCTATTTGCAATTTTTTTCTTATTAACAAGGTGAACTGTCCACTGCCAACTGTACTAAATGTCATAGTTTGGTTTTGCTCCAACAGCTTCATGGTTTTTTTTTTCATTTTTATTTAGATATTTATTCCTATTCCTAACCCTAAATAAATAAATATCATTGCTTCAACTATAGTAACACTAAATATCCAGATCAACACTGAAAAGTAGGAGCGTTTTTGGAAAAACACCTGCAGGCTTGCAGCATGGATAAATAGTTGGGCAACTGAGTCAATCATTTGTCTTGGTAGAATTCTTAGTTTTAGCCTTCAGCTTCTGGTTTTAATTAATTTTTATTAAAGTATTTGCATAACAAATTAAGTACACCCAAAAAATGCATCAACCTGAAAAAGACCCAGAAGAATAAGGGAATACAATTTTTAAAAAATCAGAGTGAATGGTAGGTATTTATTATTCATCTTTTGTCCAAATAATTAGTTAATATAGCATTGGTGTGCTGTTCTTATGTCATCTGCACAATAATCCACTGAAGTATATTTGATTGAGAATAGCTGGCCCAAAGTTACTCAACAAGTTGTCCGGGTGTAGATTTTAATCACGGATCTCCCTGGTCCAACATTCTATAACCCACTTACTACAGCTCACTTTTGTGGTTAAAAATCCCATCTCACTTATTTTGATACATGGAAGGGTATCCTAGATCAATTTTCTGACACTGACTGTAGTGCTATTTATATAGTGATGGGAAACTCTTAGTCCCCTTTTACAATAGCATGAGAAATTGACTGCCTTGGCTTGCTTTCAATTTGGTTTCCAAATTCTAAACTCTAAAAAGTTACCTTGATGTTCTTCAGGAATTAATTTTTGCCTCTGGTGTGATTGGTTTGAAATGCAAGGAGAGATAACTAGCCAAGTCATCTCCCATCTGCATTTCATTTGAAAGTGTCATCCTGCTCAGCAGGGGACAGGGTGAGGAGGTCAAGGTATTGTGTGGCACACAACATTTTGTGCTCGACCTCAAGGATAACCAAAGTGGCAGAAAGCAGCATTGAATGCTGTTGCTTTCAGTAGTGGCTGCTACTGTTCAACTTGCTGCTTGTGACAAGAATGTAGAAATTATTTTCCAGTTCTTAATATGTGTTTCTCTCTAACACACTAGGTGTCTTGCTTTGCTTTTGCTTAATGCACCAGACTTTCTCAGTTTTAACAGAATTTCTTTCAACATATCTGATTGGTAGAATTTTGAGAGAAAGGAAGAAAAGGAAGGAAGGAAGGAAGGAAGGAAGGAAGGAAGGAAGGAAGGAAGGAAGGAAGGAAGGAAGGAAGGAAGGAAGGAAGGATCATTATCATTCTTGATTGACTCATGCCTTCAAATAATTCACCAAGCATCCAGCTACTACATTTAATCATTTTATTTTATTCAAATTTATATAGCCGCCCACCTCACAAACAAGCAACTGTGGGCGGTGTACAAAAGAGCTAAAAACAATCAATAAGTACATTAAATATATAAAAGAACAAACTACAACAAAGAAAAATAGATGAAGGGATGTTAACAATAAGGGAGCCACCTCACTAGTTCTCGCATCCCCTGCGGTCCCCAGGCCTGCTGGCATAACCAGGTCTTGAGGGACCTCTGGAAGCTGAACAACAATGAGGCCAACCTCACCTCAGCGGGGAGAAGATTCCACAATGCAGGGGCCACAGCAGAAAAGGCCCATCGCCTAGTGCCCGCCAAACATAGCTCCCTAGACAATGGAAACCGTAACATACCCTCTCTGCTGGATCTAGTAGGATGGGCAGATGAAATCAGGGAGAGGCGGTCCCTCAAATAACCCAGTCCCATGCCATGAAGGGCATTAACGGTCAGCACCAGCACCTTGAATTAGACCCGGAAACAAACTGGTAACCAATGCAGCTCACAAAGCAGAGGTGTAATGTGTGTTCTACCAGAAACACACATAACTTCTCGTGCCGCTGCAATTTGCACCAGCTGAAGTTTCCAGATACTCTTCAAGGGCAGCCCCATGTAGAGCTCATTGCAGTAGTCTAAGTGGGAGGTGACCAGGGCATGAGCAACCACGGGTAGGTCCCCCTGATCTAGGAACAGGCACAACTGATGCACAAAACCAAGTTGTGCAAAGGCTTTCCTACCCACGACTGCCATCTGCTCATCAAGCAGGAGTTGTGAGTCTAGGAGTACCCCCAGATTGTGCACAGGGTCTGTTTGGGGCAGTGTGACCCCATCCAGATGGTAAAGTCCTAGCACCAGAGGGGCTCAGAACCCAAAGCCACTCAGTCCTGCCAGGGTTCAGTTGAAGCCTGTTGTTCCCCATCCAGACCCACGTAGCCTCCAGGAACCAGGATAAGATATCCACGGAATTGTTTAATTCACCAGGGGAACAGATGTATAATTGGGTATCATACTGATGATACCTCACCCCATGGTGATGGATGAGCTCACCCAGTGGTCTCATGTAGATGTTGAATAGGAGAGGAGACAGCACCAAACCCTGTGGCACCCCACATAGCAGGGGCCGAGGGTGGGATCTCTCCTTCCCAATCACCACCAACTGGAACCAACTCCATAGAAAGGAGGTGAACCAGCACAGCACCATGCTGCCCACCCCCAATCCTCTGAGTCAGTTCAGAAAGATATGATGTTATCAAAAGCCACCAAGGGGTCAGGTAAGACAAGGATGGACACACAGCTACCATCCTGCCCACCCCAGAGATCATCCAAAAGCATGACTAATGCCGTTTCCATACCACACCCAGGTCTGAATCCTGACTGGAAAGGATCCAGATAATCCGCTTCATCCAAGGTCCTCTGAAGCTGCTGCACAACCACCTTCTCAATCACCTTCCCCAAAAAGGGGAGGTTAGATACTTGACATTCACATCCACATTCAAGCCCTGGCAATTCATATTGACCTTAGCCCAGTGTAAGTATTATCTCACCACTTGATCAACCTTTCCTATTCTTTTCCAGAGTTCAAATGTTTGTGTACAATCCATGATATTGTGTAGGCACTACCAATTACTGGGTTGAAAGGATTGACATCCATACCTTCTAACATTTTGAAGATGAAAATTGGAACCTGTTCCCTTACAAAGAGAGGAATCTTGCCAAGCATCCTCCGCTCCATTTCACACTCTTGAAAACTGTATTCAGTCTTTGTTTTATTCAGTTACTCTGCAACAGCTTGTCTTCAACAAATTTAAAAGCTGAAGTGTTTCTCCCATCTTACAATTAAGGACAAGCTAAAAAACATAATTGTCCTAGAATGAGCTTCACTAGTGTGTGAAATTGCAGGCTCTGTAACACTCATACATGTTCATTGGCATATTTCTATATCAAAAGCAAGATACACCTGCAATACACTGGGGAAAAATGCAAAAAAGGGAAATTTAGCAGTGATAGGAAGTAGAACATAAGGATTTTGTGAGGAGAGCTTTATCATCTGAATCCTAGTTGGAGTTGTCCTAATTTCAAAGCAAGCTACAGTATGTTGGTGGCACATAAATCTGGATTTGCTTACAGGAATCAACCTCTTCATCTATACACTGTGCACAGTTGTACACAACATTGGGTATTTGGAAGGTTAATCATGGAGTGTGCTATACTACTCTAGAACACAGGGAAAAAGGTAGCACAACTGAATGGAGCAACAGTTATTCCTCTTGAGAAACTAAGTTGTCTAACTCAGCTAGAACTTGTATTGTCGAAGGCTTTCACGGCCGGAGTTCGATGGCTGTTGTGGGTCTTCCGGGTTGTGTGGCCATGTTCTGGAAGTTGTGGTTCCTAACGTTTCGCCAGCATCTGTGGCCAGCATCTTCAGAGGGCAGGAGCACAGATAGAAGCAAAATCTCTGAGATTTTGCTTCTATCTGTGCTCCTGCCCTCTGAAGATGCTGGCCACAGATGCTGGCGAAACGTTAGGAACCACAACTTCCAGAACACGGCCACACAGCCCGGAAGACCCACAACAGCCATCAGCTAGAACTCTTTATCCTGTTCACCTAATTTTGACAATCATGTCAGCTCGCCTTGAAATCTGGTGGTGCAACCCAGACAACTGTATACTGTATATGAGGCTAACTGTATATGAGGCTATCATGCCTGAAAGATTTAATTTGAGCAAGGTCAAGTTTTCTATTTGTAGTGTCATGACCAAGCTCTGCATCACATGAAGCAATCTTAAAACAAAGTACTTCCTAAAATGTGTTGAATACCATTCACTCACAGTGGAGCAGTTAGTCAGTGTTTGGAATTTTGCTCCCACGAAGTTTAAGAAAGCATACATGAAGACTTTTGAATTTCTTTTCCAAAAGGTCATCAAAGGATGAACACACTAAGATTCCTGGGGAAAGCACTGTTTGTAGCAATCTTCCCCAACATGATGCTTTTCAGATATATTGGGGTTGCAACTCCCAGAATGCCCAACCTTTCCAAGTTAAAGGGTTGCTGGATTAGAGAAGACTGGCTTACAGGATCTCTCTGATAAACATGTTAGAAATTGCTGATAATTTAACAAATGGTAGTGCAGAAGATGGACTTGTGAGCCAAGGGATGGAGATTTTTTATGAGGAAAACAGGAAGTTCTCAACAGTTTTACAGAATCTATTTGCTTTTGACTCCACCATTTCTGCTTAATCATACTCCCAGTAAAAAAGAACACACTGAACTAACTCATAACCCACATTAGTATTTAGTCAATTTGCAGATGTTTTGACATCTGATGTTCTGAACAAGTTCTACTTGGCATGCAATTTTCTTTGTACAGAAATTATTCCTGTCTTGATTGGAAATTTAACTGTCCCCTTTCACAGCTCTGTTGTTCTATGATGCAATTCATGCCCCTTTTATAGAATCAGAAGCAGACTGAAGGGATGAATTTAGTTTTTAGTGATGGAAAAGTAGGTTGAAATCCTTGATCTACAACCATGAACTACAGGGGTCTTTCAAGATGTAGAAGGGACATCTTGCTTTCTTCAGAAAATGAAGCAGTTCACTGATTCCTAAAGCCAAAAGCTCATTTTGCTTCACTTTGTTGTAGGGAAAAATAGCAAGGCAGACCATATATTGGGGGTGAGAAGGGAACAAAACTTTAGATGCTTTGGAGGACTCAGTATCTACTCACTGTTGTAACCATACAGAGAGCAAGAATATTTTTCCCATTCCATTCCTTTGTGTTAGTGATTCAGACTGACCCACATCCCTCCCTCCTGAGTTTCAATTTAAAGAGAGGAGGAATTCAGAATCAAAGCATGTACTGTTGGCTGCTGATTTAATTTCATTCAGTTCAATTGCATCTCCGTTCACATACATGTACATATAAGGGTTCACCTATGACACAAACTCCTATGTATGTGTATGTACCCAATAAGCCTGAATTTCTCTTTTGGCGGTATAGTGCTCATATGATAGACTTAACAGTGAACTTAACACTGACAGTTGAAATATAAGAAGGTAAGAAGAGTCTTATCAGGTGACACCAACAATGTAGTTGTTTCATAAACTACTCAAGCAGCAGTCAAAATATGCTGCAGACTAGCATTTGGTAGACTAGCAATGAAGGCTTTGGAAAAGATATTCAGATGCTGTGATGTGTCTATACTTACAAAGATCAGAATCATACAGGCAATGTGACATTCTGTGGAACTCTGTGGCACTCCATGACACTCTATGTAACTGAAAATTGGACTTTGAAGAAGCTGGATAGAAAAAATATGCATCCTTTTGAACTTCAGTGTTGTCTTGTCCCCGCAGTTATGTTTTGTTACGGTATGTTTTTTAACTGTGTTTTAATTATTGTTGTTTATTCGTTCAGTCGCTTCCGACTCTTCGTGACTTCATGGACCAGCTAACGCCAAAGCTTCCTGTCGGCTGTCACCATCCCCAGCTCCCCCATGGTTGAGTCTGTCACCTCCAGAATATCATCCATCCATCTTGCCCTTGGTCAGCCCCTCTTCCTTTTGCCTTCCACTTTCCCTAGCATCAGCTTCTTCTCCAGGGTATCCTGTCTTCTCATTATGTGGCCAAAGTACTTCAGTTTTGCCTTTAAGATCATTCCCTCAAGTGAGCAGTCTGGCTTTATTTCCTGGAGTATGGACTGGTTTGATCTTCTTGCAGTCCAAGGCACTCTCAGAATTTTCCTCCAACACCACAGTTCAAAAACATCTATCTTCCTTCGCTCAGCCTTCCTTATGGTCCAGCTCTCACAGCCATAGGTTACTACAGGGAATACCATTGCTTTAACTATGCGGACCTTTGTTGTCAGTGTGATGTCTCTGCTCTTAACTATTTTATCAAGATTTGCCATTGCTCTCCTCCCAAGAAGTAGACGTCTTCTGATTTCCTGGCTGCAGTCAGCATCTGCAGTAATCTTTGCGCCTAGAAATACAAAGTCTGTCACTGCCTCCACTTTTTCTCCCTCTATTTGCCAGTCATCAATCAAGCTCGTTGCCATAATCTTGGTTTTTTTGAGGTTTTAATTATATATTTGATATTTTGTAAGCTGCTCAGAGTCATTTGGGAGTTGGGCAGCCTTAACAAATCAAATGAAATCAATCAATCAATCAATCAATCAGATTCTTGAGAATACCATGCAGAGCCAAGAAAACCAAAAAATGGATCATCAGACAAATCAATCCAGACTTTTCACTTGAGGCACAAATGACCAGGCTCAAGTTAACATTTTTTGGACACGTTGTTCGAAAACCAACTCTCAGGAGGCGTCTATAATGCTAGGAAAGGTGAAAAGAAAGAGAAGCAGAGGATGACCAGCAGCAAGGTAGATGGACTCAATTTCAGCAGCGATGGGTGCACCAATGGAAGACCTGAAGGACCAGGTTAGGGACAGATTGTCTTGGAGAAAATCTATCTACAGTGTGTGGTCACTAGGAGTCAATGCTGTCTTGGCAAATAATCAGTAGATAAATCAATTGTATGAACCAGCATCTGGACTGTAACACGTTCCTACTCCTCTACTCTAGCAACTGGTATTCAAAGGCATATAAGTAGCTTTTGACAGTTTTAGCATTCATACATTTGTCAAATCCCTTTTTAAAGCTGTCCTAATTGGTGGCTCTCCCTACATCTTACCAAAGTGAATTCAAGACTTTACTATGTTTTGGATGCAAGGCTTTTCCAAACTCCTGAGACAGCCAAGAGAATAATTCTCATTTCAGTTCCCTTCCCCTAACCTATTTGCATCCTATACCCATTTAATTCTTTTCCCCTCCATTGTTGCTTGTACACTGAAGTTTATGAATTAGGAAGGGTGAGAATCTCAAACTACTAAAAAGATTCTTAGAATTATATTGAAATGTATTTTTCTGTCTTGACTGCAATGTTGATCAGCTGATTATTTTCAGTACCCCCCCCCAATACTTGTTTTAAATGGGGCTTACTCCATGTATTGGGCCTGGGTCTTTTGCTTCCTTCCCACCCCTCTCCCCATGAGAAAGGTCTTGATTGGGCAGATAAACATTTCCATTTATCTGCCCTGAATCTCTCACCAGTAGCTCACCAGATTTAGATTACTCTAACTCTAACATTATGAAACAGGGAATTCTCAATAGCCTTTTCAGCACATCCTACATAATTAGTCACATCTCTGTCTTCTTTGTTGCTGCACTTGTCCTGTAGAACAGCTTTTCTCTGGAGTTCTGGATGGCCTTTCATAAGGCATCAAAGACCTGGATGTTCCTGCTAGTATTTGGGCTGGGAGATTGAGCAAGCCTCATGAGTTGGATGCTTAATTGCTGTGTTAGTGATGAAGTAGAATCCTTTTTTCCACTCCAGCCGTTATAGTATATTTTGCTTTTTTGTATATTGTTTTATAAGCTGTATTATTGTACCTTTGGTTTTTATCTCTGCATGCTGCCTAGAGTCACCTTGGTGAGTTGAGTGGTTATATAAACTGTATGTATGTATGTATGTATGTATGTATGTATGTATGTATAAATAAATAATCTGTATCCTGCTACTCTTCATTGACCTATTACACCATCCAAACAAGGTGATTATAACTTAGAGGGATTGATCTCTCCCTGTAAAGGAGAACAGAGATGACCTTGAAGAAAATACATTACAACTGTTAGTAAAATATGACTTTAGCCCAGGAAAACAGAAAGTGTGAGAAACAAACTCAAGATTCACTGGCCTTGACTCTCTTGAGCATAAGAGGGAGGGAAAGAGAAACTCTATCAGGATTTCAAGATTCTGTTATTATAGCCTATATATCAAGAAAGTAGAAATCTAGTATTTCTTGTGGTATTTGTTTCCTAACCGGGTCTACTTCAAAGGGCTGCTACTCCCCTCCTAGCCCACTCCAGTTTTAAGCATTGCAGCCAATTAGGAAAGAAGAGTACATTTTTAGTTATGGAGCTGGAAATAAAGGGTTAGAAAGACAAAGGAGATTAGTTATAACCCCCCCCCCAAAAAAAGAAGCTCCCTTCAACCTGAAGGCCCTTCCTCTTCCTTTTTAGCCTTCAGAGATTTTGATGAAATGGCCACACAGGACTGCTGTGAACATACAGAACCAGTGGAAAAAAATCAATAGCCATTATATGAACGAGAACGGGGGGGGGAGTGCAGAAAGGAAGAGAGCCTGCTGCATATCACACTCATGAATACTGGGGAGAGGTAGTTTTTAATTCCCCCTTCACGTAACTGCTTGGAAACAAGCACGGAAGCAAATAGGTATCTGAAAAAGTGACAACTAAACACCCACTTGTCCTCAATTTATTATATTCTGACCTTGTGGTAGTCAGGGAGTCAATCTGTGTTGTCAAAATTTATAGCTGCCAAGCATCCACTGTGGCAGACAAGCTGGTTGTCACTTGTAGATCTCTTGCTTCCTTTGATTTGACAAGCCCCACCTCCCTCCTTGTACCCAGCTTGGACTCTGGACTGTCACTTTGGAAACAGACCCATTTATTGCTGTTTTGTGTGACTACATGCTGCTCCTTCTATTACCAGATATCTCTGGAGATGTTCATTTGATTTTCTGGTACCCAGTCTTCCAAACTACAATCATTAGAGAAGCAAAAACGGCTGTTTGGTTCTATGTGGACTATTTCAGACTGTCTGCACACATGCTAGTTTGATTTACAAGGAGTTAACTGGAAAACCGCCCAGAGTCCCTGGTATAGAGGGGATGGGTGGTGATACAAATTGAATGAGGGAGTGAGTGCGTGCGTGCGTGAGTGAGTGAGCAAATAAATAAATAAATAAATAAATAAATAAATAAATAAATAAATAAATAAAATAGGAAGTTCAATACGAAGGTGCATACCTTCCTGGGAAAGATACAGGAGACCAATCGAAGAGAATATTTGTAGCTCAGGGTTGAACTGGGGAGTCTTTGGTGCTCTCTGAGCCTTGTTGTTTTCATGCAGACGTTTTACTGCCAGGCTATGCAACATCTTCAGTGCGAAAAGGGAGTGGTTCCACTCCCTTTTCGCACTGAAGATGTTGCCTAGCCTGACAATGAAATGTCTGCATGAAAACAACAAGGCTCAGAGAGCACCAAAGACTCCCCAGATACAGGAGAGTTCAGTCCAAGGTCAGAAGGAGTTCAGAGAAGCAAACATAGTCCACAACTCTCCAAAAGTCACCAAAAGTCAAGAAGCAGAGCAGGAAGCAAGGACACAGGAACACAGATCCAAGGTTGGTGAATTGTTCCCAAAGAAGGGCCAGCCACTGGAGGTGCCTTTAATAGACCAGATGCTGATGTGGCTCAGTTGTGAGCACAGGTGCCCTTGCTTCTCTAGAAGCTGGGCAGAGTGCCTCTACCTGGCTCTCCAAAGCTACTGACATCTCCTAGGACTAGATGCTCTACCAAGATTTGACCCCTTATCACATGACGACTCCTGCACTGCCCCTGTGGACTTTCTGTTGAGTCAGCCCCAAGTGGCTAATAGTCTGCTTACTCCTGAGGCTGGTAAATTGATGGATCAGGCCCCTCAGCTCAGCCTCTGTCTCTAAGGAGTCTAAGTATGTAACACTAGGTTTACATACTGGATAACAACACAAGGATGGCAGAGAAATTTGTTCAAGTCTTATTTGAATACAGTTTTAGCTAAATTTTATTGTACCTCACAACCTAAAGACTGAAATTCAATTATTCTTCTTTCTATTTTGCAGATGATAATGATGATGATGATGATGATGATGATGATATGCCATCAAGCCAGTGTAGACTCTTAGTGAACACATAGATTGATTTTCTCTATGACGATCTCTCCTCAACCTGGTTCTTTAGATATTCTAATGGTGAACTCACTGCTGCTGTCACTGAGTACATCAATCTTGTTGCTGTTTCTTCTTCTTTTTCCTTCCACCTTTCCTAAAGTTATTTATTTATTTTATTTATTTATTTTCTATCCTGCCTTTATTATTTTTATAAATAACTCAAGGCGGCCAACATAGCTAATACACCTTCCTCCTCCTCTTTTCCCCACAACAACCCTGTGAGGTGAGTTGGGCTTAGAGTGACTGGCCCAAGGTCACCCAGCTGGCTTTCGTGCCTAAGGTGGGACTAGAACTCTCAGTCTCCTGGTTTGCCATTGGCTCCTTCCTAGGGCTGAGAGACAGGGACTGGCCCAAGGTCACCCAGCCGGCTTTCATGCCTAAGGCGGGACTAGAACTCACAGTCTCCTGCTTTCTAGCCCGTTGCCTTAACCACTAGACCAAACTGGCGCTCTGGTTATGGATTTCTCCAGAGGGCTAGGTCTTCCCATAATGTGTGCAAAGAATTATAATTTGAGCTTGGTCATTTGTGCCTCAAGTGAGAACTCTGGATTGATTTATCCAGTGATATGTTTGATTGTTTTTTTGGCTATCCATGGTATTCTCAGAAGTCCTCCCCAACACCAAAGTTCAAATGCATCATTACCCTTTCTATCCTGCTTCTTCAAAATCCAACTTTTGCATCCATGGAGTTTCACGGGGAAAACCATTTTGTGCATGACTCTGCTCCTTGTAGGTATAGATTAATCATGGCAACCAAATATGTTTTCCAAGGCTTTCTTTGCTACCTTAATAAGTGCTAGTCTGTTACACATGTCTTGGCTGCTGGTTTCTTTATTATTAATAGATTATTATTAATAGTTGATCTTAAAAGGCAGCAGCTATCCACTACTTCAATGTCTTCATTGTCAATTCTAAGGCAGAAAAAGTGGGCCTATGATTAAAAATAAAAAAGACAAAACTAATGACAACAGGTGCAGCAACCAGCCTTAAAATTGACAGATCATCCTGGAGAAGGTGTGTGTGGTTGCTAATAGTTTATGCCAACTCAATGGCACATAATCAATCAATCAAAATCTAGACATATACAGAGACAGTATTCATCTTTGTCTCACTGCCTTCCCTATTCAAAATATCTTTTAAACTCACTTGTTACGTAGCTTCTTGTTCATTGTAAAGGTTTGTCAGAAGTATAATTTAAGTGCGTTAAATTAGCTTTGATGTATCTCACATTCTGACATGATCTACACAAAGGCCTTGCTATAGTTAATAAAGCAAAGATAAATCTTTTTTCTTAAATTATCTTATCCTCCCAATAACCCATTTTATGATAGCCTTCTGATCTCATGTCCTCTGCCTTTTCTTAAGCTCGTTAATTTCCTCTTTTCCTTTTCATTTATGGATGTATTCTTTGAAAGATTTTAAGCAAAGTTTTGATTCTGAGAGGAATTAGGATAGTGTATATACGCCAATCTTCCAGTCTTTAAGCCAGACTGTCTTGTTCCATATTTGTAGATGCAGGGTTGTTAGCACTTCAATTGCCTCTTCTCACAATTCAATGGGTAATCCATCTACACATGTTGCTTCTCTATTTGGCATCAGGTTTATGGCTTCTCACACATGACTTTCAAATGGAATTGATTCCTGAATATATTCTTTATGTTTCTGTCATTCTATAATCCTCTTTTTAATAGTTCAGTATTGTCGGGGCGCGCGGATGGAGTGGCCTGCTTCTCTCTCCTAGGCACCAGTGATCCAAGTACTATGCAGTAAATAGACTCCAAACAGAAGTTATATCAAATATCCTATTTACTTTATATACATACGTATTTACAGGTCACTTCCACAGGTAACAAATGATACACCATCAACGATACAGCATTCACAAGGTAAAATGTGAATAATGGGAAATGAGAATGTCTCTGCATATATAGTGAACCTGACCAATCACATTATAGGTCACTCTCGTTATTCACCACACCCAACTTAACTCTAAGCACCTGTTGTATGAGTCACACACTGACACATCATTCCTACAACAATGGCTGCTAATTGGGTGACTGTGCAGAATATTTCCCCTTTAACCTAAATATCAAGCCTCTCTGTATAATTTATATCTAGCAGTAAATTCCTGGGTTTATCAAACCCCAACACCCCTTCAATTTACAATAGATATCACATTCACATATACAGAATAGAAGACATACACATTTGAGATATACATATCCTATGCCTATCTATGCTTAGAGGCTTTGTCATCACATCTGCTACATTACACTCAGATGGACAATATTGGAAATCAATACAATACAATACAATACAATACAATACAATACAATACAATACAATACAATACAATACAATACAATACAATACACTTCCAATTATTGACTGATCACATATTCTTGATCACATGAAGTTTGGTCATCATCTCCAGTCTCTGTATTAACAAAATCTGTTGTCATCGGGGTTGAAACTTCTTTACACTGTTCCATATTGTTCTCTCTTAGCAGTGCTTCAATGTTCTTCCGCTGCTCTAGAACATAACCCCCATCAACCTTCTGAATACTTATGCCTAGGTAATTCCTAATTTCTCCCAGATCTTTGACATCAAAGTGTTGTTTCAGATTTTCAGTAAATTCAATTACCCTGCTTTGATCTTCCGCTATAAGACACAAATTGTCTACAAATATCAAAAGCAAAATCTGTTCATCATTTTCACATTGCTTTACATACAGACATGGGTCAGCTATACTACACTTGAATCCCATTCTTTGTAATTCCTTATCTAAAGTTAGATTCCAGCAACATGCCGACTGCTTGAGTCCATACAATGCTTTCTGCAACTTGTATACACTCCCTGCAATATTTGATTCATACCCTGGGGCTTCAATCATATAGATCTCTTCTTTCAAATCAGCATGCAAATATGCTGTTGTGATATCATAATGCTGTACTACACAATTCCCAGCTGCTGCCATTGCTAAGGCAAACCTAAATGTCTCCCCTCTTAGCGTTGGTGCAAAAACTTCATCATAAGTCTGATTCTTTATCTGGGAAAATCCTTGTGCTACCAACCTAGCCTTATACTGAATATCACCATTCACTAAGGTTTTCTTCTTATACACCCATCTACAACCTACTGCTCTATGCCCCTCAGGCAGCCTAGTAGGTTTGAAAACCTTATGAGAATTAATGGCTTTCATTTCCACATCCATAGCAGCTTTCCATCTACTCTGCTCGTGTTGTGGCAACTTCAATACGTCCTTATAATTACGAGGTTAATAAAACTAGAAAATGAAAAATTACTGAATTTAGAAGGACACGACAATAGATATGGTTGGCACGGTTACATGTGGTATAATAAAAGCAAAATACATAAGGCATTTAATAATCACATAATAAGAAAATCCTTGCTAAATATTTGGAACAAATACAAAAAAACACTATTACCAAATCTTCCACTATGGGTGTCAACCCAAGAGGCATGTACCAGATTAGGGAGTCAAAATAAAAAAGAATATATAAGATACAAAAATTTGTTAAAATTTGAAGGAAATACTCAGAAACTTAAAACAAGGGAAGAACTAGAAAATGAAAATATAATATGTCATTGGTTTACGTATTTCCAATTAAAAGAGCAATATAAAATAGACGAAAAAAATTATCAATTTACAAAAATAGAAAATAACTGGGATAATATATTAAAAAAAGAGGAAGAACATTTAATCTCTAAAATATATAAAACATTACTGGAAATGAAAACCAAGGACATAAAAATTAAAAAATACATGGAAAAATGGGAGGAAAATTTAGGAATTGAAATTACATATGAAGATTGGCAAGAAATCTGGGTCAAAAATATAAAATTTACTTTAAGTAATGATTTAAGAGAAAACATGTATAAAATGATTTTTAGATGGTACATGTCTCCTGAGGTGTTATTTAAATCAAAAATGAGTAACTCTATTTTATGTTGGAAATGCAAAAAAAAAAGGGGTTCTTTCTACCATGTATGGTGGCTATGTGAAAAAGCAAAAAAATATTGGGTCAAAATACATAAATATGTATGTAAAATATTCGACAAAGAAATAAGAATGAGACCAGAATTATATTTATTGGGTAAAATTGAAGACAATATAAATAAAAAACAAAAGATTTTATTTCAGTATCTAAGTACAGCTGCAAGGATAAAATACGCCCAATACTGGAAACAAGAAAATATTCCAACAAAAGAAGAATGGATTATAAAAGTAATGGATTTAATGCAATCAGACAAATTAACAAATTTAATAAAAGGAAATGAAATGGGGAAGTATAATGAAACATGGGACCCCTTCATAAAATATATTCAAAAAGAATATAACATTAAATAGAGAACAAATAATAATAATAATAATAATAATAATAATAATAATAATAATAATAAAAAAGTACAAATAAAGAAGAGGCGAAGGGAAAAAAAGAGGTATAAGAAGAGAAAAATGTAAATCAAGTATTTACAATATTTTTTTTGTTTGTTTGTTAAGAAAACTGGAAGAATTTTAATGGAGTGTATGTATATATTATGTATTATAAAACAAAGATTTAAACTTAAGATTGAATTTGATACAAATATATAAATAAATAAATAATATAATGTAAGGAAAGGGAGAAAAAGAATGATAAATATATATAAAGTAAAAAGAAAAAGAAAGGATTAGGTTAGAAAGAAAAAGAGGATAGAAAGGGTGAAAAGGGAAAGAAAGATAGGAAAAGAAGATAGAACAGAAGAGAAGAGAGAGAAGAGGTTAGAGAGAGAAAGAGGGAGTATGATAAAAGATATTAGAGAGAATGAGAAGGTCAAATAAAAATAGAAGAAGAAGAAGAAGAAGAAGAAGAAGAAGAAGAAGAAGAAGAAGAAGAAGAAGAAGAAGAAGAAGAAGAAGAAGAAGAAGAAGAAAGGAATGGAAGAAAGGATAAGAGGAAGAATAAAAATGAAAGATAAAGGAAAGGAAAAGAGAGAGATGGGAAGGTTAGAAAGAGTGAGTAAGATAAGTGAGAAGAGATTAGAGAGAGAGAGAGAGAGAGGGTTAAAAAAGAAAAGGGGAATGGATGAAAGAGAAAAGGAATTATAGGAAGAATCAAAAGGAAAGGAAAAGGAAAGGAATAGATAGAGAGAGAATAGGTTAGAAGAGATTGAAAGATAAAGGAGAAAAAAGATTAGAGACAAAAAAGGACACATTGTATTAAATATAATAAAAATAATTATATAAAATCAAATGTAAATATATATATATATATATATATATGTAACCATTGTTATGTGTTATATATGTTCATTGTTATGTGATATATGTTTGGTTTATGTTTTATGTTGAATGTAATAATAAAAAAAATTATATCTGCAAAAATAATAATAATAATAATAATTACGAGGTTCATAATCAATAAAACACACTTTTACATCACCTGGTGTATAACGTTGAGGTGGTATGCCCTTGTTAACTCTCTCAGATCTGCACAACACTGTAGCATTCTGCATCATTGGCACACTAGGAGTTAATTCCTCTTCCTTCTTAATCACATCAGTGGCCTCTCTCTGCTCTGAAAACTCAAAACCTCCCTGACTAGGAAGATAAACCTCACTGCTCCCGTGTAATCTCTGCCAATTGCTATGCTCACAAAAACTTGCTGATCTAGAAATAACAACTTTCCTGCCATCAGTGAACCTATATCCCTTGGTCCCTGGCTCATATCCCACAAACGTCAGCTTCTGTGCTTTTGCCTGTCCCTTCCTACGTACTTCCTTATGCACGTGAACACAGGCAGTGCACCCAAACACTTTCAAATGAGCTAATGGTGGCTTCTTGCCATATAACATATAATATGGAGTTTGGTTTACAGATACACTCCATATCCTGTTAATTAAATAATTAGCAGTTAATATTGCCTCTCCCCAGTATCCACGTGATAACCCTGAGTCAGCAATGAGTGAATCCTTTACTGTCTGCAATGCCAAATTCCTACGTTCAGCCACGCCATTCTCAGCTGAACTATGTGGGTTAGTTCTCCTATGCACAATGCCCCTTCTACGGAGCCATTGCTGAAAACTCCCACTAAGAAACTCAGTACCCCGGTCAGTTTGTAAACTACACACCTTTGTGCAATACCTACATTCCACAAACTGCACCCAGTTTCTAAACTTTTCAAATGTTTGACTTTTAGCTTTCAATAGGTAACAGAACCCAAATCTAGTGTAATCATCTACAATGACTAAAACATATTTAGCACCCCCTATTGTAGCTGGTAATGGACCAATTAAGTCAGCGTGAACTAATTCAAAACATTTATGTGACTTCCTATCACTGAATTTGCTCACAGGAAATACTTTTGATTTTGCAACCTTACAAGCTGTACAATCCAAATACACTTGGCACTTTTTCAATTCCATTCCAGAACTTGCTTCTGACATCTTTTCAATCACTTTGAAACTCGGATGTCCAAGCCTTCTATGCCACAGGTGCTCACATGAATCATGTGTTGGCTTATTAATTCTGGCCACATGTTGGCTTCTGCTTGTCCTGGTTTGAACTATTTCATAAAGACAGTTCTGCAAAATACCTTTGCCACAAACATTGTTATCTTTCATAACAATACATTCATTATTTCCAAACTGTACAGTATAACCCTGTTTATCCAATTGTGACACACTAATTATATTGTACTCCAGTTCAGGTACACACAACATTGATAATTCAATATTTAACCCTGGTACATATACAAATCCCTTACCAGTGACAGATGCAATGCTTCCATTAGCTAGAGTAACATGATCTCTTTCAGCCTGCCTAAAACTCTTAAACATCTGTCTGTTATTTCCTATATGCTGACAAGCCCCGCTGTCAATTAAAAATGGTCCCTTTAAATCTTGAACACTTGAACTAATTAAAGACAGCTGTGCAGCGTCTCCCGGCTTGGAGATCTTCGGCTTGGCTTTAGGCTTCTGTTTCTTATCAGAACATTCCTTAACAAAAACACTGTTTTGCTTAGACCTAATTACGTTAGAACACTGCTTTCTTCTTTGCTCTTCTTCCAAAAGCCTGCCAGATAAGTATTTTATGGTCACATCTTCCTCAGATAATGACCCGAAGCTCATTGCCAAAGTATCCCACGTTTCATTTAGAGAACTGAGAATTATATACACTTTATTAGCTTCTGTAAATGGCATATCTCTCTGAGCCAGCTCCTGAAACAACTCTGTCATATAATGCAGGTGATCCTTAATATTATCAGATACACCTAATCTGGCGTGATAAAGTTTCCTTGTTAGTAAAACTTTACATAACGGTGAGCTTCTTAGATAAACATTCTTTAAAGCTTCCCAACACTTATTGGCTAACTGACAGTCTCTAACATAACATAATTGGCTATCTTCCAGACATAAAATTATGCTTGCCAATGCTTTCTCATCCTGTAGAACAACGTCCTCATCATCCAGGTCTGGGTCAGGGCAAAGTACACTCTTCCAAAGCCCTTCACGTCGAAGATACATTTCCATTTTATATGCCCATGATGAATAATTATTGTCATTCAGTCTTTCAAGAGGAAAACCTCCCCCAACTGCCGGCAACATCTTCACTGTGCTCATCTGTCTTCAGCCCCTTCTGGGCAGACATTGATGATAAAAGACACAGACCTTATCAGAATGTCCTCCAGCTGCAAAACAAGTGTAGGAGAAAAAAAAACACGCAGGCACAGAACCTGTTAAAGCTCCAAATCACTCCAAATAGCCACACGACTCCTGGATAGGCTTCCAAAGCTTCCAGCTCACAGACTGCACACGATCCCACGATCCACAGCCAGTGCAAAAGCTTCCGTCCTCTATGGCTTCTCTGTCGCCTCTGGGCCCATAACCTGTCAGGGCGCGTGGATGGAGCAGCCTGCTTCTCTCTCCTAGCCACCAGTGATCCAAGTACTATGCAGTAAATAGACTCCAAACAGAAGTTATATCAAATATCCTATTTACTTTATATACATACGTATTTACAGATCACTTCCACAGGTAACAAATGATACACCATCAACGATACAGCATTCACGAGGTAAAATGGGAATAATGGGAAATGAGAATGTCTCTGCATATATAGTGAACCTGACCAATCACATTATAGGTCACTCTCGTTATTCACCACACCCAACTTAACTCTAAGCACCTGTTGTATGAGTCACACACTGACACATCATTCCTACAACAATGGCTGCTAATTGGGTGACTGTGCAGAATATTTCCCCTTTAACCTAAATATTAAGCTTCTCTGTATAATTTATATCTAGCAGTAAATTCCTGGGTTTATCAAACCCCAACAAGTATAGTTTTTTTCATAAGGCTGAGGAGCCTTATGATGAAGGTGAAAGAAGAAAGTGCAAAAGCTGGGTTGCAGTTAAACCTCAAAAAAACCAAGATTATGGCATCCAGCTTGATTGATGACTGGCAAATAGAGGGACAAAAAGTGGAGGCAGTGACAGACTTTGTATTTATAGGCACAAAGATTACTGCAGACACTGACTGCAGCCAGGAAATCAGAAGACGTCTACTTCTTGGGAGGAGAGCAATGACAAATCTTGATAAAATAGTTAAGAGCAGAGACATCACACTGACAACAAAGATCTGCATAGTCAAAGCAATGGTATTCCCTGTAGTAACCTATGGCTGCGAGAGCTGGACCATAAGGAAGGCTGAGCGAAGGAAGATAGATGTTTTTGTACTGTGGTGTTGGAGGAAAATTCTGAGAGTGCCTTGGACTGCAAGAAGATCGAACCAGTCCATACTTCAGGAAATCAAGCCAGACTGCTCACTTGAGGGAATGATACTAAAGGCAAAACGGAAGTACTTTGGCCACATAATGAGAAGACAGGATACCCTGGAGAAGATGCTGATGCTAGGAAAGTGGAAGGCAAAAGTAAGAGGGGCCGACCAAGGGCAAGATGGATGGATGATATTCTGGAGGTGGAGCTGGGGATGGCGACGGCAGAAGCTCTGGCATGGGCTGGTCAATGAAGTCACGAAGAGTCGGAAGTGACTGAACAAATAAACAACAACATAGTTTTTTTCAATTTTCTTCTTACTTTATTTATCTCTTCCATGATTACTGTTGAGTATTCCTACCTTAGCTGTACATTCCCTTGTGATTTTTCTCATCTTCATAAAAAACCCTCTCATTATTTTCTTGTTATTTTCCTTGATTTGTTGACTAATCACACATTAGTAGCACTACACTCTTTTTGGATGTTTCATTTATCACCTCTAGTAATTTGCCAACGAATTCCTCAATGTCTACTATGGTTGGATCATTAATAGGTATATACAGTATACTGGTGAAACATTGATGTCTACTGGATATTAATTCATTCTAATAGATATGATCCTGTTGTTTATTCAGTTATTGTCAAGTACATATTAAGCTATGTGCTGCTTTTTGAGTATCATCACCACTTTGCGTGGTTTTAAAGCTTGTTTTAAAGTGGCCACTTATCATCCACCTAAATTCACTTCTTCCTAAAACATCTAATTAGGTGTGTTTAATATCTGCTTCGCAATTTCAAGTTTTTCCTGGATTGTGCTTCTCATGTTCCATTTTCCATTCCTATGTGTTGTAGTAAATGAAGATCTCCTATTTCAGGACTGAAACCATCAGTGATCAGGTTTCTTTATGGGTTTGGTATGGCCAAGTCATCTCCAAAAGTGAAAGTTCAATGTTCTTCCCTAGTAGCCAAAATACCTACTGAAAATGTGGTTTTATCATTTGGCACCCAAGCTTATCTAAATATTGCCACCATGTCCACACTTCTTTCTTGGCAACAATAGAAAAATGATTTTCCATTGATTTCCAAATTCATATTGCAGTTCTTTATCCTATGTGTGTTTCCTACCTGGGGAGACTCACTGTGTTATTTTTCCTGATATACATGCTTTTTTAAAGCAGTATTCCCCAATACAAAATATTTTCATTACATATGCATGCATACATTCTTCCATAATGTGCCCATTTTTGTATGCAACATAGGATAGAAATAGATAGGCATGGGTAAAGATATAGCTACAGCTACACTTCAAGCTCTAGTCATGAAAGTCAAGGACCACAGTGAAAAATGGGACAGTTAAATATAAAGAAGACCAAACTTATGACACCAGGTACAGTAACAAGCCTTAGAACTGACACTGAAGATATATCAAAGAGGTGGATAATGTCTGCCTTTTAGAATCAATTATCAACAGTAAAGGAAGCATCAGTCAAGAAATATACACAGACTAACACTTGGTAGAGCATCCATGAAGGACTTAGAAAAGATATTCAGATGCCATGATGTGTCTATACCTACAAAGATCAAAGTTGTGCAAGTCATGGTATTCCCTGTACACTCTATGGAAGTGAAAGTTGGACTTTGAAGAAGCAGAAGAGAAAGAGCATTGATGCATTTGAACTTTGGTGTTGGGGGGGACTTCTGAGAATACCATGGATAGCCAAAAAAACAATCAAATGTATCATTGGATAACTCAATCCAGAATTTTCACTTGAGGCACAAATGACCTGGCTCAAATTATCATTCTTTGGACATATTATATAAAGACCTACTCTTTGGAGGAGCCCAAAATGCTAGGAAAGGTAGAAGGACAGAGACGAAGAGAACAGCCAACAGCAAGGTGAATGGACTCAATGACAACAGCAATGGGTTCATCACCGGGGAACCTGAAGAACAGGTTTGGGAGGATCATCCTGGAGAAGTACTATCTAAATGGTCACTAACAGTAGACACCTACTTGATAGCACTTCATCAAATCATTACCATTAATATTTATTTATTTATTTATTTATTTGATTTATCACCACCCAACTCCCTCAAAAAAAAAGTGGCGTGGTGGCTCAGCGGGTAAGACGCCAGGCTTGTCGATCGGAAGATTGCAAATTCGGAGGTTCGAATCCCTAGCCCTGCGTGCAGAGTGAGCTCCCGCACTCACCCCAGCTCTTGCCAACCTAGCAATCAGAAAGCATGCAAATGCAAGTAGATGAATAGGTACCACTTCGGTGGGTAGGTAACAGCGTTCCACGCACGTCATGCAGCCACATGACCGTGGAAGCGTCTTTGGACAACGCTGGCTCTTTGGCTAACAAACGGAGATGAGCACCAGCCCCTAGAGTCGGACATGACTGCACAAATGTGCAGGGGGAACCTTTACCTTTACCTTTAACTCCCTCAAAAGGGACTTGGGATGGTTTACAGACAAACATAATTAATTGTACTACAATATAAATAAAATTAAATAAAACATTAAAACATTAAAATAACAGTTTAAGAATATCATAAATATAATAAAATCCAGATGGCAGTATCTTCTTTAAAACCATGGAAAAGGCATTCTAGGGCCACCCTAAGGCATTAGCCATCCCCAAGAGTGTACACTCTTCTTCCCTCCCCAGGCCTTTTGACAGAACCAGGTCTTGAGTTTTTTCCGGAAGTCCAGGAGCGAGGGGGACTGTCTTATCTCCTATATATAATACCAAGAGTTTGAAACTGTAGAATGTTAATTTTGAAGGTTGAATAGTTTCATATTTGCATTTTGGGGGTCGGGAGGGGGAGTCTGTACTTTCTTGTGTTTTTTTCCTCTGCTTTTTTTCCCCAGTTTTTTTCCTCTTCATTTTGTTTGCTCCTTTGTACCATTCTTTGTTTTGGTTATCTTACTTTAATTGTTTTTTTAAATAACATAGTTTATGTTTCTTTTTTCTTTTTACGCATATCATTTGTTCTGTAATAGCTTTATAGTTTATTTTTATTACTACTATTAATATATAATGGTTTTTTGCATGCAGACTTTATCAAATTGTACACTGATGCTGAAAGAGGACAGAACAAACCGGAGACTGGGGGAAAAATGAGACATTGGAGCCTCTTCACTTCCCAGCCTTCATTACAATATAGACAGGCCTGATTATGGAAGGATGTCTGCCAGAGCGTCTCCATGCCAGAAGTAATGTGACAAGACTGAGCAATATGACCTGCTTGTTCAAGATACCTATTTTTCTCAGCTTCTTTATTTGGTTTTAGCACTCAAAGCTGAACTGAGAGGGTGGAAAATGAAGTCTGAACATATCTTTTAAGCACATGTATATAGAACTGAGACCTCGAATGAACCAGCCCATAACATAGTTGATTAAAAGGAAGCATATGAAATCCCAAATGTTGATGTTTGAGATGACATGGCTTTTGTATATTGCCAGACCCCATGATTGATTCAGGTACCTCCCTTTGCTACGGTATAGCTCCAAACTCTTTCCGTGAAATATAACTATTCAAATGATGCCAATCAACCCTATGTTGTTGTTGTTTATTCGTTCAGTTGCTTCTGACTCTTCGTGACTTCATGGACCAGCCCACGCCAGAGCTTCCTGTCGGCTGTCCCCATCCCCAGCTCCCCCAAGGTCAAGTCCGTCACCTCCAGAATATCATCCATCCATCTTGCCCTTGGTCGGCCCCTCTTCCTTTTGCCTTCCACCTTCCCTAGCATCAGCATCTTCTCCAGGGTATCCTGTCTTCTCATTATGTGGCCAAAGTACTTCCGTTTTGCCTTTAGTATCATTCCCTCAAGTGAGCAGTCTATATATATATATATATATATATATATATATATATATATATATATATATAAGCAGTCTATATATATATATATATAAGTGAGCAGTCTCTCTCTCTCTCTCTCTCTCTCTCTCTATATATATATATATATATATATATATATATGAGCAGTCTATATATATATATATAAGTGAGCAGTATATATATATATATATATATATATAGAGAGAGAGAGAGAGAGAGACTGCTCACTTGAGGGAATGATACTAAATATATATAGGATTTATCACCGCCCAACTCCCCCAAGGGGGACTCTGGGCGGTTTACAACAGAATTACAACAGTCTGGCTTTATTTCCTGGAGTATGGACTGGTTTGATCTTCTTGCAGTCCAAGGCACTCTCAGAATTTTCCTCCAACACCACAGTTCAAAAGCATCTATCTTCCTTCGCTCAGCCTTCCTTATGGTCCAGCTCTCGCAGCCATAGGTTACTACAGGGAATATCATTGCTTTAACTATGCGGACCTTTGTTGTCAGAAATACAAAATCTTGGTTTTTTTGAGGTTTAACTGCAACCCAGCTTTTGCACTTTCTTCTTTCACCTTCGTCAGAAGGCTCCTCATCTCCTCCTCGCTTTCAGCCATCAAAGTGGTATCATCTGCATATCTGTGATTGTTAATGTTTCTTCCAGCGATTTTAACTCCAGCCTTGGATTCCTCAAGCCCAGCACATCACATGATGTGTTCTGCGTACAGGTTGAATAGGTAGGGTGAGAGTATACAACCCTGCTGTACTCCTTTCCTAATCTTAAACCAGTCCGTTGTTCCGTGCTCTGTTCTTACCGTTGTTACTTGGTCATTATACAGATTCCTCAGGAGGCAGAAAAGATGATTTGGTATCCCCATACCACCAAGAACTTGCCACAATTTGTTATGATCCACACAGTCAAAGGCTTTAGAATAGTCAATAAAACAGAAATAGATGTTTTTCTGAAACTCCCTGGCTTTCTCCATTATCCAGCAGATATTGGCAATTTGATCTCTAGTTCCTCTGCCTTTTCTAAACCCAGCTTGTACATCTGGCAATTCTCGCTCCATGAATTGCTGGAGTCTACCTTGTAAGATCTTGAGCATTACCTTACTGGCATGTGAAATAAGTGCCACTGTTCAATAGTTTGAACATTCTTTAGTGCTTCCCTTTTTTGGTATGGGGATATAAGTTGATTTTTTCCAATCTGATGGCCATTCTTGTGTTTTCTAAATTTGCTGGCATATGGCATGCATCACCTTGACAGCATCATCTTGCAAGATTTTATTTTTTATTTATTTTATTTATTTATTTAATTTATTCCCCGCCCATCTCCCATACAAGGGACTCTGGGCGGGTTACAATAATTAAAGACTTAAAAATTTACAATACTTAAAATCATACAGAGTAGAAAATGTATAAACAGTTCAGCTGGGATACCGTCGTCTCCTGCTGTAAGGACTGCTCCCAACGATGTCTATCAAATTCCCTTCTTTTAAAGAAAGCCCCGAACGCAGGCTTCTTAAAAGCAAAGAGATTTATTGAAGTACATAGGTGCAGGAACAAAGACGTGAATGAACTGGCATGGCATGGTATATTACATTTAAACATTTCTCCCCCCATTGTCCTTTGGAAGTTGATGTGTGAGGTACTTGGCTCCAGCTTTGCCAGACAGCCCTTCCTGGGTTGATGCGTTCCGTTTCACAGCTCGTTACGGTGGCTCCGGCTGCTTGTCAGTTGCGAGTCTATTTCTGTGTGTCGGTTAACACGTACTTGAATGAATGGCAGAGGTCTGCCGAACTCTGACATGCCGCCCGTCCAAGAAAATCCCCCCTCCCCCTGGAATGTTTATACATATTTACACTTGGTACCTTCTGGAGCAGATCAATAATTGCACAATAAATCGTTTAGTTGGTTAACGTGGTTTGTCCGGGAATTCTTTGTGAAAGTTTCTGATCATCTCTGGGGCTTGCATGTGTTTCTGAGCAACCCGCTCTCTGTCCCCGATCGGGAGGTGTTGCCATTTCACTAAGTACTGCAGCTGTCCTTTGTGTCGTCTACAGTCTAGAATTTTGTCAATTTTGAAATGCGGTTCCCCATTGACTAGTGTCGGTGTTGGCTCGGCCACTTTGGGGTGCCAGTCAGATGGTTTATAACGTTTTAGTAAGCTGATGTGGAAAACTGGGTGGACACGTTTCAATGCTTTGGGGAGTTGCAGTTTGACCGTCACTGGGTTGATTACAGTTACAATAGTGAACGGTCCAATGAATTTGGGTGCGAGTTTCTTGGATGGCTGTGTGGAGCGCAAGTTCTTTGTGGAGAGATACACTTTATCTCCCACTTTGAGCTCCCATTCAGCCGCTCTTTTCCTGTCAGCGTATTTTTTGTAATTTGCCTTTGCGTCCTCAAGGGTTTTCATCATCACCGGCCAATTACTCTTTATTTTTGCTATCCACTCGTCTGCCTGTAAAGGGGTGGACCCCTCCATTACTTGGGTCAGCGCGAGTTCGGGGATAGTGACAAAGTCCTGCCCCGTTGCAATTTGATACGGTGAGAAACCCGTGCTTTGATGGATGGAGTTATTGTATGCTACTTCAGCGAAAGGTAATAACTCCGCCCAATCGTTCTGTTGATAGCTAATGTAGCGTCTCAGGTACTGCTCTAGTGTAGAGTTAAGGCGTTCAGACGATCCGTCAGTACACGCGTGGAACGCAGAGCTTAACCCCTGACTAGAACCAATCAATTTTAAAAATGCACACCAGAATTTGCACATAAAGGTACTTCCGCGGTCGCTTATTATGCGTTCGGGCATACCGTGGGCTCTGTAGATGTGTTGAATGAACAATTTAGCCAATTTGTGTGCGTTTGGGATCCCATTGCATGCAATGAAATGTGCTTGCTTGGAAAATAGGTCAGTGACCACCCAAATTGCTGTTTTCTTGCTGCTCGTGGGTAAGTCCACGATAAAATCTATGGCGATTTGTTTCCATGGTTGTGTAGGGTTGGCCACCGGTTGCAGTAGCCCTGTGGGTTTCCCCATCACCCGCTTTGCTGTGGCGCATACTGGGCAGGAGGCTACGTATTCCTTTACGTCCTTGCGCAGGGTTGGCCACCAAAACTTATTCCTGATCAAATGTAGTGTTTTAACAAACCCGAAGTGGCCAGCCGTTTTGTGGTCGTGTGTTTTCTCTAATGCCCCCTTCCTAAGTCCTTTGGGGATGTACACCTTTCCTTCCTTCCACCACAGCCCGTTGCTTTCAGTGAGCGTATGTCTGTTCTCCCTCCACCAGTCGTCAGACAGTGTTTCTGTTCGTAGCTTAGCTTCAAAAGGGTTTTCCTCTGCTGCCTTGGCTTTGCTGCGAGAGCTAGATTCCCTTCTAGCCTGTTCGTTTGCCCCCCCCCCCCGTTCTGCTGGCTCACCTGCCTGTGGCGATGTGTGTGTGAGCGTGGGGGTGAGCGTGTTTGCTGTACCGTCTAGCCTGGTCGCCTGGCAGCCCTGTTCCGAGTGTTCACCTGGTTGTTGAGGTGTGTGTGCTTGCTTGGGGAATAGCATTTCTACCAGCCCCTCGACTTTACCATCGTGTTGGGGTGGTCGTGACAACGCATCTGCTAGGAGGTTCTTTCCCCCCGGAAAGTATTGCAGGGTAAAATTAAATTTGCTGAAAAATTCAGCCCACCGCAATTGCTTGTGATTCAGTTTCCTGGGGGATTTGAGTGCCTCTAGGTTTTTGTGGTCCGTCCAGACCTGGAAAGGGATGGTCGCCCCCTCCAAGAGATGGCGCCATGTATCTAGTGCGTGTTTGACAGCGAACGCTTCCTTCTCCCAAACATGCCATCTTTTTTGCGTTTCGCTGAACTTTTTGGAAATGTAAGCGCACAGTCTCAATTTCTTTGCCTCATCGAATTGAAGCAGTATTGACCCAATGGCATTGTGGGAAGCATCCGTGTGAATTATGAATTGCTTCTCCACTTCTGGGTGTTTGAGGATGGGTTCCTCTGTGAATAGAGCCCTGAGTTTGTCGAATGCCTCCTGGCATTCCGTAGTCCAAATTAGTCTAGTACTGGGTGAGCTCCCTTTGGCCCCCTTTCCTTTTGTTTTCAATAGGTCCATCAAGGGTAGTGCAATCTGGGCGAACCCGTGAATAAATTGGCGGTAGAACCCCGTGAAGCCCAAGAAGGCTTGGAGTTGTCTGCGGGTTCGGGGGGGTTCCCACTCTAACACTGCTTTTACTTTCCCCGGGTCCATTTCAATGCCTCTGTGAGATATCCTATAGCCTAGGAAGTCTAAGCTGTCCTTGTGGAATTCACACTTTTCCAATTTGACATATAGTTTAGCCTCAAGCAATTTCTCTAACACTCTCTTAACTAGTTGTGTGTGTTCCTCCAAGTTGTCAGAAAAAATCAAGATGTCATCCAAATACACAATTACCCCTTGGTAGAGAAACTCATATAAAACCTCATTGATTAATCACATGAATATGCCCGGTCCTCCCGCAATCCCAAACGGGAGAACCCGATACTGATATTGACCCAATGGGCAGTTGAATGCCATTTTCCATTCGTCTCCTTCCCGTATGCGTACTCGATAATATGCCTCTCGAACATCTAGCTTGGTAAAAATTTTGCCTTTTGTCAATTGCACTAGCATGTCTTTGAGAAGTGGGAGAGGGTACTGGTTGGTCACTGAAATGGCATTTAACCCCCTGTAGTCTGTGCAAAGCTGTAAGGACCCGTCTTTCTTTTTCCAAAAAAGTACAGGGGCAGCTAAAGGTGAGTTTGAGGGTTCAATAAAACTCCCTGCCAAATTTTTGTCGATAAATTTACGTAGCTCACCTAATTCTTTCTGGGTCATCGCATACATTTTGGGTTTTGGGAAGGGAGCCCCAGGGATCAAATCAACCGTTGCGTCTGATGCCCTGTGGGGGGGTTCCTGTTCGCATACCTTTTGCCCAAACACCTCGCCCACGGAGGTATAAACCTCTGGGATTGTGTCTGGGAGCGTGTCCCCCTCCTCGTCTTGGTCCTCCTCCCATTGTTCCATCCCCTTGTGTACCGTGCCAGCCGCCCCCCATTCCAATTCACTTACTCCATTTGTTTCTTCAACCGCTTTGTAAAGCCCATCAAAGAACTCAATTTCCCCAGACACCCAGTCCAGTCTAGGGTTTCTTTTCCTGAGCCATTTGAGTCCTAGCACGATATGTCGTGCAGCAATGGGTGCGACTATGAAGCGTAATGTCTCTACATGAGTCCCCACAGACATTTGTATGTCTTCAGTGGTGAATTCAATTGGGCCCCCCTTCATTTCGGACCCATCCAATTGGCAGAAAGTGATGTGTGTCTGCATTTTAACCAACCTGAGTTTCAGTTTGGTTGCTATTTTCGGGTGCATCAAACATCTGGAACACCCGGAGTCCAGCATGGCTACCCCCCACAATTGTCCCGTCCCATCCAAAGTTTGCAACTGTACCTTAACGTTCATTGTGGGGCATTTTGGAACACCTGCCCCCCCGTTGCGCCCAATAGTGAAGGCCTGTCCTGCGGCGCACTTTAGCACAGGCCGTTGTAGTTTTCCGCCGGCTCGAAGTCATCATTTGAGGTGTCGGAATCGCTGCTCCCCTGTTGCCAGTCCCGTCTCCCCATGGTTGCTGCCGCCGCTCCTTTGTACTTCGCCGTTGCAGTCTTGATTTCTTTGGTGTCAGGTGCCTTTTTCAGTGGGGTTTTCTCTTTGGCGTTCGTCTTGGTCTGTGGGCAATTGCTTATCCGGTGACCCTCTTTACCGCAACGAAAGCATAGCCCATCGTACGGCGTTCTCCTCCTCCTCCCAGTTCCGTTGCCTGGTGAATTTGCGGGGTTGAGTGAAAGAGGTCCCTGGTTTCTTGCGCATGGAGTTGAAACTTTTTATGTTCTGGAGCTGCATTGTGCTGCTTTCCACTTTCCCAGCCAGTTGAATCCATCCTTCTAACGTCCCCGGGTCATCTCTCGTTATGGCCAGTTCTATAATTTCCTGTCATAGTCCGTATTGAAAATGCTAGACTTTGAAGGATTCAGGCCAGTCAGGTAATTTCGATAGGAGTTTCTTGAAGTCCATAGCGTACTCCGCTACTGTTCTGTTGCCTTGTCTTAAATTTTGAATTCGAGTCTGTAGCTTGAATCATGTCAACTGGATTTCTATTTTCTCAGTGGAAACGTTTCGCTCCTTATCCAAGGAGCTTCTTCAGCCTGAGCAAAGTTGGTAAGGGAATCCTAAATATGTTTCTAGGTAGCTGTGTGACCTTACACCTGGGGCTAGGTCATGGTTATATTGAGATGTTATTTTTAAGTCCTAGAGTCATAAGTCATAGAGGTGGGGGCCTCAGGCACAACCTCTCCCCCATCTTCCTCCCCGCATTGTCTTCTGTGCCTAGGAAGATTAAGACCATTTCACAAGCTCAACAGCAGCATGGTGATCTTAACGATCCTCCTTTAGATGATAAAAGGACTTAAAAATAACATCTCAATATAACCATGACCTAGCCCCAGGTGTAAGGTCACACAGCTACCTAGAAACATATTTAGGATTCCCTTACCAACTTTGCTCAGACTGAAGAAGCTCCTTGGATAAGGAGCGAAACGTTTCCACTGAGAAAATAGAAATCCAGTTGACATGATTCAAGCTACAGACAATTCCACCTGGATGACTGAGAACCTTCATAGACATTTTGAATTCGAGTCTTCGCTGAGATTTTGGATAACGTATCTTCAAATCTCTGCTTGAGTGCGTACATGAACTTCTGAAAGTTCCTCAGCTCGCTGGCTCCGCAGTCGTGGAGACTCACCAGCCAGTCTCCAGCCTCTCCTCTTAGAAAACTGGAGACATAATGTACCTTGCTCACCTCCGTTTGGAAGGTATGCTCGAATTCCTCCATAAACCCCTGAACGTGTGTTAGGAAACATGCTAGTTTCCTTGGATCCCCATCGAATTTCATTTTTAGTTCGTTTACCCCGCTTGGGGCATGGGCTCTCAAAGGGGTTCTGCGATGATCATAGCCTGGGGTTATGGGAGTTCGGCTGTACGGAAGCTGCCCATAGAATGGCGTTTCTTCCTCCCCCTCCTCGTTTTCCCCACTAGACCCTACGATTTCTTCCTCTTCGTCGGAGCCTGTCGGGCTCCTTTCAGCCTCCCTACGTCCCTCTAGGGTTCTTAATAGCTTTTCAATGCCCCCCCCATGGAGTCCAATTTTTTGCTCATCGTCCCTACCTCTAGGCTCAGGTGTGCCATCTGGTTCTCCAGGACTTCAATTCGTTGGGTCGGGGTGACCCTTTTCTTGGCTTTCCCTCCGTTTCCTTCCAGCCCTTCCCCGACTGCGATAGACCATCCCGCCGGGGTAGGCTTGGGATTGTTGAGGGCTATGAGGGTTACCTCCTTCTTCTGCGATTTCTTCTTTTCTCGCTGTTCAGTAGTCTCTATAGGGGATGACTCCACTCACTGGGTTGCCTCCATCGCCCGGGCAGCTTCCGCGCTGGTTCCGGCTACCTCCTGTGCTGCTACTGATTCCATTCTGTTCCGTGGGTGGGAATTTTTTTTTTTCCCGGTGGTGTGACCGCTTTCAACTGGGGAGCTCACCGAATTTTTCGGGATAGTCCTCAGGATACGTGGTCAGGATTGATTCACGTCTTTATGTAAGGACTGCTCCCAACGATGTCTATCAAATTCCCTTCTTTTAAAGAAAGCCCTGAACGCAGGCTTCTTAAAAGCAAAGAGATTTATTGAAGTACATAGGTGCAGGAACAAAGACGTGAATGAACTGGCATGGCATGGTATATTACATTTAAACATTTCTCCCCCCATTGTCCTTTGGAAGTTGATGTGTGAGGTACTTGGCTCCAGCTTTGCCAGACAGCCCTTCCTGGGTTGATGCGTTCCGTTTCACAGCTCGTTACGGTGGCTCCGGCTGCTTGTCAGTTGCGAGTCTATTTCCATGTGTCGGTTAACATGTACTTGTATGAATGGCAGAGGTCTGCCGAACTCTGACACCTGCTGCCTTGTTATTAGCAATGCTTCTTAAGGCTCATGCATCCTCACTCTTCAGGATGTCTGGCTCAAACTCACTGACCACACCGTCAAAGCAATCCCCAATATTATTATCCTTCCTATACAGATATTCCGTATATTCTTGCCACCTTTTCTTGATCTCTTCTGCTTCTGTTAGGTCCTTGCCATCTTTGTTTTTGATCATACCCATTTTTGCCTGGAACTTACCTCCGATGTTTCTAGTTTTCTGGAAGAGGTCTCTTGTCCTTCCTATTCCATTGTGTTCTTCCACTTCCGCACATTGCTTGTTTAAAAATAATTCTTTATCTCTTCTGGCTAACTTCTGGAATTTTGCACTTAATTGGGCATATCTCCCCCTATCACTGTTGCCTTTTGCTTTCCTTCTTTCTTGGGCTACTTCCAGTGTTTCAACAGACAGCCATCTTGCCTTCTTGGTTTTCTTTTTCTTTGGGACATTTTTTGTTGCCGCCTCCTGAACAATGTTGTGAACTTCTGTCCATAGTTCTTCCGGGACAGAAGAACATGCTCATCTCCGTTTGTTAGCCAAAGAGCCAGCGTTGTCCGAAGACGCTTCCACGGTCATGTGGCCGGCTTGATACGCGCGCAACGCTATTATTTTCCCACCGGAGTGGTACCTATTAATCTACTTGCATTTGCATGCTTTCGAATTGCTAGGTTGGCAAGAGCTGGGGCTTGTGCGGGAGCTCACTCCATCACGTGGGACTAGGGATTCGAACCTCCGAACTTGCGATCTTCCGATCAACAAGCCTGGCGTCTTACCCACTGAGCCAACACGCCCCTATTTAATCTTGACATCTCACCAATAACCACATCCAATTTGCCCTTTCTCATAGATCTTACATTCCAGGTTCCTATAGTGTGTTGATCTTTAGAACATCGGATTCGTCGTTCACCACCAGCACCGTCAGCCGCTAGCTGTCCTTTCGGCTTTGAGCTAGCTGCGTCATCACATCTGGGGCTAGTTGAACTTATCCTCTGTTCCCCCAGTAGCATTTTGAACATCTTCCGATCTGGGAGTCCCATCTTCCGATGGTATACCGAATTATCTCTCGTTGTACTGACCCATTTAGTTTTCACGGCAAGAATACTGGAATGGGTTGCCGTTACCTTCCCCAGGGATCGTATTTAGTCTGACCTCTCTGCAATGACCTTCCCGTCTTCCCTTCATGGTTTAGCTCATGGTGTCATTGAGGTGCTCAAGCTCCAGCACCACAACAAGGTAACAAACCTTATAAATATCTGTATTTGGTCCTTTTTATTGTTTGATTCTTCTTATACACCACCAGGATTTTAGTTTGCTCTTAGTTTCTCACTCTCCATGTCTCCTAAACCACCGATTAAACATGAACAGGCAACCTGAAGACCACATGATGGTGTTTCAGTTCTCGGAATTTCTCCTTTAAAAAACTCCAAATTCTCCAAAATTCTTGCCGTTGATGCTACTGCATCACTGGATAGATTCGTGCATCCCCCTAAAATGTAAGGAAGCTAAGTTATTGCCCCCAGCCCTTTGGAAATTTCTAACCCCATTCTGTAGTTTTGCAATTCTTCCTAGTTTTTATATCCCTTAAGAAAAATGACATAAATGTAATTTCTGTGAAAGTTGTTTCACTTTTAGGAAAGATCCAGCTGCATTGTAGTTGACTTCTGTTTGTCTCTTGGTGATGCTGAGTTATACAGGTAGATTAAGGAAGGATTCTGCCACAGCATTTGGTGCTGAAGTAATGGCCACTTTCTAGAGAGACTGCAGCTGTCAGGCCCAGCCCAAGAATGACAAAGAATCAGTCCAGCCAAACTTCAGTTCTTTATTTGCTAACACTGTGTAGACAGAATCTTGCCAGACTAAAGCAACTCTACCTAACCTCAGGAGAAATAACCTGGGAAAGCTCCAGGGCATGGCTATTCTGAACCTCTTGGTTTTCCCACAACTGCCCCCTGGACTATGTCTCCTCTTATCTCTTTCACCTTCTTGGAATGTGCTCCCTCCTTCCTGAGAACCAGCGGCACTGTCGAAATCCACCACAGCAGCCCTCTTAAAGACCAACAAAATTATTCTTCCTTAAACTTTCATGGTTCAATTTCATGATCATCTTTGTCTAAAGAATCAAACAAAGAAGGCTATCATCCATGGAAATATGGGCCACCAGATTTGGCACACTTTAATTTGCCACAAGACCCTTTAATGTTTATAATGACTAATGTTAATTGTGAAGCTAAAAGGGATGGCTTGTAATCCATCTATACTCACCCTTGGCTGAATGTAGAAAACTCAGATCTAGCACATCCTGATTGGCATCTCCTGCTCAAGGGATCATCCATCAATGAATTCCATCAATCTCCTCTTTTATAAAGAACTGGGTATCCAGAGGGAAGACACACACCTTCACTCTTTCTCCAGGCGGAGTTTGAAAGCATTCTCTCTCTTTTTTTTAAATAAAGCTTTATTAAGTTTTTCAACAAATAGATAAAAACTACTAGAAATGAAATAAAGTATACTACAAGAGAAAAAAAGAACTAAAAAGTGTGAAAATACAAAAAAAGACTACTACATACTACACGATACATACATACTAACTTCCGACTTTCTACAACAAAGATATAATGAAGTCAATATCAATCTCTAACTCTAGTTCAAACTGGAATGAGCATTACTTCTATAAAACATTTCCATTCTCAATATAACATTTCCTCTAAAACACTATTTTCCCCTTGATATGGATATATACTGTATATAAAAAAACATTTTTATAACATAAAAAATACCCCCCTTGATAGACAGATAATCAAATATTATCCTTCCTCATTATAATTTTACTCCTAACCAAAACATTTATATAGTTAAACATATTATCCTTCTTCATTACAATTTTACTCTTAACCAAAGCATTTATATAGTTAAACATTATATCTCCACCATTACATATTTAAACAATAACCTTATTAATATCCTTTTACCCAAGGTAAATTCATTATCCCAAAAGTAAAAACATCTGTCTAAACCTTTAAAAGACCATCCTAATAAACACAATTAAACAGTTAACCCACTTCAACGTAAACTAAGGCATTTATATATCTCACTGTTACACACAAGGCTTTCTCCTCGCAATCCTCGACATGCATTGTAAAGTCCAACTCATCTTCAAGGACCTTCTGTCCCTTGAGGCTTCAATCTTGTCTTTGATCTCGATATTTCAAGAATGCAGCCATTTCTGTTCCTTTTATGCCCAAAGCTTTTCCTTCTTCAAAATTAACATTCCAGAGGTGAATCTTCTTCCCTTCACTTTTTCGTTTTGGGATGTTAGCCCTCATTTTTTTCTTGGAGACTGGGACCTTATTTTCCAAATAACTTTCTAAGAGATGGTCCAAAGCATAAGTAACCTTGAGGTACAGCTCCTTAAAAATATCTTTAAAATCTTCCATATCCCTCCACGGAACATTATGGCACCCTCTAGCGCCTCAGGGTACTAGACAAAAGGCTGTCTTTCAGAAAGAATGTGTTACTCAGAGGGGGTGGAAAAATAAAGGTAAACAAAGCTGTTTCTCATGGGAAAGCAGATAGATCAAAGCTCAGCTCCGCAAATTCAACGAAGTGGGTAATTCTTTTGTAATCCTTCAAACTTTGAAAAAAGTAACAGTAAATAGGCGAAAGTCTTTAAATCCAACAATACAATTTAAAACGAAAAAATAGAGAAAAAATATATACTGTACTGTATATTTAGAACAAAAAGCCAAATTAACAAATTAATAACTTCCAAAAGTAATGAAAACCATCAAGAGATTCTGCATTTATTTGTTGCAAAGAGCCTCCCCTTAAAAATAATTAAAAATTAAAAAAAATGTGTTTTAGAAATGGAGTAGGCAGCTTTTGAGTCCATTTAAGGCTTCAACATGGCTTAGGAAATGATGGCAATCCCTGCCTCCCAGCTGCTAGCTTACCAGTCGATCGCAAAATGCTGTTTTGCATTCTTCTGGCTGCTTCCAGCCGTCCGGATGACAAATGGGATAATTCCTGGGGTTCTCCTTAATCCGGAGAACACTTCTGGGCTCTAGGAAATCCTGCCTGAGCCCAAAAAAGTCCGTGTTGCCAGGTCAACCACGGAGCTCGCAGAGACATGTCTCAAGTTGCCAATCCCCCACTAGAAGTCGGACTTTGAAAGCATTCTCAGCACGGGTCTGGCAAATTGTTCTTCGCCTGCCAAGTGGCACAATAACATTTCAGATTTATAAATGTTGAGAAAAGTAGATACCGTGCAACTGTTTTCAGGGCGAAGATGATTTATGGTTATAAATCACAGGTAGGAGACACATAATCATTTTTACGAAATGAACAGAGAATAAATCAGAGGCCGAATGCAACTTGGAGACATACTAGAAAAACGATAGTTCACATAATGTGGAAAAATGGGAACCTGGTGAGGCGAATGGGAGACTCTGTATGACAAGCGATCTATTATCTTCTGGTGCTGTTTTCTGACAGCTGCAGTGATGATAACTGGCATCTGTGTGTTGGATATGAGGAGAATTTTCCACATTTTTACCCTGTGATTGAGGCTTATTGATTTAGGATGCCAAATTCATTAGGAATCGTTTCTGGCTTACAACTTAAGCTTTTAGTTTCCAAAGTGGCACCAAGGGTTTTGGAAGGGTATCAATCCAATGAAGACTGATGGGACCGCCATTATGGTGAATGAATCACAAACATGGGAGAAGACTGAAATGTAGTGTCTTACCTAGGTAGCAGATAGAGGTCTGAGGCCCACAAAGTTGAAGAATCAGCAACATCCTGCCCCCTGAGGCATGGTATGTATATGTATATGTATATGTATTTTGTTATTGTTTATTCGTTCAGTCGCTTCCGACTCTTTGTGACTTCATGGACCAGCCCACGCCACAACTTCCTGTTGGCCGTCACTATCCCCAGCTTCCCCATGGTCGAGTCCGTGAATATCATCGAGTAATATCATTACTCCAGAATATCATCCATCCATCTTGCCCTTTGTCGGCCCCTCTTCCGTTTGCCTTCCACCTTCCCTATCATCAGCATCTTCTCCAGAGTATCCTGTCTTCTCATTATGTGGCCAAAGTACTTCAGTTTTGCTTTTAATATCATTCCCTCAAGTGAGCAGTCTGGCTTTATTTCCTGGAGTATGGACTGGTTTGATCTTCTTGCAGTCCAAGGAACTGTCTATATTTAATCTTGACATCTCCCCAGTAACCACATCCAATTTGCCCTGGCTCATAGATCTTACATTCCAGGTTCCTATGGTGTGTTGATCTTTAGAACATCGGATTCATCGTTCACCACCAGCACCATCAGCCGCTAGCCATCCTTTCGGCTTTGAGCTAGCTGCGTCATCACATCTGGGGCTAGTTGAACTTATCCTCTGTTCCTCCCTAGTAGCATTTTGACCATCTTCCGACCTGGGAGTCCCATATTCCAGTGGTATACCGACATATCTCTGGTTTTACTGATCCATTTAGTTTTCATGGCAAGAATACTGGAGGGGGTTGCCGTTATTTTCCCCAGGGATCATATTTAGTCTGACCTCTCTGCCATGACCTTCCCGTCTTGGGTGTCTCTTCACGGTTTAGCTCATGGCGTCATTGAGGTGCTCAAGCTCCATCACCATGACAAGGTAACAATCTCCTTTGATGTATATGTATATGTATATGTATATGTATATGTATATGTATATGTATATGTATATGTATATGTATATGTATATGTATACGTATACGTATACGTATACGTATACGTATACGTATACGTATATGTGGCTGAGGAGCCTTATGACGAAGGTGAAAGAAGAAAGTGCAAAAGCTGGGTTGCAGTTAAACCTCAAAAAAAACCAAGATTATGGTATCCGGCTTGACTGATAACTGGCAAATAGAGGGAGAAAAAGTGGAGGCAGTGACAGACTTTGTATTTCTAGGCGCAAAGATTACTGCAGACGCTGACTGCAGCCAGGAAATCAGAAGACATCTACTTCTTGGGAGGAAAGCAATGGCAAATCTTGATAAAATAGTTAAGAGCAGAGACATCACACTGATAACAAATACTCCAGGAAATAAAGCCAGACTGCTCACTTGAGGGAATGATATTAAAGGCAAAACTGAACTACTTTGGCCACATAATGAGAAGACAGGATACCCTGGAGAAGATGCTGATGCTAGGGAAAGTGGAAGGCAAAAGGAAGAGGGGCCGACCAAGGGTTGTGTTGGTTGTGCTGTAGTGGGTTGAGTGGTCTGGCACCTTTGATAAAGTTATGTAGGTCTCCATTTTGTTGGAAGATGTTGTATAGGCAGTATGTTTCCTTTTTCTGGTGTTCTGGGTTGCTGCAGTGCATTCGTACTTGTCTGAATAATGTTCTTACATAGCTCCTCTTGTGGGAGGTTGGGTTGTTACTTTGGTAATGAGCACTTGGTTAGTGTGGGTGGTTTTTCAATAGACTTGCATTTCTAATTTGCTGTTGTTTCCTCTGCTGATGAGGATATCCAGGAAGGATAGTGTGTTGTTGCTTTCTTCTTCCCTTGTGAATTTTATTCCTTTGAAGATGTTGTTGATTGTTTCATGTGTCTTCTCTAGTTGATCCTTTTTTATTATGATGAAAGTGTCATCCACATACCGGATCCATACTTTTGGTTCTCTGCGTGGGAGTGCTATAGTTTCTAGATGCTGCATTATGGTCTCTGCTATGAGTCCTGAGAGTGGTGATCCCATGGGCATTCCTCTGAAAGTTTGATGGCCTCTCTACTTACCTCTACCTACCTCACTACCTATCTCTGCCTCACTGCCTACATTCCTAAAAATGCCAGAGTGTGGTTCAATTAGCCTGGCACCTGGAACACCAGCATGGATGCTTGTGAATAAACTGTGAGGGGGGGGGGGATGAATGAATGAAAGAGCCCATCTCCTCTCAAGTTTCTGGGGCTATAAACTTTTACTGCCCTTTGGAAGAAGGGATGAGCTGAGCCTATCCTTGGGGAAGTGGGGGTGGGAAACATTTCTGCCTGGCTGCAGCTGCTTTTCCCAAGTGCAGACAGCAACCCCCGCTGTATTCCCTCACAATTTAAAGTGAGATTTAATTGTTAGTTTATTTATTTTTATTTATTGTTCAAATTTATATGACCGCCCAACTCCCCCAATTGTCTCTAGTTCCAAGTGAGGGAAAGAATGATAGGAGTAGTTATTCCAGGACAGGTTCTTCATATGGGTAGAGTATAGATTGGGTTATATGCATTAAGTTTGTTTTTTAACCTCATATTGTTCCATATTAGTTGAGGGGGCATTAAAATATTTGGGGGGGGGTTAGACTAAAATATTCATTTAAAACTAGTCTCTTGACTCTATGCACTGGAAGATCCTGGCAATTGAGGATTTATTATTATACTCCCAAATGAGAAAAGGAAACAGATTTCCTATTTTGTCTAGCGAGAAGAATGACCATAATTAGTACAGTTGGTGGCTTCTTTCCCTATGAAGGATGGTATTGCTGCACCAGAAAGACATCTCCTGGTTCTTTTTATGGGCACCTGGCTGGAAAAAGGGCTGGGAATATCAAGAAACTGAAATATATGGTGGAGGTGGGAGTTGGAGAGGACAGGACTCACTCAACCCATTACAAGTATCATAAGCAGATAATGAGAAACCAGAAAAGTAATTGGTGAAGTTGAGGGTTAGAAGTATGGAGGCCAAGGAACAGAAGTATCAAAGCTTGAACAATAACTTTGCTTCCGCACTGGTTAATCGGAGTCTACACCCTTGATTAGTGAAGTTTGGAATATAACCATATAACCTAATCTGCAATACTCATCAGGTTTAAAGCCTTTTGCTTGAAGCATTAGCTGCAGTGAAACCAACCTGGTGTAGCTGTGGATTGGAAAGTTTCTTCTTCTGCATCTGAGTCTGAGGAAGAATGTGAAAGAGCATCTAGGATGTCAGGTAGCACAGGATTTCCAGTAGGGACTGATTGACTCTGCTTCCTCTTGGCTGTCACATTCAAGTGGTAAAAGCAGCCAGGTTTAGGGATTACAATGAACCAGAAGTGAATATCATTTGCAGATCATAGTCTAAGAGGGTCCCAAACCCTGTCTCATTGATCAGTACAGAAATCCAGTTGGCAGAGGCTTACTGGAAATAATGACAAATAGATTGATTTAGTAGGTTCAGCATTTGAAAGAGGAAATGTGTCATTTGGATCTCAAGATGCAGGACTTGTGTCAGCTGTCATGTTTCACATGATAAACAAAAACATATTTCTGACAGGTACGAACAACCACTTACAGGCAAAGTCTCAGTGCCACTTCCTAAACAACTCTGCCTTCTTCCCTATGATTGTCAGGGGAAAAAGAAGAAGCAAAGTCTGTGCTTTATTTAGATCAGATGATGAATGAATTGAATGGCTCAGCACCTTTCTTTACATCATGAAGATAGCAATGAAGTGAACCTTGGTAGAAAACAGCTCTCTGGCTTGCTTGGCCAACCCCCACTGGTCCTTCTATTGTGTGGTTTATAACTTGCAAAATGAATGGTAGAAAATATTGACAGAGTATTTTTGCAGTGCTAGGACCTTTTTCAAGGAGATACAGTGCAAGCAATTCACTACCAGCCTGTCTTCTTCTTCCTCCTCCCCCCTTTCTTTCCCCCATCAAAACAAAAGTTTTCACTCATTCGGGCTTCCTGTGGGGAATGGCAGACTGAGCAGCTGTGCCTGCTGTTTTAGCGGGCAGGGCGGGTGGAGCTGACATATTGACAACTTTTTTTGGGCTCAGTAATGTTCTCCTGAAGCCCAGAAATATTTTCTGGATAAAGGAAAACACCTGGAATCACCCCATCTGTTCTCTGGAAGGCTGCTTGCAGCCAGAAGATCGCAAACAGCATTTCGGGTTCAACTGGTAAGAGCTAACTGGGAGGCGGGGATGTCATCACTTATCAAGCTGTGCTGTAGCCATCTTAAAGGGACACTAAGACAAGCCACCCCATTTCTAAATCACCAATTTTTTTAAGTATGTGTACCCTAAGAGAAGCTTTCTACAGCAAGGAGAAGCTGGCTCTCTTGGTGCTTATCATTATTTTTGAGATTACTTTTTTTAAAAAATATATTTTTTAAGTTTTGGATTTCATTCTCCTTCCAAATATAAAGGAGGATTGAGAATAAATAATTGTCTTCCTGTTATTATTTTTGTATTAAATTTGAAGATATTAGCATTTTCCTACATGTTGAATCAGCTGATTTGAAACTTCAGCTTTCTGTTTTCACTTTCCCTTGGGAACTGTCTGTTTATCTCACTTTTGCTTGTGTAAATACATTACGGAACTTTTTCATATCCTCGACTTTCACTGGTTAAGCTCCTAGGGGGTGCCATAATCTACTGCGTGAGACATGGAGGATTTTAAACAGATTTCTTCTGACTTCTACCAAGCTTTTATGCAAGATATTCAGGACATCATGGAAAATATGAGATTTAAAATGTGCCATCAGGTTGGGGATGTGGTGGAAGAAATTGAGGAATTCAACAGCGATAGAAATGTTTCTTTTCAGAGTGAGATTGGGATTTTTATTGAGATGCTGGATGAAGATTGGATAGTGGACTTGGAGAAATTTAAAGGAGAGAGATATCTGCAAGCCACAAGTGAAATTGACTTTCCGGTGGAATGTCATGACAAGAAGATGGAATTTTTGAGTGGGGACAGTCGGGCTGTTTGATTCTTTTAAGAGAAAAGCTCTGTGCACATAGTGGGGATATGTAAATGCTCTGGTTTATTTTGAAATGGGATAAGGGTTGAAGAATATTTATCTGGTTTGCTTTAAGGGTCTGATTGATGTCATTTGCTTTTAAAGATTTGGATTAAGATTATTAGGGTTAAAAATGTGTTCATTTGGATGGTTTTAAGGATTTGATTTAAGGTTACTGGTTTTTTTAATTAAAGAATTTTATTAAGTATAGAGCATAAATAAAAACTACAAGAAAAAGAAAAAACAAGAAAAAAGAAAAAAAGTGCAAAACAAAAGAAATTTTTTTTTAGATTACATAAGAAGTGACTTCTGACTTTCAACAACAAGAATATATAGCAATTCCCATAATTAATCCCTTTCTCAAAATTTAACCAAAATCACATTGTTTCTATAAAACATTCCATGGACATTATATAAATCAATAAAAGCAAATGCTTCTTCCTCTTATATATATATAAAATAAACAAATATATAAACCTTCAAATCAACTTCTCCCCCCCCCCATATAAACTCATTTATTACATGTTTCCCTCCTAACACTATTCTATATATTTCTGGCCACTATGTTAACAATCAAATTATTATACTTTTATACTTAATACTACAATCTTACCCCATTAAACCTTAAAAATCAAACTTTAATCATAAAAAAATAGAATCATACAACCTTGTAATCAATCCATATACTTATTACTGTTATTTCAGTCTTACCCCTATTAATCCTTAAAAACAAACTTTAAATCATTACAAGAAACTTTAAGTCATTAGAGAAAAATAAAATAAAATCAATCTACATACAGTATTGATTCTTAATTTTAAAAATCAAATTGTGAAAGCATTTAAAAAACATTTAAATTAACTACTTTTATACTTAGTACTATTGTTTCAATCTTACCCCTATTAAACCTTAAAAAACAAACTTTAAATCATTACAAGAAACTTTACTTATTATTAATTTTTATCCCACCTCAAAATAAACCAAAGCATTTATTTTTCTCCATATTATGCACAAGAGTATTTTTAAAGACAGATTAAAAAAAAAACACCCAGCTATCTCCCCTACAAAGTCAACAAAAAATTTCACACATGACTGAGCTATCTGAATTTCCAAACAAATCCTGTAATAAACAAGCCATTTTTCTTCTTCAAAGCTGAATTGTAACTCCTTCATGTCTGTCGTTTCTTCACCATCTGGATTCTCACAATCAGGAGGGATACTTCTTCCTTGATGAATCTCTTCCTCTCCATTCAGAAAATCCTCAATTGATTGATACATTTTAAAAGCAATATCCTGTACTTTTTGTAAATTAGCTTGGACAATTTCGTAGAAAATCTTGTTAAAGTCAGCTTGGAGCTCTAAAGTTTTTTTTCTTAAGGTCATCCATAATTCAAACAGTCTGGCACCTTCTGCTGATATGTATAAACTAGTGCAGAGCTTTCCAAACTGTGTGTCGCGACACATTTCTGTGTCACGGCGAGGGCCCAGGTGTGTCGCAGGGGAACCCGGAAGAGGAGGCCATGCACCACGTGCAGCCCTGCCCATCCCTTGCCACGCCAACAGATCCCTGCTCAACCCAGCTCTTCAGCTCTCCCTGCAGAAGCCAGGTAAGTTACCAGCCTGGTAGGGCTGCAACTGGGGGGGAGGGTGCAGGGACGTCGCTAGGCCGCTGCGTTGGGGGGGGGGAGTTTGGCCCCAGGCAGAAGAGACTCGCCGTGTTCCTGGTGCTGCTACAGGTGGGTGCGGGGGCTGTGAGGGCTCCTCTTCCGTCGTCGGTTGGCTGCCCCCTCGTCGGTCCCGTCCCCTCCTTTCCCACTCGTTGAGCGCAGAAAGTGGGGGGGTGGGGGGAGCGTAGCTGGCGTCGTCAGGGCAACGGACAGGACGTGGGCAGATCCCACCCTCCTACGGTGGCTGGTGTGGTAGGGACCTCGCGCGCCTCTTTCGCGGGGCCGCGAAGACGGCTCGAAGGTCTGGGCTCGGCTCTCGTGTTTGCTGGGAGCGACGAGCATCTCCTTGGACTTGGTGGTGGTCGTAAAAAAGCGGGTTTGCAGCTATCTTGGGTGGCTGTTTTTCCTGGCATAATTCAGACGCGGAGGGAGAGAGGCAGATGTGGAGGGAGAGTGGAAAGCGTGGGGGACAGAAGTGGTTATCCCCAGTTCACATGGCCATGTATACAGTATAGCCTCAACCTCAGCACCTTTAAGATGTGTGGACTTTGACTCCCAGAATTCCCCAGCCAACATGATGCCTGGGGAATTCTGGGAGTTGAACTCCATACATCTTGAAGTTGCTGTGGTTGAGAAACACTGTTCTAAGCAATCTCATGGTAGTGTTTATAGCATTCCACTGTCGAGGTGTCAGGTAGATTGAAGCGATAAGGGTGATTGCCCCAAAGGCACTCTTTGGGCGGATTAGAATATGGGTTCCCTGATCCTATCCACCCTCCTTAGCCACAACTCCTTACTAGCTCCACAATGTGCAGATGAAACATCTTTCTTAGTGCTTGGTCCCTGCACCCCCCACCCCCAGTTTTCCCATCATCTGGCAGTGTTTCTCAACCTAGGCGACTTCAAGAGTTGTGGACTTCAAATCCCAGAATTCCCCAGCCAGCCTTGCTGGGTAGGGAATTCTGGGAGTTGAAGTCCTCATATCTGAAAGTGGCCAAGACTGAAAAACACTGCTCATGGTCTTGGGTCCATGACCTCCCCATCAAGCACACCTGGAGGGCATTTTTGTATTTTATCTACAATTGCATACAACACAATACATACAGTACAAGATTGGGGGGCTGGGGGGCGGGATTTGGAGCCGGCAGCCAATCACGTGGGGTGGGGGTTGGATCCGGCAGCCAATCACGTGGGCCGGAGGCAGGGTTTGGAGCCGGCAGCCAATCATGTGGGCCGGGGGGCAGGCACTCCTCATTACTGTGTCACGAAATTATGCATGGCTAAAAGGCGTGTCACCAACATGTAAAGTTTGGAAAGCCCTGAGCTAGTGGGTTAATAAACGGCTTCCAGAGGCTAAAATACAGCATCCAAGGCAAGTGAACATAAAACTGAAAGCTAAAAACATCAAATTAATTGTGTAGGAAAATATAAAGTCCTTCAAACTAGATAGAAAAATAATAACGGAGAGATGATTATTTATTCTCAGTCCTCCTTAAATTTGAATGGAAAGCAAGCTAGCAGCTAGAAAAAAAAATTAAGCCTCCTCCAGAAACGACAACGTTATTCAGCACCAAGAGATTCGTATCTTCTTCTTGTTAAAAACCTCTCTTGGGGTCCAAAAACTTAAAAATATACAAACTGGGTGATTTAGAAATGAAAAAGGCTCGACCTAGTGTCCTAAAAAGGCTACAGCGTGGTCTGGAAATGATGGCATCCCCGACTCCCATCTCCTCTTACCAGAATAATGCCAGTGCTGTTGACGATCTTCAGGCTACAAGGTGACGTTATGAAGTGCAAATGGGATGATTCCAAGTGTTTTCTGTCCACGAAAACACTCTAGGGCAACAGGAGAAACCTGCCTGTGCCTCTAAAAAGAATCCACGCTGTTAGGTCTGCCCACTGATCTTGCGAGCAGAGTGTTCAGTCGGCCATCTTTTCACTTTTTTAAGGTTACTGTTTTGAATTGTCCTTGTTTTTTGGGTTTATTAAGATTAAGATTACTAAAACTGTTGCATTATCAATTATAATAACAGACCATCTATGTGCTTTTTAATTTGATTCTTATTTTAGTAGACATAAATGTACAGAATAGTGGTAGGAAGGGAATAATTAAATATGTGTTATCTTTTGGAGGGGAGAAAGATATTTAGGAGGTTTATATGATTTTTTTTATTTTAATATAAGGGGGAGGAGTAACTGTACTTAGTGATTTTTATTATGTGCCAATGTGGAATGATTTATAAAAATAATGTGGTTTTGGTTTAATATAGAATAAGAGATTGATTATGGAAATTTTTCTATATCCTTGCTGTTAAAAGTCGGAAGCCACATCTTTTTGTAAATTTGAAAAAAAAAATCTTGTGTTTTCGCACCTCTTTAGTTATTTTTTCCTTCTTTGTAGTTTTTTGTTTTGTTTTTTGTAGTTTTTATTCTTCTCTTGAAACCTAATAACATTTATTTAAAAAAAGAGTTCTCACTCACTGTTTTCCTGCTTGTCATCTTCTGAAATGAAATATCTGCATGCTTAACATCAAATTATCATGGCTAATATCATTAAATCAGAAGCTTTGCTTGCCATGTCCGTGTTAACATATGTGCTGAGCTTTTCAGCAACCATTATACAAGTTCCAGAGTTCCTAATATTGGCAGATCAAATGAGTCACAGGAGATATTCATTTTCATGTCTGAGATGCCAATAATAACTATGGCACATCCCCCAAATCTCATTAATCACAGTGCAAAATAACCATCCCAATTTTTTTTTTCTGTAAAGCCTTACCTCCCCTTCATGTCAAGTGAAGCCAATTAAATCAGCACCAATTTTAACTTTCCCAATATTGTGGACAAAGAATGTTAATTTTCCTCTGAGTCCTCTTAGCAAACTAAATAAACAAGGTTTTTTGTCAGAAACCAGCTTAAATGTCAATGGTATCATAATGATCATGGGAGGAGTATGTTGGAGTACATATTTCTCTTGGGAGTTTCCACTCCCAGATTGGAGTGATTCAGGCTCATTAAGTGGCCATTCGTAGCAGGAATAACTGGTTCTCAGAGGCCCCGATGGAATGTATGATTTGCTAGGAATTATGGAAAATGTCTTTTACAAGGCAGTTTGCTTTATTGAGTGGCATCGGGCTAAGGTTGTCATGGCTCATCTCCAACCTGCAAATCTGTGCTAACCAAGTGTGCAGATTAGCAAATTCATCATGCCTTTATTGGCTTTTGAGCTTCTAAGGATTCTGTCCATTTACAAAGAGAGGATACTTCTGAGCTTGGCCAGAGAGGGTTTGACTCTTTTCTCAGTTTCCTTACGGGAAGCATACAAAGGCTCAACCCCTGGAGCCGGGTCACTGAGATCTAGAGGGCTCCCACATTCAGCTCAAGACAACTTAATGTGATAGTCTGTAGCTTGAATCATGTCAACTGGATTTCTATTTTCTCAGTGGAAACGTTTCGCTCCTTATCCAAGGTTTCCACTGAGAAAATAGAAATCCAGTTGACATGATTCAAGCTACAGACAATTCCACCTGGATGACTGAGAACCTTCATAGACTTAATGTGATAGTCATTTAGAGCTGTCTTGCATTTCAGATTTTGGTCAACCCACTGATTTGAGTTTATGCAAACTTTCCCAGTTTTTACTGTAAGTATGTTGAACTATAGCACTTGGAATTCCTAGCCAACAATTCCTAGGCTGGCTGAAGATTGTGGGAGTTTTCTCTGTTTCTTCCTCCTCCTCCCTCCTAAAAGCTATATTCCTTTTTCTTCTTGACCATGCAAAGTTTTGCATATCCAACTGCCACATACTGTTAGGTTAGCTGCTAATTGTGCAGCATTTGAAACAGATATATTTCTTTCTCTCATCCCAGGTAATATGCCTGGAGAAATCCCTATAATGCACAAGGAAAATTGACAAGGGGATATTTCTGTGAGAGACTAAATTCTCACTCCACAAATAACAGCAGCAGAATTGTTGTTCCATGTAAATTTTCTACCCAACGTCCACCAGCATTTATTTCTCTTTTCATTAATTCTAAATGAAGTATGTTAGGTGTTTGCCCATTAGCCACTGATATCCAGTGGAAATTAAATGAGAAAGCTATCATCTATCTATCATCTATCTATCCATCATCTATCTATTAAAAAGGTGGGATAAAAAATTAATAATAATAATAATAATAATAATAATAATAACAACAATGCAAAATAATTGCAATAAAATATTTATTTATTTATTTATCATACTTATATCACCGCCCATCTCCCCCCACAGAGGGGACTATCTAAATATCTATCATCTATCTAATTTTGCAAAATAATTGCAAGAAAAAAAAACCCACAAGGGCCTCAGGGGATAGAATGAGATGCAATTATATCAAGAAAAGGAGAGGGGAGGGAATTTTTTTTGGCTCTTTTTTGTGTGGTGGTGCTGATGGTATTTATTTATTAATTTTTTTTAAAAAAAAAAAGTCTGTTCAACTTGTCAAAGGCACGGGAGCCATGGGCACAGAAAGGTCGCTCAGGCGTGATCCAATCCAAAGCTGCTGCCGCTCTCTCATTCCACGTGGCCACCAAGGCCTCGGCTGGACCGTGAAGCAGACTTCCTGGAACAACCCCAAGCTCCCTCTGAAACCCAACTGGGTCCATCAGTCACCTGGGACGGGCCGATCAAATAGGCCCAGCCTCCCTGCGGAGGGGGGTGGCACCAGAGAATTGGAGGCTCACCAGGAAGTGGTCTGACCATGACAGGGAAGAAACCAATACCTCCCCCAATTTTAGAACACTCTGCCACTGCTCCGACAGAAAGCAGTGATTGAAGGACTATTTGAAGGTCATTCAGGCGAATGACCACTATTATGCATCAGTCCCTGGATGAGTTGGGATAGGCACATGGCTGTCATGGTAACAATGAATTCCTGAGCTACCTCTGACCCCATCCCCAAGGAAGGCAGATTGAAATCCCCCAAAACCATAAGCCTAGGGAACTCCACCACCAACCCGGCAACGGAGTCAAGGAGCTCAGGCAAGGAGGTTGCTACACAGCAGGGAGGCTGGTACAATACAAACAGTCCCAACTGGTCCCTCTCAGAGCCCAACTTAACAAACAGGGTCTCGCAACCAGCAATCTGAGGAGCAGCGCCCGTGGATGCCTCCCAAGTATCTTGGATGACCACCGCCACCCCACCGCCCCTACCCTGGGGTCTCGACTGGTGCCACACCCTGAAACCATCTGGGCACATTTCAGAAAGGGGGACTCCCCCTTCCTCACCCAGCCAGGTCTCCATAATACATACCAGGTCAGCTTTCTCATCCATGATCAGATCATGGATGAGGGTGGTCTTATTACAAACTGACCTGGCATTCAGTAGCAGCAGCCAACAGCCCAGGGCCTTGAAAGTCTGCCAACCAGGGCCCGGGAGTGAGTTTGAGGGGCTGGAATGTGCCACAGGAACAATATACCTGTGGCCCATTCCTCGTAAATGCCTCGCCCCATGTCTCCCACCATTTCTCCCTCTACCAGTCACTACTGGGATGTTATAGACTGCCCTCATCCCTTCAGAGCCCTCCCCACTCCCCTGTCTATCGAGGACCATGCCCAGGCCCACACACCCCACTGAACACACAACATACAATTCACCAACAAAAACTCCTTAATGCCTGAGGCGCTTCTGCAGTATTAGCACTCAGGGCCCCCGCCTAATCAAGGGTCATTTCTCCTAATCTCCATCCACCAACCACACCATGCCATAAGCCAGTCCCCTCTCACCAGACTGCTTAGGCCCCAGTTACACAATCCCAGTGATTCAAACCCCTCCCCGGCTCTCACCCATGGGCAGGGGGACAGAATCTCAGGGAACAAGCTAATTCTAACGTTACCAACCATTCTATTACAGTCCTTCAATCAGTCTTCTGATCTAACTGCTGATTAGGAACAGTTTATGCAGATAGCTATTAGCGGCGCCTTCCAGCTAATAAGCCAAGGAGGAGGTAAAATGGCTACCCACCCGCGCAGGGGAGGGAATTGCAGCTACAGGACCCCGGCAATTGCAACCAGCCTGGTCCAGCCCTGCTTCTGCCACAGCAAAATCCCTCACCTTCCCACGACTATGATAGAAAAGGTAGTCCTCATCCGCAATCCAGCAGAACTGTCTTCCTCGCCTCCTCGCTCCTCGGCACAGTCCCTTCTGCAGGCCAATAGGGGCTTCCTCCATTGTTGGCGCTGGCTTCCCATCATCGCATCATCAATTGATATAAATTTGTAAACCGCCCAGAGTCCCCCTTGGGGGAGTTGGGCGGTGATAAATTTGATTAAATAAATAAATACATAGCACAAAGCACCTCCTGTGCGAGGCTGCCAATCCACATCCCTGGCGGCTCCACAATCCAGCCACTGCCGGCTCCAAACCCTCAAGGCCAGTTCTCCAAGCCGCGATCCAGCCATGGATCCAGGTGAGGGAATGGGCCCTGACTGCCACACGCAATCCCATTCCCAGTCGCCAAACAGCCCAGCAAGGATTAAAAACCGCATGGGCCAGATGGGAAGCCAGTCCAAAAGAAAAGACTCCTCCACCATACAAACCACAAATACGATTCTCTAACCCTCCACAACATACTTAAACCCTCCAACAATCCATACCCATTCTAGACACACATGCCGACTCGGCGCCATCTTAAAAAAAAAAAAGGGAGGGAAGCAGAATGGGGACATATGACAAAGGTCACCTCGGCCCTTTTTTCTTCTTTTTCCTCCACCTCTGGAGAAACGATTGCAGTCATTTAAGTCTCACTTGACCTTTAGGGATATTTTCCGCACGACCTTTCCACTCCTAAAAGTAATAGCTGCTAATAGCCGTTTCTTGTAAAAGGCCTGGATCAGCTCCATGGTAAACATCATTCCGACTGCTTCGGTGGATGTCAAATAAAGCTATTATTTTAGAATTGGTTATTTTGAGTGCCATGAATCATAAAAGAACTCCTCCCATGGGGCTGTTTAGTTTGGTAAGTGCACATCTAATTGTCCATTTGGGGAACTTTTGCACAGCCAGAAGACTGACAATTCAGTGCTAGGAGAGAAATGCAAATAGTCAACATTCTCAAGACATTTCTTGGCCAGCATTTCCAGAGGCAGGAAGAGGCATCTTTAGCCCAAAGATAGACTTGGGCCCTTTTACCAATATATTTCTGGGGTGCTCTGGGGTTCCTTGCCCAATATCTAAAGACAAATGGAGCAGATCTAAAATAAATATTTTGGCTAGTAAAAGGTAAGGGGTGTCTTATTAGGGTATGATCAAAATAATCAAGATGGTGGCCAGAACGGTGTGATCAAAGCTCTGTCCATTTTTATGTATGTTGCACATAAGGGAATATATAAAAAGCAACTCACTTAAAAATGGGTGGAGCATCAATCACACCGTTGTGGCTGCCATCTTGGGGTTCTTACCATATCCTGCAGACACTCCTATAAATGGCCATCAGGAGTGCAGAATGGAAATACTACTTGCACAAAGCTAGAATGGAATCCTTAGGCAGGAAAAAGGGAACTGATGAAGTTAATCTGACTAACTGGAAACTCATTTATCACTAGTAATGTTTGGATCAGCCTATCCATTTTATTGTTTTCATTACTACAGCAATATTCTGGTTTGCAGGAATTTTTACCAGAATTTTAAACATTGATTTAAAAAAATGTAGAATGTGAGAAATAAAGTTTATGGCATGTTCAGGGATTTAGAGAAAATATGAGGATAAAGTGAATAGACTTAAAATTATGGAATGTTTTGCAGAAATATGGAGTTGAAGGTTGGTTGCTGAATCTTATAACAGCAGTATATAATGAAAGTAAAACATGTGTGAATGCTTTTATATATACATGTCTTATTAAACTTTAAAAACATTACAATTAAAATTACTTAAAAAGCATTAATTATACTTTAAAGAAGAAATCTCTTGAATTTCATTATTAAATTTCAATTTCAATTATTAAATTTCAATTTCAATTCAAAATTATAATTCGATAAATTAAACCTAGATCATACCAGGCTTGCCTTTCCTTCGGTACAAAGTGAATTCAAAAGTTGAGAGTTGACAAACTTCACTAAGGCAACTGTTATTGTTTTTATATATAATTTCATTAAAAGTTTTGAAAAGGAAGATAAAAACTAATACAAACTCATATAAAGTAAGAAGGAAAAAAGAAAAAGAAATAAATGAAAGAGAAAGCTAAAAGTGCAAAGGAAAAAAGGTAAAAGAAAAATAGAAAAGAAAGAAAAGAGTTACAAAGAAGTGGCTTCTGATCTTTTTTACAGCAGTTATAAGTACAATTATAAATTTACCTCTTACTCTAAAGTTACAATATGACACTCTTTTTCTATAATCTATTCTGTCTAATCATCAAATTAGACATAAATCATAAGTTTTTTTTCTGTTTCACGCAAAAAGTCCATAAGGAGTTTCCAGTCAGCAATAAATGTAGATTTTGTCTTTTCTCTAATCAAAGAAGTCAATTTGGCCATCTCAGCAAGTTCCATCATCTTCACCAACCATTCCTTCATTGTAGTTATTGCTGAATCTTTCAATCTTTGTGCATACAGAGGCAACTTTTAGAGTCTGGGATACACTCATTCTTCCAGGTGTATGTCATCACCTTTTTTACATCTGCTCAAGCATATTATAAGTCCTTCCTAAAATGGGAGATTCCAAATTTGAGGAATATAGATGAACAAAATGTTAACATCTTAATCTTTAACTGACTTCCAAAAACCTTGCTTACTATAGTAATAATATCTAACCAATAATGATCTATTAGTGGGCATAATGCCTGGTTACTTGAGGGACTGCCTGTCTCCCATAACATCTGCCAGCCAATTCGATCATGCAGAGTTGGCATCCTCCAGGTTCCTTCAATTAAACAATATCATATTTTGGGACATCGGAAGTGTGCCTTCTCTGTAGTAGTGCCTGCCCTCTGTTGTCCCTCCCACTCTGCTGTTGTTTAGAAGAGCCATGAAGACCTGGCTCTTCACCTAGGCCTTTGACAAGGAGCAGTGAGACCTCTTGCTTCATCACACTTGCCATCTTTTATCTCAGAGCTTTCCAAACTTTTCATGTCGGTGACACACTTTTTAGACATGCATCATTTCGTAACACACTCTTACAGCAGGGCATCATTTCGTGACACACTCTTACAGCAGGGCACAAGGCAGGCACTAGGACCTGCATGGAATTCTGGCAGGGCAGGTTTGGAGGCAGCAAGGCACAAGGCAGGCACTAGGACCTGCGTGGAATTCTGGCAGGGCTCGGAGGCAGCAGCAGTCGCGACACACCCAGACACTGCAGCCGACACACTAACATGTCACGACACACACTTTGGAAAGTTCTGCTTTATCTTCATCTTTTCTGTTTTATTGATTTGATTGTAATTTATTTGATTGTTGTGAGCTGCCCAGTGTCATTGAGAGTCAAGCAGCATACAAATTTAATAAATCATCATCATCATCATCATCATCATCATCATCTGCACTAAGGTAAACTCCAAATTTATTACATCTCTAGCATAGGAAGGATGACAATCAACCTTTTCTAAAGATTGTTTTTTGAGGGGCCCAATAGAAATAGATTTTTTTTGCTGAGCTAATCACGTTTTCAGATCATAAGAAACCTCTCTAACAAAGCCTGAAGGCATTGATAGGGCAATATAGGACACTAAATTTTATATTCCAAATTTCTTGCATAATGTCCATTCTTAAAATGAATTTTTAGTTTAGTCTTAGTAAAAGTAGCAAACTCAGTGCCTCTGAGTTTTGAGTAATTGTATCTAAATAATTTTGGCGTTATTTGTTCACTCAGATTGCCTTAGTTTATCAGTAGGAGTCCCATGAAGCACCAATCATGTTCAATGGCAAAGACAGGCAAAATTCAAAAAATAAGAAGGAAAGAGCAAATTGGCTGAAGTGTAAGGGAAAACCAAGAAATTTGTGACCATATAGAGTTGATATCTGCAAAAAGAAAAGTAAGAAATTTAAAGAACTGCCATATTGTGGCAGGGGTGTGTTCCTCGGAGGGATGAGTGAAGAACACCATGAATGTATGCCAAGAGTATGTAATCCCCAAGGCATGATGGCCATCCCAGCTGCAGAGCTAAGGCAAGCAGAGACCTATATTGGGCAGCAGAAAGATACTGGAGGCAGATGATCACTTTAGTGGCAATGGCAAAGACATCATTTGTGCAGGAGAAGGCAATAGTAAACCACTCCTGTATTATTACCAAGAAAACCACATGGATAGAAAATATAAATGGTTGACAATATACAGCACTGAAGATGTTGCCTAGTCAGGCAACAAAACATCTGCAAATGAACAACCAAGCTCAGAGAGCACCAAGGACTCCACAGTTCAACCCTGAGCTACATATATTCTCTTCTATTTGTTGACCATAAGGAAGGCTGAGCGCCAAAGAATTGATGCTTTCGAGCTGTGGTGCTGGAGAAGACTCTTGAGAGTCCCTTGGACTGCAAGGAGGTCAAACCAGTCAATCCTAAAGGAAATCAACCCTGACTGCTCATTGGAAGGACAGATGCTGAAGCTGAAGCTCAAATACTTTGGCCACCTAATGAGAAGAGAGGACTCACTGGAAAAGACCCTGATGCTGGGAAAGACTGAGGGCAAAAGGAGAAGGGGACGTCAGAGGATGAGATGGTTAGATAGCATCACCGATGTAATGAACATGAATTTGAGTAAACTCCGAGAGACAGTGGAGGACAGGAAGGCCTGGCGTGCTATGGTCCATGAGGTCACGAAGAGTCGGACACGACTGAACGACTGAACAACAACAAAATTTGTTGACAATATAGTGCCAGATAATGTGCCCCTCAGGTCAGATGACACTCAATGTGCTGATGGGGAATAGCTTAGGATCTTTCAGAGTACTAATGGTTTTTATGACGTGGCTAGATTAAAGCCTTCAGGAGGTCTAGTTGCTGATGCTGCCATACAGGAAAAGAAAATTCAAAGCTGAAAAACAGAATTATAGAAGGAACATGGAACATAAGAGGCATGAATGTAAGAAAGCTCAACATGGCAAAAAATGAAATGAATCAACCTCTCTTTGAATCTTAGGCATCAAATAATTTAAGTGGACTGAAATTGGACACTCAGGGCACGAAAAACAAGAAAGGAATGGTGTTGTTTTCATGGTCAGGAAGGATATATCAAGGACAGTACATGGGTACAATGGAAGGATATATCAGGACAGTACATGGGTACAATGCAGTCAGTGGCCGAATAATATCAATTAGACTTCATGGGCATCCTTTAATATGATGATTATCCACCTTTATGCTCCAACTACTGATGCAGAAGAAGAGGCAGTTGGTGAGTTTTATGGTCAAGTTCAATCTGATGAAGAGAGCATGCAAGCAAAATGTGCTGCTTGTGGTTGGAGACTGGATGCCAAGGTTGGAAATATCAAGGAGGAAAACATAATTGGATAGTATGCCCTATGAAACAGAAAGGAAGCAGGAGAACAGTTTATCAGCTTCTGCAGTCCAATGATGTCTTCATTGCTAACACAGACTTCCAACAAGTAAAATAATTCCTAAACCAATTTGGAGACCCCTGTTATTGAACCTGAGACATTTTGCATGCAAATGATACACTGTATTGTTGAGCATGACCTTTCAGCTTTCTCCTGATAGACTTGAAAGGTGGAAATATGTTGGAATTAAGATTTATACTAGTTGAAGCAATATACAAGTCTCCCATATTTGTTTGTTTGTTTAATCAATTTATATGGCTGCCCATCTCAGATAGAGAGCCAAGTTGGTGTACTGGTTAAAGGCACCTGGCTAGAAACCAGGAGACCGTGAGTTCTAGTCCTGCCTTAGGCATGAAGCCAGCTGGGTGACCTTGGGCCAGTCACTCTTTCTCAGCCCTAGGAAGAAGGTAATGGCAAACCAGTTCCGAAATCTTGCCAAGAAAACTGCAGGGACTAGTCCAGGCAGTCGCCAGGAGTTAACATTGAATAGGAGGCACACACATCCTCGCATACCATCTCAAATACATGGCTTTGTTATGTTATTATAAGAGACTAGGAATCTGGCTTTCTTCAGACACAATTCTCTGTGTGACTAGCCTTTCTTTCTACAAGAGTTTCTATAAGAGTTGCTGTTACTATTATTGTTGTTATTAATGATTTAGTTTCCAAAATTACTTTGTTGCTCTGGTAGCTTGCAATATTTCCAATAATTTTAATCCCAATTAGAAATAAATATTGCAAATACAAAATATGAAAAAAGAGAGCAAGTATCAAAGAAAGAATGCCCCCAGTGGGCACATTTGAATTCTGATACCTTTGGGATGTGCTTCTAGAAAAAGGCTGTTTGAAAATGCCAATCTACAAGGATCCCTGCTGTAGTTTCACAATGGTCAGGAGGACAGGAACATTTGTATCTCTAGAAGGGTGGTAATAAGAACACAACACATTCCTGATCACTGCCTGGAGCATTTTCCAACCCATGAAAGTGGATCCTCCAAGGTAAGTGTCTTTCTGACCCAGTTAATCCATTCAAATAAGAGGAAAGCAATGTCCTCCTCTTACAGTTGATCTCTTTTAAAGCCAGGGTATTAGAGAATACAAAATTATATCATTAACCTGGAAAAGAGGAGGGGAGGGGAACCTCACATAACTTCAATTGAAATGTTTAAGCAACACATTTGAGTAATGAGATCTCTTTTCTTTTCCTCAACAGCAACATCAGTATGCAATATGTAATATGCATTGGATGTAACTGGTAATTCTGTGTTCATACAATCAATCTCCATCTACAAGGATCACTGGTACTTAGGAGGACAAAGCATGTAAGAACATATACTTCCAGCTGATAATATTGATAATATTTGCTTAGATGGAACATGGCTTAGGGAATGAATGTCTTTTTTTAATACTAATTTTATTAAAGATTAGAATTGCAAAGATACCAATACAAACTAAAAAAATATAAAAGAAAAAAAAGAAAAAATAAGAATACAGTAAAGAAAAAGAAAAGAAATATATACAGAAATGACTTCTTCCTTCATCACAAGTATAAACATTTTTCGTAACTTATCACCTTCTCTTAAAATACAACAAATGATCTCTTCTTCCCATATCCCATCTCTTGTCTATAAACAAATCCTTAAAGCCTTGTTGTTTCAGTCCTGATCAGCAAAAGCCCATTAAGGGTTACCAGAGATAACATGTCTATTTTAACCTTGATCAAATAGATCAACTTTATATTCCTCCCTTTTACTTTTAACAATCTTAATCTTTAGTCCCTTCAAATAATGTCCTAGAACTTGATTGATTTTCATTTTTTCTTTGTCCCTTCTCACAAAATTCTTCAGAGCTTTAACAAGCCTCTTGTTAAAAGTTCCAGTATAGGAAAATTATCCAGGCACTCTCTTGGTTTGTTATTTGTATATCCCTTTTAATTATTAAGACATCAGCCCGTTTCTTTTGTATGTCCAGTTTAGCATCTTTTCCCATATTCTTGTAGCCTGTTATTTTTAAATCTACTTTCAGATCAGTCTCAGGTAAAACTTGTTCCTCTTCCGCAACAACTTTTAAACACAGTCTATCACAGTGGCTTTCACCCCAACCCTTTGTTGTTTGTTTGTTTGTTTGTTTATTTATTTATTTATTTATTATTTAAATTTATATGACTGCCCATATCTCCCAACGGGGGACTCTGGGCGGTTTACAATAAAAAGAAAAGTTATCCTCTGTTGGCAGTAATCTAACCTATTCTACCATCCAATACACCAGTTAACCTGTTGTCCTGCCAGCAGTTCAGATTGAATTTGCCAGTCTTTCAGTACAAACCCACTCAAATTCAGCCCAAGCACAAGTTACAGGAGACCATAGCTGAATCACAGTGACTCACCAGCCTAGATCTCAAGATCCCAGCCTAACTGCTCTATCTTCCAGCTTGCGGACCCCCACATGTACACATTGGTGACGGTTGGCACCACAGTATCAATTCCAACCAGTGTCATGAGCCACGAGTCAGTCAGAGTCTGAATCATGGTTCATGACAACCAGTGCAACCTAGGCAACACTGGAGCTCTTGTGCTGCTGCCAGAATCTCCAGCTGACCATGTCACACAGGTAAGAAGAACAGGGCAGGGTTAATGTTTCCTGTTTCTCCCTCACTCTGCTCAGTCAGGATCCACCACAACCTCCAATCATCTGTTTCCTTTCATATTTCCTTCCCAGCAATCACAGTCTCCAAACCAATCTAATTTCATTGACAACAGACTATCTCCTGTTGCAAGCAGCAAGCTGGCCCTCAAAGTTCCATTGCTCACCCAACCACCAACACACACAAAAATTCCATGGTTGGGGATCCTAGCCAAGGGAGTAAAAGGTAAAGGTACAGGTTTTTGCTTGCACAGTCATGTCTGACTCTAGGGGGGGGGGGGCTCATCTCCGTTTCTTAGCCTAGGAGCCAGCGCTGTCCGAAGACGCTTCTGCGGTCATGTCGCCGGCATGACGCACGCGGAACGTGGAACGCCAAGGGAGTGCTCCTTCCCTAATACCATTTTGGGAAATAAATGTACAAAGTAGTCTGATTTATTTATTTATTTATTTATTTATTTATTTATTTATTTATTAGATTTATCACCGCCCATCTCCCCCAATGGCTTAGTCCTTCTCACAGGAACTGTGTTTCTTTTCCAGCATTTTCTGGGCTGTCCATATAATTATATGATGTTGTGCATGGCCATTCCAGGAAGTCATGGACAGAAGGCATCTCTGAATGAAGCCACACACTTTGCTAGGAATAGAAAAATAATAAAAAGCCAAAAGGTCCAGCCAGAGGCATCCACCAGGGAGGGAAAGTGGGGTGGAGTGGGGTGGGGTGTGGAATGATGAAAGCAGCATTGCATTGTTGTGATGCAAGCTCTGGGCTGATGTATGTGCATTCAGAGGTCACATGCATGTACAAAAAGGTGGAGCCTGCAGAACAATTGCAGGACGCTGCATTTGTCATTTGGATGAAAGCCTTCTATCCTACGGACACTTCTGGTTCCAGACATTTTGAACATATTCAAAAGTAAATAAAGCCCTAAACGCCTTGGCAAATTCAATTTAAAAGCCATCCATAAATCTGCTGAAACAGAAATATGCCCTGAAATAAAAGGAGTGAGATAGATAAGATTTATATGATACATACATAACTGGGAAAATAGGTAGCATCCCATTTTCACTCTGTGTTACTGTTGTCCTGAGAGTTGGATTGAAGCTCCTTCTGTAAATTACGAAACAAAGCTTTTTCTATGGCTGTTGTGGGTCTTCGGGGCTGTGTGGCTGTGTTCTGGAAGTTGTCAGAGAAGTTGTTAGAGAAATCTCTGTCAGAGATTTCACTTCTATCTGTGCTCCTGCCCTCTGAAGATGCTGGCCACAGATGCTGGCGAAACGTTAGGAACCACAACTTCCAGAACACGGCCACACAGCCCAGAAGACCCACAACAGCCATCGAACTCCGGCCGTGAAAGCCTTCGACAATACAAAGCTTTTTCTGTCCCCACTCAGCATTTCTTCCATGCAGAAAGACATGGGGACTCAGACTAAGCTCTTTTTTTTCTCAGTTTTCCTTTCAGAAATTTCTGCATATGGTCGGACTAAAAGTTTCAGGATTAATTCATAGATCAACATGTTATTCCACTCCCTTCTGTCTAAAAGGATGCTGGAATTGGAGATGGAAGAAAAAGTCCGTTCTTGAAAATAAAAACAGATCTTGACAATAAGGAGTGGAAACGATAAAGGGGAAACTAGCAAACAGAGAACATAAAGAGAGGAAAATATCTTAGCTACTCCATCTCCACAGAAATCCTCAGAGTACTCTGCTAAAATCCAAACCCAGGATTTCCACTAAGGTTGTTGAGCATAACCTGCTGGAAGTGGCCAGAAAAACAAGGAGGGAAAAGTTCTCCTCTCAAAAATCAGTTAAACAATCCCAGGTCATCTAACCTTCCTTCTTTCTTCTCTTGCTTTCCCAAGCCTTCTACAGATTTTTGCATTGCTTGGCATCAACTGTACAGAAACTGAATCTAAATTCTGAGTGCCGTCAGAAAAAAATCCAGCTTCTGTGAGATCCTGCTGAGATAGCAAGAAGCAGAAGAGGACAACTAAAATGTTGGGGTGTGGGATGGGTGTCAAAAACCATCCCTATGAGAAAAGACTAAAATATTCAGGACGTTTTGGCTTGGAAAAAGGGGGATGGGAGGCAGACACTGGACAGGGAAAACCATGCCCAATGGGCATTCAGTGAAGCTGATTGGAAGGAGATTTAAAGCAGATGCAAGGAAGCATAATTCACCTGTGGAATTCATTATCCCAAGAGATGGTGATGGTCACTAACTTGGATGGCTTTAAAAGGAGATTAGATAAATACATGGAGGATAGGTCTAACAAGGGCTATTTGTCTTGAAGACTAAATGATATTTCTGAGGTGGGGGCAGTATTTTATTTATTTATTAAACTTTTTGATCGCCCAACTCGTACATGATGACTCTGGGCGGTTTACAATAATAAAAATAACGTATCATTAAAATACAATAAACATATAAATATAAATATAAATATATATAAATATAAGTATATAAACACATATATAAAATATAAATACAAGATGGCCAAGATCTTACTGTTGGCACCATCACGGTGCCAACAACCTCCATGCATACCTCCAGTATGCTTTTAAATACCAGTTGCAAGGAAACAATGATGGGAGAGGGGCATGTAAGACTGTTCTTAAAAAGAGGAAGGAAGGAAGGAAGGAAGGAAGGAAGGAAGGAAGGAAGGAAGGAAGGAAGGAAGGAAGGAAGGAAGGAAGGAACACAAAATCAATCTACTGGAAGAAATCTTTAGAGCAGTGAAGACTGAGCCTCTCTAGGAAAAAAATGGAAAGGAAATCAACAAGAAAGGAAATGGAAATTAAGATTTATTCAGAGCTGTCTAAAGGCCAAAATATAGTCTGGAAAAAGCTAGTGCTGTGCAAAAATCACAAAGAAACAGTTCTAATAAGGGAGGAGTAAAATCTCCTAAAGAAAGAATAGAAGATTAATCCAGGCCCTGGAAAGAAGTTGTGAAACACTCAAGGTTGAGAAACCTAACTTGCTAGAAAATTATTGCAAGCTGACATAAATAAATCTAAAAGCAAAGTCCTCTTTTGTTTGTTTTCCAGAAAAGAGAGTGAGTTTCAGCACATATACAGGCACTAGTAGGAAGCAAACATACATGTCAGTGGGATAACACTGGGCACAGAAATGTTCTTGCCCTTTCCCACCAATTCTTATTCAACCTGATGAAACAAAAGCTTTAGAGATAATTTCCAAATAGAATAAAATAATCATATTGTAGCGGGAAAACTCACCTTCCCAAATGACAGGAGACGAGACCAGCGAGGTTAGAGAATACAGGTTTATTGCTAGCAAGGTTCAGAGCGATAGCTCAGCAAATCTGAACCCCGAACTACTCCCAGAGTCTACCTTTTATAGGTTTTGCAATCAATACAATCACAAGATCAGCAGTTGGTATCACAAGTATCACAAGTTAATACATAGTACATCAAAACAGGATACAAAAGGGGAAGTTATCTTACACCATCTGCGAGTTTAGGGAAGTTTAGGGAACTTACGTCTGCACCTTTGTGTTACAAGGGTTAGTATGCGTGCAAGAACATTGGGCAAGACTTCTATCTCTGTCTTATGTTTGCAACAGAGAAATGTTAATTAAGCTTCAAAAATAAAATCCAAACCCACTGGGCCTACCTGCTTCATTCCCCCCTTTGGAACTCCACCAAAATTCCCTAATTACTGTGGAGTTTCATACAATGGCTGAAGCTCGTCCAGGTCATAGTATTTCTTATATTCCCACCATGCCATTGCCTTGGAGGTAGCTGATTTCTCCACTAGCAGGGAGAGAGTGTTGGAGATAGTACGAGCAAAACAGGGAGAACACAAGGCAGGATGACGCACCCTACTGCAATGAGGCACTGGCGTCTTGGGGAGACCCTAGCCATCAAACCAGTCTTGGAGACTGAACCCCTTCTATTCCTGGGCTGGGTTGTGGGTGAGTTGGCGAAGTTCAGTGGTCAATTGGTGAATGACCTAGCCTGTCTCCCCAATCTGCAGGCAGCAGTTAGTGAGATTGAACTTTCCACAGACCCCCCCTTCTTTTGCAAGCAGATAATCTAGGTTGAGGCGATTCTGATACACGGCTGTGTGGATCTTATCAGTGGTACACACCGGGACTCCACTCTTTTGGACACTTCAAGCCCCCTCCCATTGTGTGCTAGCCAGATTATCTTATTATAAGTTGTCCACCCTGTGGATTCAATTTGCCCCTCATAGAGCTCCTCCACTGCAACTTGGGTGAATTGCCGGATTGTTCACTGGGCTGTGTTGAGGGGGTTATAGCACCCGGCATACCCTCCTCCCGTATGGTCACAAAGGGCTCCCCAGTGAACTACTTTTGGATCGTAATTGTCCCACCACAGACAGGGCTGCCAATGGGGGAGGGTAGCCTCCTGGTGCAGAGATACTTGTCGTTGTTGCAATAGGTATCCTGCCAAGCCTTGCTACCACAGTTCCTGAAAGCCACCTTGGCCATTGCCTGGCAGACGTCAAATTCCAGCACCCACCCAGCCCCGGTTTTTAGGGGCCACTGTATGATTTAGGTAATACAAGGAAGAGCAAACCCCGTCGGAGCTTTGAACAATTCCCAGACCTGCCCATACGGAAACGTTGAACCGAATCAGGGTCTGGGGGTCATAACAGAGGGTTTCCCTACCTGTAGAACACAACTGATACTCCTGGTCCCTACGGGTACAGGAACCCTTTGGCGTACACCCCGTTGGGCGTTGGGTATGGTACAACAAGGTGTGTTGTTGAACAGTTCCTACCTGGGTAACCGTCACGCATTGCGAACAGGTCTGCGGCGGCGGTTGGGTCGACTGCTGGACCACGCCCACCCCTGCCAGGGCCCAGCGGGGAGGTCTCTGCTTATGGGGACTACCCTGTATGGGAACTGGGGTGGGGTCCTGGGAGTCCTGGCACTGCATCCAGGTATCATCTCCCGGTGGGGTTCCAGAACTTACTTCCCCAGGTGGGGTTTCCCAATCCCCTTTCCCATTCCCCCCTTTTCCAAGCAAGACATGGTATAGGTAAAAGAAGTTAATGACAATACTAATTAGCAGGAGAATGACAACCACCCAGATGGAAAGCATGAGGCCCTGGCGGATGCAAGCGGTGGCTCTCAACCTTCGGTGTGCATCCATCCCGTGCCCCCCCCTTTTGCAACCAAATAAGAGAGGAGCCTCGTAGCCCGTGTGATGGGTGTTGGCCTCTGGAACAACACCTGCAAGGGGTGAGATGTCTTGTCTTCATCTCCCATTCATAGAGGGACAGCTTCTGGAGTGTCACCAGAAGGAGAGACCTTTCATCTGGTTTTACGCAAGGGTAGCCTCAGGGGTTGGGCGGGGTCCCTTTCCACTCGCCAGGCCGATGGCGTAGGTTATGCTAAGCTAATCCTTACACTTCTCCCTTTGTATAAACAAGCGAAATGCTATTCGCTAGAGGCCAGCCCACCAAAGGGGTGCACTCATAAGGAACACACCTGAGTACTATTACCCAGTAATTACTATAACTGTGGAAGGCTGGGCTTAAGCAATGTGAGGTAATAACAGTTATCCCATCAATGGAAGACATTTGGAAGCAAAGAGAAAAGAAGATTTCCCAGAGCAAGTAAAACCAGAAAAACAATGCATCTCTAATCAGTGAAAATATCACTGAACCAGTCCAAATAGTTTATAGTCAAATAATGCATTTAAGCGTGTTACAGAAGCAAAAACAAATAGCTCAGGGTATGCAAAATCCTTAATCTCCCAGTATATGATTCCTTTCCCCCACGCATGCACTCACCACATCAGCAACTTCTGATGTGTGAGATAGAACATGCATAAAAATAAAAATAAAAATCCAAAAACATGCCTAGAAGGCTAGAAAATAAAAATGAGCATTGACATAATGTAATGTAAGGAGTAGACTGCTTTTGCAGTAAAAATTTTCAAAAATGGAAAAAAAAAACAAAACCTTCAGATAGACTATGCCAATCCATGGAGGCTCCATTATTGCCAAAATCTTCAGAAATAAAAAATTCTTCTCTCTTTTTGTTATTCACACACCACACAGTTCAACAAACTGAAAACATACACACACAACCACACACTCATAAGTCAAGACTCAGATAAAATTCTAGTAAAGGGGTCCAAAGTTTAGCTGATTTATTATCAACCCCTTGTGCATCAGAAAATCCTTGCCTTTTCCCCTGTCTCCTCGCCCATCTTCCGGAAAATTCCCAGTTCTATCTACATGCTTACTTAAGGCATTTTCTTACTTAAGGCATTTCCATATTCTAGGGAGCCAACACAGGCGAGAGGAGCTTTTGTGTGCATTTTCTCAGTTACTTCTCAGTATTCTAGTTTTGCTCATATCAGGGAGGCAGAGCTCTTGTGGGCTTTTTTCCCCCCCTCCTCTTCCCCCGCAAGGGTGGAAGGCAGAGTCTAGATAGTTACGCACACACACAGGAAAACAGCATTCAAACTGTACAAAACAGAGGCTTTTATTGAAACATGACAGGGGAGATTTGGGCAATGGGGAGGGAAAAAGATAAACTCTCACAATTTCACAACTTAAACACACCCTTTCAGGCACACACACATTTTGGAGGCTTAGCTGACAGCAGTTGGATGGCCCCCGTATTCTTATGGTAAGTGATTTCGTGCCGAAGGGCAGCCACAAGAATGTTAGCCTGTTTATGCATTTTTCCTTCTTTGTCAGTGAATGCAGCCATAAGGGCTTGGAGTTTTTACAGTTCTCTCTAGACCTTTGGGGCACTTTTGGCTAACAAGGGCCAGTTTGAATATCACTTTGTTAGTGGGGGGGGGGGGCGTAGGGACGCCATCCTCCTCCCCTTCTCCTTCTTCTGGAGGTGGTAGGGAGGTGTGGCTAAGAGCAACTTGTTAGGAACAAAAATGCCACTTGTTCCAGTGAATCTGCTCGGTCATTGAGATTAAGTAATTAAAGTAATTAAAGAATGCTTGGAGATAATCAGAGTCCAATGTCCCATGGTGGGGCCAGTGGCGGACGTAAATAGGTGGATAGAATGGCCAGACATCGGAGCAAAAGGCTCCAAGGCGTGACTTGCAGGGGTCATGCCGCCTTGGGTTTTAAAAGCTTCCAGTTTCTTAAAACACATTTAAAGGGGTTTTTTGGGGTTTTTTGGGTTTTTTGGGGTTTTCCTGTTCTTTCCATCCTCACCGGCCCCGCGTCTCCGCTGGCCGCGGCAGCCGCCCGTGGCTGGCCGCGGAAGCCCATGAGGAGATCACAGGAACAGGAATTGATGGGTGGGGGAGGAGTGCAGTCGAGGGACCACACAACTGAAAGTTGTTCTCTTCTGAATGTTATTTTCTCTTAGATCCAGGACCTCCAGCAAGCGCTGGATTTATTTGGTAACCAAATTTAAGGTCCTTATTTAGAACCTCCAGCACACGCTGTACTCGTTCACCAGATAAATTTAAGGTCCTGTCTCCCAATAACCCCCCAGCACACGCTGGCTAATTTTAAAGGTTATTGCTCTCCCACAAACAGCCTCCCAGCACACGCTGGCAGCCTTTAAAGGCTATTTATCCTATTATCAACTATCTTGAAAGGGGTTTCCACCGAAGGGGGCTGAAATGTGTTGGATTAAATCGAGCCACACATCGATGTAGGGGGCCTGATCGGGATGGCCTTCCGTGGGATGGAATACCTTTTGCCTAATGGCTATGGTGGGATCAAATGTACCCTTGGCCAGCCACCCGACTTGAAAGGTCGGCCATTCTCCCTTACAATAAATCCTCAATTTCTGTCTGCTCCACTTAATGCCGTAGTCTTTGCTAACGTAGGCAAGATTAAAATACTTCATCATGCATCCTAAAGTGGTAGAGGGCACACTACCTCCTCCACCCATGTTCCACCCAGGGCACCAGACAAGACAATGAGGGAGGGGGGGTTGAGAGGAAGGTAAGGGGTCCTTCGCTCTCGGGACGACACGGAGGGATTGGTCACACTCTCAAGCCTGACCCAGGGAGCCGGACACTCACGGTCTCCACTGGGAACTACAGACTTCAACGGCTTCTCACTGGCCCAGGGTGCCGGACACTCGACGGTCACCGTAGGGAAACGCAGCGAACATTCACACAGCAATCACAACACACAACCTCCCCTCTTTTCCTTTTACCCCTCGGTCTCGCCGGTATTCCGGCTCACCGGCTTTTCCCGGCTCAATAGGGATTTTTTCGAGGGCCCACAGCCGGCCAACTCTGGCCCCTGTTCTCCTCGGGGGTGATCAACCCCTCCCGTCTTCTCGAGCCGTACTCCGCGGGAGCTCCCTTCCCCAATACTTGCCTGCAGGGCTTGTTTCCTCGTCTTCCAGCACTGGGGTTCTGCCTGGTCTCGTTGCCTCGCAAGTGGTTCTTGAAGGCGTCAGCTGGCGCCACAGGGAGCTGGCGTCACTGGGAAGTCCCTCGGAACAAAAAGTGTCCGATGGCACCTGGGAAATTCCCCTTGACTTACAGAATCCCTGCAAGCGTGGTGACCCTCCAGAGGGGCCTCAGGGCCCCGTCGAGTCCTGCCGCGGTCGCCAGAAATGTAGCGGGAAAACTCACCTTCCCAAATAACAGGAGACGAGACCAGCGAGGTTAGAGAATACAGGTTTATTGCTAGCAAGGTTCAGAGCGATAGCTCAGCAAATCTGAACCCCGAACTACTCCCAGAGTCTACCTTTTATAGGTTTTGCAATCAATACAATCACAAGATCAGCAGTTGGTATCACAAGTATCACAAGTTAATACATAGTACATCAAAACAGGATACAAAAGGGGAAGTTATCTTACACCATCTGCGAGTTTAGGGAAGTTTAGGGAACTTACAACGTCTGCACCTTTGTGTTACAAGGGTTAGTATGCGTGCAAGAACATTGGGCAAGACTTCTATCTCTGTCTTATGTTTGCAACAGAGAAATGTTAATTAAGCTTCAAAAATAAAATCCAAACCCACTGGGCCTACCTGCTTCAATATAAGTTCTCACAGGTGAAGGGTGGTGTTCTTGAGACAAAGTGACCAAGAGGATGGATGCGAATGTCCTGTCTTTGTTCTTTCAGCCATCTCTCAGCAGCCTCCCCTGCTTTCCACATTTTTATTACATTCCAGGGAAAGATTTCATATAGGAATTCTTCCTTTAGGGCTAGTTCAGTAATTATGCTGTTAAAGGGTGAGTCCTTGAAAAAAAATGTTGGAAGGTTTATTCTCCCCTTACATAAATTTGAGGAAATCACCCACCCACTTTCCTTACCAAGAAACTAAATGGTGAATTTTGAAAGGTCAGTTGTTCCCAGCTCAAATGTGGAAGAGAGAACTAGGGGAGATAAAGAGAAATTGAGCTAAGATGGAATTCAGTAAAGAACTGGAGTTTCTCACTGTTCACCAGCACCCCAGTTCCTTCTTGATATATGTTTGGTTTCCCTTTTCTCAACACCAAACATCTATTCTATTCTATTCTATTCTATTCTATTCTATTCTATTCTATTCTATTCTATTCTATTCTATTCTATTCTATTCTATTCTATTCTAAACATTGTATGTTCATTATAGGAGAGCCAGTTTGGTGTAGTGGTTAAGGCACCAGGCTAGAATCCAGGAGACCATGAGATCTAGTCCCACCTTAGGCACAAAGCCAGGTGGATAACTTTTGGGCCAGTCACTCTCTCTCAACCCTAGGAAGTTCATGCTGCTGCTGAAAACAAAACAAAAACTTGGAAACGCCTATGAAATTACCAAGGGTCAAGAACATCCTGAAGGAGAATTTATATCTCTTTACTTGTGTCACAAAGTTAGGCCAAGCTTATAGATACCCTTCATTAGTTCTCTGATATGCTATGCCCTTCATGCTAACATCATTGATGGAAACAAAACAGAACAAGACTGTACACCTGATTTTTGTGTTCCCAAGAAACAGTAGTAGAATTACATCTGGACTTCAGGGCCTAGGACCAGGCAGAATCCAATGGTAGATGATGAAAGTAGTGTCAGACATTTCTGACACCAGCATTAGGGCCAGTATGAGTATGCCAAGGACCACCAAGGTCCGTCCTTCCTTCCTTCCTTCCTTCCTTCCTTCCTTCCTTCCTTCCTTCCTTCCTTCCTTCTTTTTAAATTGTTATAATAAAGTAAAAATACTTTTTGAAAATATATTATCTATTTCTTCAGCAAAATAGTGCTTATCCCCTGATCAATGGGCAGCAGCACCTGGCATTAATTATTAAAGTAACTGTAAAATAAAAACTGAAGACGTTTAGGTTATTTGCAATTTTGTCAGAATTAGCAATCCATTTTATTAATGAAAAAGGTGTTATAGAGGAGGGATGCACAATCTCTTGTCCCTCCAACCTACTGAAATATGCCCCCCCAGGACACTTTTGATTTCCGAATTACAATTTTTACAATTATAATGTTTAATTAAGCTGCTAAATTATAATGTTTAATATGCTGAATTATCATTTTTAATAGACAGCAGGGGGGAGTTATTCAGAGAACGGTGCCTAATCCTGTTAATTAGTTAATCCTGTTAACAAATTAAATTTTGTTTTGAGCTTGGCCCCACTCACTTTTAGGAGGGTGGTCCGAATATTACCTCTCAAAGGCCAACGACCTTTGCTTGAAAACAAGTTTAACATCCATGTTGAGCAGTGCTTCATAAGTAAAATCATACAAGATGACTGTCTTAAAGAATTCCCTTAAGACCATTTAGTGCAATGGCTAGAATTAGAAATTAGAAACCTTTCTTTGGCTTTGAATAGAAGTAGCTTCTTCCTATGCCAAACAGTAATGTGCTTTTGCAATAGATGGAGATAGAGATGATAGAGATAGAGATGATTAGAGATAGAGATAGAGATAGAGATAGAGATAGAGATAGAGATAGAGACAGAGATAGAGACAGAGACAGAGACAGAGACAGAGACAGAGACAGAGACAGAGACAGAGACAGAGACAGAGACAGAGACAGAGACAGAGACAGAGACAGAGACAGAGACAGAGACAGAGACAGATAGATAGATAGATAGATAGAGATTATGTAGATGCCGATGCTGATGCCGATGTAGATATATAAAATTTATTTCAAATGCACTGCTATCTGGATCTCAGGTTTGCTGCTGAAAGAACCACCCACCCCATATAATTAGCAGGACCTCGTATAGTTCTCTTGATCCTGAATAATAATATAATAAGAGCTTCTATTAAAATGATACCAAAGCAACTAGTGACCTTGCTGGCTTTGACAGGGGCAGTTAGTACATTTTCCAAAGCAGGGCTTCGTAAGCTGCAGCCTATCAATCACATGTGAACTCTAGACCCAATTTTGCAGCCCCTGGACACCATTACACCAGAAAAATCAACAGTAAAACCACCACATATCAGCAGTGTGGGGTTTTTTCCAGTTTCAGGGGAAATGAATGCAAAAATTTTATTCCCACTCTGATTTAGAACAATACACTCTAAAGCCTTGAGTGACAACAGCCAAATAGTATCCAGGGGTAGCTTTTTCTAAACCTAAAATATTTTTAGATTACAAATTCCATATCTCAAAGCATGCTAGGTCACATGGAAGCTGTAGATCCACACAGTTCCAAGGGACCAAGCTGTGTGAGCAAACAAGGAGAGGAAATGGAAATTCTGCAGTGGAATTCCACAGAAAGAAGACATAAGGAAGAAAGGAGAGTGATTAGAAAAGTATGTTCAGCTAAGAGAGGTGAAAAGATCATCTCCTCAATAGCTGCCAACTGCATGGGGTGCATCCTGAGAGCTGCTGATTGTCTATTATGGGTAACCCATTCCTTCTTGATGATTAAGTAGAGCAGAACTTTCCAAACTGTGTGTCGCGACACAAAAGTGTGTCGCCACACACAGCATGGTGTGTCGCCACACCACCCGGAAGCGGCGGCGCGTGTGTGCACGGCGGCCGCCATGCACGCACGCGCCGCCGCACGCCCCCCGTGCCGCCGCCGTGCACCCGCACGCCGCCTCACGCCCCCCCGCACTGCCAACATGCGCGTGCGCCGCCGCACACCGCGCGCGCCGCCGCACGCCCCCCGCGCCGCCGACGAGCGTGCGCGTGTCGCCGCCGCCGGGTGTGTCACCAGCGGTGGCACTTTGGAAAGCCCTGAAGTAGAGGCTATAAAAGGGATATAAGACAGCCAGTTCCTAGAGACCAAGCTTGCTGAGTACACAGGGAAACGATCAAGAATTTAGCAGCTAAAGTCTTTGGAGAGATCCTTAACAATGTTCCCCTTAACAAGGCAATGCATACTCAAGGCTCAAGAAAAAAAGTGTTTCTATTGCATGTCCCTTGAGACATAATTAGACAGTGGTGACCCACACTGTTTGTGGCCATGTTCTAGCTTAAAAACAAATGGGCAAAAAGTTAAAGCAACTGCTAGATTGTAGCAGTGCTTGAAGAAAAAGAGGAAGGGAGCAGTAAATGGACATGCTTCAGTTCATACAGGACCATGAAAATTTACTAAGCCAAACAAATGAGCATTATAAAAGGAATTGTCATACAAGGAACTCTCCATAAGGGAGAGACTCAAGGAACAAGTCCAGGAGGCAAATGTGGCAAGATTCAAGAGGGGGAGAAGATATTCTGCAATGTTAGAACTCAGCACATCTAAATGGAGACAAAAGAGACACTGTTGAACAGGACAGAGGAGGGTGGTCCCCAAAAGAGCTGAGGGAAAGTAGACAAAAAGAGAAGTTGTGATTTGTGTCACATGACTATAAGGCGTACCCATGGAGCACAAACTGAGGACATTGCAGAATACTTTTCAATTACCAGAAGTCAACATAGACTTGTCAAGACCAAATGTTACAATAATAAATTACCTTATTTTTTGATCAAGTAATTTTCTTAGTAGATGGTAGGAATGCTGTGATATATATCTTCATTTTAGTGAAGATTTGAAGTGCCAACAATATCCAATGCTTTTTTAAACAGCATTTTGACCATGTTTTAATTTGAAATCAATTTATACTGGATGCAATAAATATTGTATAATAAAACAGAATAAAGCATTATACAGTATAAAAATGAAAGCAGAAATGTAAAACTAAATAAATGTTCAAAACAGCTGAGAAAACAAAGGAAGTCTTAAGTGAATAAATACATTTTCAATTTTTAGCAAAACACTCCACTTGGGAAATCACTCAATCTACATTCAGGTCTGCTTCACAAGGTGGATATCGGTACAAAGAATGCCTACCTTTGCATTGCAGCTGAATGAATAGAACCCAGTTATAAGCTTGTTGTGAAAGCCAGTTTGGTGTAGTGGTTAAGGCATCAGGCTAGAAACCAGGAGATTGTGAGTTCTAGTCCTGCCTTGGGTACAAAGCCAGCTGGGTGACCTTGGGCCAGACTGTCCAGACATTCTCTCTCTTCCCTAGGAAGAAGGTAATGGCAAACCACTTCTGAAAAGCCTTGCCAAGAAAACTGCAGGGAGTTGTCCTGGCAGTCTCTGAGAATCGGACACAATTGAACAGATTAAAGGGGGGGAAAAGCTTGTTAACAAGGCATTCTCTCTTGAGGATAAAGACCAGTAGGCTTAGATAGAAATTAGGACATTGGTACATTATGTTGGTTCTGAGCTGTTATGGCCTTTCCAATTAACAGTACATTCTTGAAAATAGTTTTGTAGCTGATTGGCAGCCACTGCAGGGCATTTAGCAGGGATGCAAGAGTGAAGTTCACTGACCAACCTAGTTGCAGCATTATGCACTAGTTGTACTCTCTGAACTACTCTCATGGAGGAGCCTTTCATGGAGTGTTATACAGTAATTTAATCTTGAAATGACTAAAGCACTGAGCATTCAGGCAAGATTCTCCTTGTCCATGAAATAGCTGCTACCTACAACTACTCCAATTGGTTGGCCATTTGCTTTGGCCTTTAGCCAAATACCCTGGTTTTGGGGAGCAGATGTGCTGATTTTAAATAATCCCAACAAAGCACCCAGATAAATATAATATTAAATTTTGATGTTCCTGTTATTCTGTGCAAAGCAACATTTATATCCCGCAGTTCCAGATAGTCACTACAAACACTGAATACATACATTGATGTGCATAGAACAAACATATTGGGGTGCATACAGCATAGTCACAAAGCCCTCTGCATCCACAGTGTCAGACTCCTCCTGTGTTTTATATGCCCTCTGTGAGCATATAAGGGACTGCATATCCCTAGCGTCTGTTTGGCTACCAACAAATGAGATCATGCAAATTATTTGAGCTGCTATCTTTGACTTAGTCTAAAGAAACCTGTCATTTCAACAGGTGCTCTTCCAGATGATAGGGCAAAAAAGGAAAATGCAGAGAATCTGACAGCTCCAGACAAGCTCCTCTTTCTGCAAAGTTGAACTACCTGCAAAGCAAAGCTGCAGCCTGTCACCAGACTAACAGAGGCACAGAGGCAAAATCATATAAGTGACAGAGATAATAGGCCTAGTTCTACTGAGACACATAAAAGTCATCAAGATCAAGAGACACCAGTTAAAAGATGTTCTCAACAATCTCCATAGTCCCAGGGTCATCTGTCTGACTAGGAATAACATAATGAGGGAATTCAAGGAAAGCCAAGAGTTCTACAACTTGCCTTATGCTAAGCAAAAGCTTTGTTAGGCACAGACACTTCCTTCTACCAAATATTTTCTTGTGCATGGGAAAAGTCTTTTTTTTCTCTTTAGGGTACCAGCAGAGCACCTCTTTAAAGGCAGCAGGAACCACTCCATTGGTGCAGTGGCCCATTAACCAATTCCTGAACACATCTGGTCAATCTCCCTGGATGGTTCTAATAAGGCATGATGGGCAAGGGTCAACAAGGCATGTGAATAGACCCCTCTCTGCAAGAGTCTTGACAAGATCTCAGGCTTCATAGATTTAAAAAAAAAGATTCCATAAATCTAGGTAAAGAGTTTACTGGATTATTCTGTAGGATCTCAATTTACTGGATTATTTTGTAGGATCTCTAACAGCTCAAGGGTTCAGATTACTATGGGGACAGCCATCACTATTCTCCAAATGCTGTGCCATTTCATCCAAGTGTTCCAGTATTTCTTGGGGCAGATTTTAGCAGGGCTTGAACTATTCTGGAAAGCTCCCCTTAGCAGCTACTTGAGAATACAGTGAGCTCAGCAAAGGTGATGCTGGTTAAAACACCAGGCTGGAAACTGGAAAACTGTGAGTCCTAGTCCCACCTTAGGCACAAAGCCAGCCAGGTGACCTTGGGCCAGTCATTCTCTCTCAGCCCTAGGAAGAAGAAGGTAAGGGCAAACCACTTCCAAAAATCTTGCTAAGGAAACTGCAGGGACTTGTCCAGGCAGTTGCCAGGAGTCAATACCAACTTGAAGGCACAAAAACAGAACACATATACTCTTGGCAATGTTGAGGACTCAATTTGACTCACCATTCCATAATAAGAATAAACCCTGGAGAAGACATCAACTCCAGCAACTGGAAATACCCCAGAACATTCGGGAATGTCTCATATTCCATAGGCCCATGATGGCAAACCATTCTAACAAGTCCACCAATGTTGCAGAAAATCACTGGTGTGGTAAGATCAAAATTCACCAGGAAATATAACCATAAGGGTTATTTGAATCCTCCCTACCCTCAGGGGGATTGGAGGAGGGTGATATTGAATATGGTCTGTTTTTCTTCTCCTTCCCATTGGAAATCATCCAAATAGATTATCAGAATGTTTCAGAAGCAATTTGTCCATTCCAAATGTCTATAACTAAATTAGTTTGCAGGAACAAAAGGTTCAGAAATCTGGAATATAAGGAGACATATGCCTGGACTTGATTCATTTCATTTACCTGTGAATCTGTAGGCTCCAGCACTGCCAATTTCTAGCCCCTGTTCTATTTATAATTGCTCTCTTTTGTGGAAGGCAGGTCAAACAATTATCATTAATATTAACTTGACTGAACTTTCAGTTGGCTAGACAAAGAAACTGCAAGAATAGGCTTCCAAAGACACCAAAACTCAGATTTATTTTAGAAAAGTTAATGAAGCTATTATGAAAGAGTTCCAGCAACTGCTGTACAGCAAGCACAAGCCTTATATGTAGTGAAATCAAATTCTTGCTTCTGATTCTCCTGCTTATGTGATGTCATGGGCTAGAAGCCACTCTCTTTTGGGTGGAAGTCATGATTTCCAGCTGTCCTTTGCTTTGGTAATGGATTAATCTGGTATCAGGTTGCTCTCACAACCCCTTTTAATTCATTTGAGGTTGAATGTGAGCACCAAATTAGATAGTATAGACCAGTGTTTCTCAACCGTGGCAACTTTAAGATATGTGTACTTCAACTCCCAGAATTCCCTAGCTAGCAAGGCTTGCTGGGGGATTCTGGGAGTTGAAGTCCACATATCTTAAAGTTGCCAAGGTTGAGAAGCACTGATATACACTGTGGCAGCAACCTATTCAGTAATCATTTCAGTACAGCTTCTATTCATCTTAGGAACCCTTGTGGAGGTTACACTTCCCTTGTCTATGTCTCTGGGAGAAAAGAAGAGTTGATCTACATCTTCACAAATTTAGTGGAGATTTGGGTTGCTCAGATAAGTAACAATTGAACTGCAGTGATTAGTTCTGGTTGAGAAGAGGAGCCAGTGACCTAATTTTCCAGAAGAAGCCAAACCAAACATAATTAATTAAAGCTGAGAAAGAGAATGGGACAGAAGAATTGGGAAGAAAGAGAGAGCAAACAAGTCAGTGGTGTATCGCATAATGCTTACCATGTTCCGCTTATTAGTATTAACTGCATATGAAAAAAAACTGATCTCCATAAATAAGGGAAGAACTGAAAAAATGCAGAAAATGTTCTCTTGCATTCCTTTGTTCTCCTGACAACAAACCAAGAAATAACCATTATTCCTCATTTTTCTTTTGATATTTCCCATTTAGCTGAATGTGGATTCTACAACTGTGAGTGGAAACTATGTACATAAGATGCTTATGAGACATAGTGCGTATGGGGGGTTGGACAAAATGATCAGCAGGGAAGTGAGAGGTGATTGGAGTAACAGCAAACAGGCCCAGGACTTGCATGTCTGAGTACACCAAAGATGGAGTTGCTTACTATAATGTATTTTCCTCCTCCTCCTCCTCCTCTTCCTCCTCCTCCCTTTTTTTTAAAAATATGATTTTAATCATTTGGTGTAAATGACTAAAACAATGAGTTACATGATCATCTTCTTGTTTTTACTTTCAACATGCATCACTGTTTTGTGAAAGAAAGTGGTGCTCATTCCCCAACTGGGTACCTCATTGTTTCAAGGGGAGGGGCAAGAAATCTCCATTAGAACATTAAGTCCAAGGATTAAAATCAATGTATTGTCGAAGGCTTTCAGGGCCGGAGTTCGATGGCTGTTGTGGGTCTTCCAGGCTGTGTGGCCGTGTTCTGGAAGTTGTGGTTCCTAACGTTTCGCCAGCATCTGTGGCCGGCATCTTCAGAGGGCAGGACATTGTGTTCGCCTCTGTCTGTGCTCCTGCCCTCTGAAGATGCCGGCCACAGATGCTGGCGAAACGTTAGGAACCACAACTTCCAGAACACGGCCACACAGCCCGGAAGATTAAAATCAACTTCTCAGAGGTGCTCAGATTTTTCCCAATGCTTCCTCTTCCCCGCTTTCCCAGTTCCAAATATAAAGCTAACATTTCAAAATCCACCTGCTGTCCATGAGACTATGTTAGAAGCTCTGTTGCTAGAAATTGCCAGCATGGTAGAGAATTAGTTAGCTGTGATTTAATGGAAGCTGAGCTTGTGGCATGTTCCAGTGTCTCTCGCTTCCAAGCTGCAGACTTGCACTTACTTGACCCCATCTAAGCATTAAAATCTCATTGCTTTATTGACAGAAGAAAAATTAAATCACCCATTTCGTTCAGAGCCAATTCACTCACTTTGGTGCAACAAACCCAATGTGGAAAGAATTATGTAAATCATTCCATCTCGTCACAATGATTTAATGTTCAGCAAACCATAAAACAGACTGATATATTATGCCACTTTGTAATATACCAAGCTGCTTTAATCTGAATTCCTCAAATTGTTCTTATCCCATTAGAAGACTTTTGAAAAATTATGTCAAGTGTATTATGTGTCCTCGCTCCGGCTCTATTTCTTCAACAAATCCAAATTACAATAATCTCACTGTGACTTAGGGTTCTTAAAATCATTTATTCATAGAATTTCATGACTTTGACTTACATTTGCCTTATACTGAAAGCATTTTAGTTGCCCAATTCACACCATTGCAAATATTAAGTTAAATGCAAATAGATTACTTTTCAGATGGTCTTATTGCTTTTCTGAGATTGGTAATGCTATATTCTTTTCATTTTTGTGGATGGAAAAGCTGGGATGTTTGCTACCAAGATGACCATTGATTGTCCTTGGTATACTCCAATCTGATCAATCAATTTCTCCCCTTGCTGCCCATCATCACAACCCTTTCTCTTTTATCTCTGAGAATGGAAGGCTCCTGGAATTAATGAAGTTCCCTCCTTCCCAGAAAGCAATTTGCTTTCCCCTCTACCCCACTTTGAAGCCATTTATTTGTCTCTTATGAACATAATGCAAACCTTTTGGCAGGTATCTGGATGATGAACTAGCTGTGTAGCAATTGGGGATGTGATAATAAGTATGATAGAATGAGTGTCTAGTACAATGACTCCTTGGACATGATGTGACAGAAGAACTGCTCTCCAGGGAAGAAGAAATGTTTTGATGATGTGGGAGTGGAGCAGGTCTCTGAGAAAAACTAGATAAACATACTGAGTGGCACACTGGATGAAAGGACAGCATCCAGAGAAGACCAACAGAGTACATATTGTGCAAATGAAGCATTCTGATATGTTAAAAGTCTTCAGGAAGATGTTTGAATCAGACTGTTTTAATGCTCAGTGTATCTGAAGAGCAACTGCATTCCCAATTCTCTACAGGTGTCTTCCTGTTTTAGATCCAATCCTCACTCCCCTGTCCCCCAAAAGGAGTGCCAGATTGAAATCTTCTTCATGGAAATCACATGGTTTTCTATTGAGCAGTGGCCTCTAAGGCAGAGCTTTCCAAACTTTTCATATTGGTGACACACTTTTTAGACATGCATCTTTTTTCGACACAGTAATTCAGTTTTACTAGCAAACCGGAGGTTAAACTAACTTATAAGAGACATGGACACATACATAAATTGTAATAGCAAAATGTATGGGGACACAACATATCTCATGAAAACAGAGTTCCCCTTTACAGAAGGGCACAAGGCAGGCACTAGGACCTGTGTGGAATCACAGCAGGTTTGGAGGCAGCAAGGCACAAGGCAGGCACTAGGACCTGAATGGAATCCTGGCAGGGCAGGTTTGGAGGCAGTAAGGCACAAGGCAGGCACTAGGACCTGCGCAGAATCCTGGAAGGGCTCAGAGGCACTTGAGGCTCTGAGCGTCCGACTCAAAGGTTTCTCGTTATGTTCACGCGACACACCTACACATTGCAGCTGACACACTAATGTGTCATGACACACAGTTTGGAAAGCTCTGCTCTAAGGGGTAGGGTTGGTAGCTATAATACAGAAGTGCCTGTTCCAAGCTCACTAATTCATGCAGTTTATTGGAGTGATGAGCTTGGATCATCATTCCTTTGGGTGCTATTTAAAGCTCACAAGAAAGACATTGTGAAGAAAGGTATTATAGTCTCCCAGTTTGTGGCATTCAGTTCCTGGCTACCTCTGGTTGTAGATATTTCACTCTTAAAGCCCTGAGGAATTGGCACTAATCTAGTTGTCTCCATACATTCTGTTTCTTGGGAAACGTTGAAGGATAAAATTCTGGAGATGTTTCTCACCTGCTGGAGCCTTTGCCCTACTTGATCTTCAATCTGCAAGGATTTTTTGAAATTTAATTAATTTCTGACTGCACTTCTTGGTTGCCAACATACAATGGTATTTAATGTGTAACTGGGAGATAATATTTATGGCTTTTTAATTGGGTTGGTGTATTTTATAGTACTGTTTTATATATTGCAAACCATTTTGGGATTTATACAAATGAGAAGCCATCTACATTTTTAAAAAATAAACAACCGAGAAATGGTATTAATTTCTTCATTTTATATACTGCCTTATTTTCATTATAAAAAAAAATCACAGTTTTGGATAGAGTATCCAGATGCTTTCCCATTCCAGGTCTCTTCTGAATGAATCCCTGAATGCATCTATTTGCATATTGATGCAGCCATTTGTACAGAACACCATTTTCATGCAGAATCCCCAAACAGGATACACAGGAGATCTGATCAGCTTTTACAGCCTGTTACACAATTTTCTAGCTCAGTTCTCCTCTGTGTGATAAAAAAACAAAACAAAAAAAACACTCATTCAGAGACAATAACATCACAGTGATGGGTCCCAAGGTGCCATCTAAAAATGCATCAAGCGGTTCCTCTATGCTGAAGATCATCTTCATTAGAAAGTGACAAGTTGGTGTGTGTGTAAAATGGGTCAGTCTAATTAAATATTGGGCAGTGAGGCCAACTGGAAAGGAAAAAAAGAAAGCCCCAGATGTGAGAAACTGTAGCAACAACACTCTCTCATAAAATTAGCCTTTGAAAGAGAATGGCATTACTCCCCCACCCCCAGTACAAAGCTGCTGAGGAAGCATGTCACCATTAGTAAAATATAATGGGGATGTTTTCTTACAGAGCATCCCTAAATTCTATGAAGCAAATGGACCTTTTCCCATTTCTGATTTCAGAGTCAGCAAGATTTTGGGGGTGAAACTGGCAGAGCTTTCTGGCCAATGTCCTAACTGGCAGTGTTTTCTGGCCTTTTTTCTCTGAACAATTTTAGCAGATATAGGGTTGGGTAGGTTGGCGACAGTTTGTGGCATATCATCTAGTGCATCCAGTAACTAAATTTTCTCCTGCATTTTGTCTGTGGTTCTCATTCAGTTTTATGAAAGCAACTTTGTTCTCCAACATGTCTATGAAGGTTCTCAGTCATCCAGGTGGAATTGTCTGTAGCTTGAGTCATGTCAACTGGATTTCTATTTAAATAGAAATCCAGTTGACTTTGTTCTCCAACATTTCTTTCAAAAGAGAAGAGAATTTAGTTGAAACTAGTGTGAGGATTTGGTTTCTGATTGGGAAGCAGTAAAACTGTCTGACATCTCCAATAATAAAGTAAGCTCAAACACATGTTTAAGATAAATTTAAAGAAAGAATTTGGTGTCTTAAGAATAAGGTACAAAAATTGAAGCTCCTTTTTTAAGGGAAGGGGAGAGGAGGCAGGGAACACCTTAGAAATTGCAAGGCAAAATTTGTCTGAGCATTAATTTCTTCTCAAATCCCTTCTCAGTCCAAATGAAGGATTCATTCATTTATGGGGGTGGGGTTATCCCCTCTTTTCTCCAGGAGTTCAAGATAGCTTAGATGGGAATCCCCACAGCAACAACTCTGCAAAGTAAGTCAGGATGAGAGAGAATAACTGGCTGAAAGTGGACTCTCCATGGCTGAGACTAAACTTCAACCTACATCTCTTCCTTGGTGCCAGTCTATCACCTTAACCATTATACCACACTGGCTTTCAAGATTTAACCAAGATCTTGGTGTTTCTTTTGACAGGGATTCATTGTACTGCAAGCCAAGAGAAGCTGTTCTCAGTATACCTTCCCTGGCAGAATTTGCTTTCTGTTCTTCTTACCTGTGCTGGCTCACCTCCAGAACAGATTGGAGAGTCTTGGCAGTCGGCCAGAGGTAAGGAATGCAGCCCAGAGTCACTTTGCAAGGATAGCCAAGATAGAGACAAACCAGTAATCTGTGTGCCGATAGTCAAAGGAGTGAAGCAAAGAGTAGTCAGTAATCCAAACCGGGTCAAGGAGTCCAGAAGTCCGGGTAACGATAATCCAAACAGGGTCAGGAACGCAGGCAACAAGACAGGATACCAGAGTGGTCGCGAAGCCAAAATGCAACGTTGCTCCCACAACTCCCTCACTGCTTTGTTGGTAATTTATCAGGAGCTCAGGAGCTGTCCTCTGAGTCCTGCAAAGACTCTCCCTGCCCTCTGCGTAACTCCCTAGCAGCCAGCCGAGCACTTTTCCTCCTGTCCTTTAAGGCGAGGCGCACACGCCTCCGCCTCTGCCCTTTGGGGGATTCAGGTGAGCTGGGAGGCTGATGGGATCCAGCTGGCTGCTGGCTAGAGGGTGGGGACAAACCGCAATCCCCAGCTTGCTCCCCTGTAGCCTCGGTTGCTGGCTGCTGGCTAGAGGGTGGGGACAAACCACCATTCCCAGCTTGCTCCCCTGTATCCTCAGGTATTGCCAACTCCTGCGGTGCTGGGTCATTGTCTGGGACCGTGCCTGCGTCTGGGGCCTCGTCTGGCTCAATCCCCTGGAGGTTTGCCAGGGGCAGCTCGTCTTCTGACTCCACACTGAGGCCCTGGGGCAGAGGATGAACCAGGACATTACCCTAATAATGTTCAGTGCCAATTGAAGATTAATTTGTTCACCTATGGTTTGGGTTGAATATAAACTATTGTGTCTTTTTGCTTTCCTGAATAGTGGTTTTAGTCCATTCTAATTGTATATACTATATACAAATGAGACAAATTATATTTATATAAAAAACTCCCTTCTCACCACTATGGGTGATATGTGTCTTCTTCCACCTTGGGTCCTCTACCAGAGGCCAGGGAGTTTGAGGGTTCTGCGCAGGATCTTAGCTGTTCCTACCTCTGCACTCTTCTGGACAGAGAGCTCTGATGTTGCTCCTGGGATCTCTTGGAGCCACTCTCCCAGCTTAGGAGTCACAGCCCCAAGTACCACCACTGGGACCACTTTGGCCTTCACTTTCCACATCCTCTCTAGTTCCTCCTTCAGGCCCTGGTACTTCTCCAACTACATCCATACATACATACATAAATTTTTGGCCTCACTTACTTATTTTTTTTAATTATGAAAGATGGTGATAACATTTTGTCTAAGTCAAAATATACAGTTGTCTTAGCCACTTGGCAAGCCTTAGAAACATCTCCATTCTGACCTGTTATATGACACATCTAACCTAGGCAATGGGGGGAAGTCATCTATCTATGTGGAGTCCTTGGTGCTCTCTGAGCCTTGTTGTATTCTTGCAGAAATTTCATTGCCAAAAATGCTAGAGAATTCCTGGAGCCTTGGCACTCAGACAAAGCAGCCATCAACAGACACATAGAGGTAAACAACATTTACATACCATTCATGAGAGAAAATAGAAAAGCCAGAAGACCAGAACACCTCCTTGCCAGCAATCAACAACCAGATAGGCAAAAATTAACACCAGGATTAGCACCAGAAAAACAATCAAACAGCACAATATACCCTAATCAAGGAACTATTAACTCAGTCAAGCAACCAAGCAGCAAACAACAACCCAATCAAGGAACTACCAAGGAGAGAACAACACCCCCACCAACACAAGCAGGACAAGCCATGGTATATAAATAGAGAGCAAGTTCCACTCCCTTTTTGCACTGAAGATGTTGCCTAGCCTGGCAATGAAACTTCTGCAAGAAAACAACAAGGCTCAGAGAGCACCAAGGACTCCACAGTTCAAGGTACAAATATTGTACAAACCTGAGGTACAAATATTCTCTTCAATTGCTATCTATCTATGTGTCATATGAACACATTAACTCATTTAACTCATCCTGGCAACTAATGCAAAGAGAGTGAGTTTTAACCCCAAGTAGTCTTGTGTTATTTGGGGTTAAACTCCTTTAAGTGTTCTTCTCAACGTATGAAAGCAGCTTACCAGTGTTAACTCTCTTTTCTTATTTCTGTGTGAGAGACAAACTCCTACAGCAACCTTATGAAAACAAGGCATCTCTAGGCACTCTATCGTGGTCTCCATTGCATTTTTTCTTCCTCCATTACCGTAAAGTGTAGGGGCATGTGAAAATGGGATGGAAAACCGTAGGGTATCTAAGGGAAAAAAATTGAACTTACTCTCTTTGGAATCTAGTTCATTCACTGGATTCTGGATTCAACAGACTATATATGTGTGACTAAAACTAAAACCATGCTTATTAAGAAGGTCTAGAGGCAGATCCAAAAGGACATTTATGAAGGAAATCAAATGCTGCAATAGTACTCAGATGGGAGGAAAGGAAAGGAAGCACACTGTAGCAAGGAGGTTGAAGGGGAAAATCTTCTAATATCAGTCTTCCAATCAGGAGAAAGAGCAGAGTCAAGGAGAGGAACATAGGGGGAGTCCTATGACAATAAGATTTGGCTTAATATAGGTGGAGAGGGGAGGGTTAAGGTTCAAATCAGGAGCTGAACATCTCTTCCTCCCATATCCCTTTAAGACTGAAAATTGGGATGCCGGCAAAACTCTCTACTCTTCATCTAGAACGTATTTTATGGTGGTGGCTTCCACTTTTCTTTACCAAAGCCATACTCTGAACAATGCTATATGATCACCTACCATCACTTGTATGACCTTGAGAAAGGGGAATGGTGAAGGGGAGAAACAAGGATCAGTCCTTCCCATTCTAACAATAGAAACTTGATTTCACGGACAGAAGCATCTCAGGAAATGGGTGAATATCAGTGCAAGTTTAGACTAAGATGACAGGATATTCAATGGAATATTTAGTGTTATTTTATTTTTGCTTTCTATTTACATATTTTAAATTATTATTTTTTTGCTTACTCATTCACTCATTCATTCAATTTATTATGCTATTAATCTATTTAATAACCAGTCATCTGAGCAGATTACAAAGGCAATCGATTTCACAGTTTACCTGCATTTTGCACTTATTTATAATGAAATATCATCCATAACCCTCTTGGTTTAGAGATTTTCTGCTTCAGAAAATCTCTTAAAGTAGAGAATATGCTCTCATCAGGTATGGTAAAGGCCACCTGTTTAAATTGTTTTTAAAGTAGATTAGATAGTTTCAAGAAGGAGAGGTCAATCAAAGTCTTCTAGTCATATTGTGTTTGGATTCAAAGGCAGCATATTTTAAATTCTAGTTATTTGAGAAGAAGATGGAAGAATGCCCTTACCTTAATCTTCTATTTTGAGCATCCAGGATATGTATGTTTACCTACAGAATCACACAGAATGCCAAACTAGGTGGGCCTTTTAATCAGATCCACCATAGCTCTTAAGTTCTGGCATTCTTCACTATTGGTTCTGAGTGTTGTTTTTTCAAACTCCTTTTGGCACTAATGATTAATAGATTCAGCTAAGAATCTCATTTTTTTGCAGTAAAGGTTGTCAGGGATAAGGACAAACATGCCACCCCCTTCAGCCCAAATTTTTCATTCATCAGACTATGCTGTGTCATACAAAACACTGTAACTGAAATATCAGATAGCTTATGGTGATGGGATAGATGTACCTTCCACAGCTTAGGATTTTTGTAGCCAGATATTAGAAATAATGTCATTTAAGAAAAGGATGGAGACATGATGGTTGAAAAATACATGGATAAGAATTGGCTGGTTACTGAGAACAGCACTCTAGAAGATTTAATTGGGTCTCTATCAATTGCAGCACATTTTTTCTTCTTCTGAAAAAGTAGGAGTTTGCCTTCTCTATTGATAGGTGAAAGCACCTTGATGAACAGAGGAGTGATGGTCAAAATCATGGGAGAATTATTCATCCCTGAGAAGGAGACAAATTTGGATATTTCTGATTATTGCTTATAACTCACCATTGGGATTTAGCCATTCTGCCTTTTCCCATTCTGCCCTATGATTATAACACAAATGTCAGGAAGTTCACAGACAGTCCAACTTTTCAAGGGGAAACTGGGAAAAAAACTTGGTGAAATCCAATGTTACAGGCATAAATATTTGCTTGTACAGTGAGACTTTTCCCTAGCTTTTCTTCTTTCTGCAGCAGCCATTGTACACCAGCAAAATATTTTTCATGCCTTAAGCATGAAAGCCGGCTGGGCTGGGTGACCTTGGGCCAGTCACTCTCTCTCAGCCCAACTCACCTCACAGGGTGGTTGTTGTGGGGAATATAGGAGGAAGGAGTATTAGGTATGTTCGCCACCTTGCGGGATAGAAAATAAATAAATGATAAATAAATAAATAGTCAGAGACAGGCAGGCAGCAGAGGTGAAGCTGCCCTTCACTCCTAGCTTAAGCTACTGCTGTTCTACCTCACACAAACACAAATCATCATGTGTTTGGTTTAAGTGGCACCATCAGGCTAATGGATTTCAGCATTGGGTTGGAGGTTAGACTAGATCAGTGTTTTTCAAACTTGGCCACTTTAAGATGTATGGACTTCAACTCCCATAATTCCTCACCCAGAATACTGGCTGAGGAGTTCTGGGTGTTGAAGCCCACACATCTTGAAGTGGCCAAGTTTGAAAGACACTGGACTAGATGATCTCCAGAGTTACCTCCAACCCTTACATTCTACAGTTGTTTGAAGTCACCAGGAGTTGAGCTTGATGCAAAGGAGATTTTACTTTAAACACGTGGGGCAAACCTAGCCATTGTGATTTATAAACCGTAGTTTATGGATTAAAGTATTACACAAAGCCAGCCAATTGTGGTTTATGACACAGATCAGGGATAACCAAACTAAGCCTTAGCACAATATGTCAACCCAATCAATATGAAGAATGATTTGTAGCTCCAAGGATGGAGTTCCAAGGATCCATCACAGAGTATTTATTTGTATGCTGGAAAAAAGTTGACCTTTGGTACACATTTTATGCCTCTAAAAAACTTCCTCATTTTGCAGCTTAGACACTGGACCTTTATGTAAGTGTTTGCCTGCTCATAAATAGGCCAAAAGAAACGAAGGATAAATGCCCTATCTACTCTATATTGGCTAATGTGGCTCTTCCAGAATCTTTCCATGCTTAGTACAAAGGTCAGAAAAGGGCTGGACATACGTATATTTGGGTGAATGTGCTTTCAGATTAATCCATGAAAGGATACCTAATAATGCAAGATTCTCAATTGGGAGCAGATATGTGAAAATCAATATAAATCCAATCTGTTTTATTTCCATTTTTGCAGGGCAGATTCTGCTTTGGAAAATTTATGAGCAGATCTTTAATACACCATCTGGACATAAATTCACTGGTCTATGCACAGTCAGAGAGGAGTTTAACTTGCTCTCTGAAAATTTTACATGGTCAGATGATGATACCAAGAAGTGCTGCAAAGCAGCATTGATCTCAAGCCCTTTGCTAAGACAAGTTTTGTTATAAAAGGAAAGAAAAAAACCAAGACATCCAACCATCTCCTAATTTTCAAAAATTAGTTAAGACTGGAGAATGACCAGTGCTAACCAGGCCAAATTCTGGCTAGTGTTCATATCAGCATGGTTCTCCTTGAGTAAAAAACCCAAATCCATGTTCCCGATGCTCAGAGCAAAGTTATTTTACATATGCAATATGGGATAGAGCTCTAAGTGCATCAACAGAAATATTTAAAAGGTAAAGGTTCCCCCCGCACATTTGTGCAGTCATGTCCGACTCTAGGGGCCGGTGCTCATCTCCGTTTGTTAACCGAAGAGCCAGCGTTGTACATGAGGATGTTTTTTCTTATCGTTATGCTATACGCATAAAGATATTTTCAGGGAGCTGAACTTGTAGGAGAAAGTGCAAGTACAATGTCTGTAGAAGCTTGTCTTCCCCCTCCCACTCAGTCTTGCACTTGTGTTGTTGTTCAGTCGTTCAGTCGTGTCCGACTCTTCGTGACCTCATGGACCATAGCACGCCAGGCCTTCCTGTCCTCCACTGTCTCTCGGAGTTTACTCAAATTCATGTTCATTACATCGGTGATGCTATCTAACCATCTCATCCTCTGCCGTCCCCTTCTCCTTTTGCCCTCAGTCTTTCCCAGCATCAGGGTCTTTTCCAGTGAGTCCTCTCTTCTCATTAGGTGGCCAAAGTATTTGAGCTTCAGCTTCAGCATCTGTCCTTCCAATGAGCAGTCAGGGTTGATTTCCTTTAGGATTGACTGGTTTGACCTCCTTGCAGTCCAAGGGACTCTCAAGAGTCTTCTCCAGCACCACAGCTCGAAAGCATAAATTCTTCGGCGCTCAGCCTTCCTTATGGTCCAAGTCTTGCACTTGTACAAGTGAACAATTATATCGATCTTAAGCTTTCTGCACCCCATTATTAGTGTTTCTGAATAACCTGGTAGAAAGTTGCTCCACATGTCTGAAATCCCAGTTTCATGTCTGATACCAGCCCAAATCCCCAAATAATCTTACATCTTGAATTTGTGTTCATTGACCTGAACTTGGAAATGTAAGTAGGGTTAGGTGAGATACCTCCAGAAAATCCCAGAGCTGGAGACTAACTATAATCATAAAAATATCCCCAAAAAAGACAAAGGCAAACTTCTGCACTGTTACCAAGAAAGCTACATGGATGTGTTTAGAAATTCACCAAGAGTCATACTCAAGTCAAAGGAAACTTTACCTTCTTATGTTTGTCTAACTAGGTGGTGCCACCTAGCCATATATGACTGATCTGAGAAAGTTAAACAGGATTGGATCTGGTTAGGATTTGGATGGGATACCACCAGGAAATTTCATGGCTATAAGCTAGACTGGGAAGTCAAAGAAACATCTGGAGAAAAGCAATGACAAACCACTTCCATAGATAGGGAACCAGTATAGTGTAGGTTTAAGTCCACCCTCAGCCATGGAAACCTATTGGGCATTGGATATTGTGGTGGTAAAAGGTTCCCACCCGCCACCCACCCCATACCCATGTGAGCTACATTCACTACCAACCCAATGGGATGCTCCCCATACATGTGAACTGCTGAACGTGCCCTTGTAAGAAAACATTCACAGCAAGCTGAATTGACCCTGAGTTGCAACAGGGAGAAAAATCAATCAGGAACCTGTGGCCCAGTAAACCAGATTGTTTCTATTCACTGGCCGTATCTCCGAGATAGCATAGCTGACATGCTGACCTAGTAGGAAGGGATAAATAATTAGAAGGTCATCCAGACAGGTAGATCAAACACATTCCAACGTCATGCTGTAATTTACACTCTGTCTGCCTTTTCCTTTGTCTTGCCTTTGCAATGTAGCGGGCGAAGGGTGTGTAAGCTCTGGTTCTGCCTTTGCTCACGGCTGCCCAACAAGCTGCCAACGCTTTGCCGGCAGCCCAGTATATACTGTATGCAGGTTAATAAAATTATGTTGCATCTTCAAAGTGATTTGGTTGCTTTAGGCGAGCCAGGTTTTGGCCACAACAGTATCTTTGGGCCAGCCACTTTGTCTCTCCCAACCTACTCACAGGGCTGTTGCGTGGGAGAACTGGGAAGAGAGAGTGCTACGTATGCCACCAGGAGCTTGTGAATGAAAGGCAGGATAAAATCTAACACACACATATAAAATAACATTGCTGTTAAGGCAACTATGTGGACCTATTCATAAATTGCTACAGGAGCTGAAATTCATGTTTATGTTTATTTGCTAATGTAGCCAATTTAGGAGAGGGAAATGTTCAAAAGGCCTATTCTATTTTAAGGGCAAGGTTTTTTTTTTGTTTTTAAATGCAAATCCATTTGGGTTAAAAGGAAAGGAAAGGAAAGGAAAAACCACTCCATTTTTAATAATAGTGCAAGAAGATTTCCCACATTCATTAAGTGAAAGCTGCTCCAGTGAAGGGCATTTGTTGAAGCCTTATGGAGGAGAGCTGAAACGTCTTCAGGATGTCAGAAACAGGAGTGATGGGACTCTCTCCTTTTTTTAATCTGCCAACAGTTAAAGCAATAATTGGGATGATTCCAGCTGTGGCAGTGGAGGGAGATGAGAAATGTTCCAGCATTAGGTGGTAGTCAGATACTACGGCTTTAAGTGCAAGCAGCAGAACGGAAATTGCTGTTGGGTAGCGTGATGTGATTATATATATAATTGCAACATGCAGTGCAATAGAAAAGACATGTTCCAGTTTGTCAAATAATAAACAGCTGCTTGTGCTTCCATATGAAGGCATGTAAAATATCCTTCCATTTTGTCCCGAGTGAAAGAAAACAACTGTAAATTGAAATGGCTGTTTCATAATAAGTAAAGCCTTTGTTTTCTTCCTTCTGAGCCCTAGTCGATTTCCATCCCCTTCCTAGTGATCCCACCCCTCTTAAAAAGAAAAAGGAAGGAAGGAAAATTGGGGGAGAGGAAGAGACTAAAATGTAAAATTGCCACTGAGTCTTGTTCAGCTCTTGATGATGGGAGAAGGGGGTGGTGGCTTTGTTTATTTGTAAAGCACAGCAAGGAGAAAAAAACAATAGCAAAAGGAAGAAAAAGAAGGGAAGAAAAGCTGTACCACAACAATAATACATAAGGGCTTCTTATACATGAAATTTTACAAAACAGTTTCATTAAAGGATTGCCATATTTTATTGTACTCATCCATACATAATGACACATATAAGTAACTCATTCATAAAGTGCAAGTAACATTAGTTCTTCAATCCGTTTGGTAATCAATGCCAGCAGCATTGGGGACAGGGGTGGGGGTAAAATTCAACATGGGCAAGATAGTGGATGTGGCATCACAAATACAAGCATGCTTACAAAGGGGCGGGGCTTTCATTATGATGCTGAGTCTACCATCTTACCCATTTTGACACCCCCTCCCATGGATGCCACTGAATGGGGCCATACATTTATCTTTCAAATCATATAAATTTTTCTTCAAATCATATAGGTCTTTCCCTTTTACAGCTGGTATTTCTTAACAATATGAGATTGGTTTACCATTCTCTTCTACTGGGATAATACTTTAATTTCCCCATCTAGCGTATAGTCTTGGGATTCCTTGGTGATTTCTCAATTAAGGAATATCCCGGTCCAAATCCTGTTTAAAAACTGGGTATATCAGTAGTGTTATAATCCAGTTATCATGGTTTTCTATAGGTTTCTATATATCTGTAAAAAAAAAAACCTTATACAGGTAGTCCTCGCTTACCAACGGTAATTGGGACCAAGAACTCCATTGCTAAGCAATATGGTTGTAAAGTGTGATGTCACATGACCATGCCGACTTACAACGGCAGGTGAGGCAGTTCCAGTTGCTGTCATTAGGCAAATCCCGCACAGTTGCAGCGTCCCATAGCCACATGATTGTCATTTGCAACCTCCTGCCAGTTTCCCCATTGACTTTGCTTGTCAGAAGCTGGCAGCAAAGGTCACAAGTGGTGATCGTGTGACTGTGGGATGCTGTGATGTCATAATTGCGAACCAGTTGCCAAGCTCCTGAATCACAACCACATGATTGCAGGGACACTGCGATGGCCACAACTACGAGGACCCCGTCATAAGTCCCCCTCGTTTAGTGCCTTTGTAACTTTGAACAGTCACTGAATGAGTGGTTGTTCAATGAGGACTACCTGTACTTGTTTTGGTTCCCTGTTTTCCTTAGATATAGAACCTTTCTGTGCAATTTCCTCTAAAGTATGTCATTTTTAATGTAAATACCCTGATTTTTTTTAACACAAATCATCCTGATGTCCTTCTTTTTTTATGGCCATTTGTCTGACAGTGCACCAATGTCAGTTCTTCTTCTGAGGGGAAGAGACATATCCAAGTGACTTTTTAGGTTTCAATAAAATATTTCTTCATTACTTACAACATTGTGATATTTAAATACATGTTAGGATTTTAAAGCATGCAATTTAGGAGGTGCAAATTTTGGTGATACCATTTGCTATGCATTGCATTTCATTCCTCATGAATTTTATTTTACAAGGAAGCAGGGTTTTTTTCCCATTCATTCCTGAATTAGGACAGGAACAATTTGTTTCAGCTGTCATCAGCCTCTTTCTCTTCTATCCTTTACACTAGCAGGTACATAAGTGGCTTGCTAAATAGGTTTAAAAAAATAATGCTGAAGTAGCTGCATTTATGATTGCATCAAGATTCTTTTTGGAAGAGTGTTTAATGATGCAGTGATAAAAAAACCACAAATAAAAAACCTTCTCTAAAATCAGATCAGCTCAGCTCAGGGGTGGGAATGGAGATGGACAAGCTAAAACCTAACTTTAGTTCAGGCAGAACAAAAAGAAAGAATGAAAGGAAAGTAAATGAAATTAAACTTGACAAATCTCCCATCTTCACATATTAATAATAACGGAGCTGAAATGTATATCTCTATACGATTTGAAGTTCCTCTCAATTGCTTTCCTATCAACCCAGAGAATCATTCCTGAAGCTTCAATAGTTGCTAATAATATAACTCAGATCTGCTGAATCTTAAAGATAACTCAGCCTTGGGAACTGTGACTGCCATACCAACTTTGTGTGAAGGATCAAGAGGTGCAATGTTTCATGACCAATATTAGAGGCATCTGCAAGTTCAGAGGCTTAGTCAGGCTCTGCCCCCTTTGTACACGCATGCAATGTCACAGCACATATACAGAAGGACTGAGCTTTTGTTCTGATAGTGAGACACTGCTTTCATCATTCCCCCCTCCCCCCACCCCACTGCAGATGTCTCTGACCAATGTTGCACCATCCTCTCAGTTTTCTTGAAGTCCTGGTTGTTGTTGCTGCTGCTGTTGATATGCTAAAAGGTTTGGATCGCAGATTGACCAAAGCAGTGAATGAAGTTCAGAAATAAAGTGTTGAATCGCACTGGGTCGCACAGCAATGATGAGCATGAATCGAGTATGGAAAAGCAAGGAGGCCAGCCTGGCAACTAAATGCAGATTAGTCTGAACTATCGTGTTTCCAATAGCTACCTATGGTTGCAAAAGTTGGACCATGAAATAACTGGACAGGAGGAAAATTGACTCATTCGAGCTGTGGTGTTGGAGAAGGCTCCTGCACATTCCTTTGTCAGCAAAGGTGACAAACAAGCAAGTAGTGGAGTGCACAAAACCAGACATATCACTGGTGGGCAAAATCATAAAACTCTGCCTTACTTATTTTGGCCACGTCATGTGATCTCACTGGAAAAGGCAGTTATGCTCAGAATAGTCAGCGATAAAAGGAAACGAGGCCACTAAAAAACATGATGGCTAGACACCATCAAAGCCGACAGCAGCCAGAGCATAAAACAACTGAAAGAAGCCATTGGAAGAGATTGGAAAGTGTGGAGAGAGCTGGTCCATAGAATCGCTGAGAATTGGACACAATTGAACAGATCATCATAATAATCATCATCATCATCTGTTGCCTACAGTTTCAGTTCTTTAATCCAGGAATCTTTTTTTGGGTGTATACAAACTGAACTGACTCAACAAACAGCAAATAGAACCTAGGCTTTCATCAACACATGAGAAAAGGCACAAAATATTTGGACCTTTGTTGACTTATTAACCAGGATTTTGGCTGTTGTGGGTCTTCCGGGCTGTGTGGCCGTGTTCTGGAAGTTGTGGTTCCTAACGTTTCGCCAGCCTCTGTGGCCAGCATCTTCAGAGGGCAGGAGCACAGATAGAAGCAAAATCTCTGTGTGATGATAGAAGCAGATAGAAGCACAGAGATTTTGCTTCTATCTGTGCTCCTGCCCTCTGAAGATGCTGGCCACAGATGCTGGCGAAACGTTAGGAACCACAAATTCCAGAACACGGCCACACAGCCCAGAAGACCCACAACAGCCATTGAACTCTAACTCATCAAATAGGAACTGTAGTGCCAACATTTTATTTATTTATGTATTTATTTATTTTTATCCCGCCTTTATTATTTTTATAAAGAACTCAAGGTGGGGAACATACCTATTACTCCTTCCTCCTCCTATTTTCCCCACAACATCTACCCTGTGAGGTGAGTTGGGCTGAGAGAGAGTGACTGGCCCAAGGTCACCCAGCCGGATTTCATGCCTAAGGCGGGACTAGAACTCACAGACTCCTGGTTTATAGCCCAGCACCTTAACCACTAGACCATTTCTGGGTGGAGGGCATCAGAATGTGAAGCCTGCAGTCAAATTTGATGATGATGACAACAATGATGATGACAATGACAATGATGTACCCTCAAGTCAGCATTGACTCTTTGTTATCACATAGATAGCCCATCTTCACTTGGTCCTTCAGGTTTTTCAACGGTGCGCCTATTGCTGCTTAATTGAGTCCATTCATCCTGATCATCTCTTTCTTCTCTTTCTTCACATTATTGACTTCTCCAGAGAGCTAGTTCTTCACATAATGTGCCCAAAGTGTGATAATTTGTGCCTTGAGTTGGGCAATAAAACTTGCCATTCTTTAAATGACACAGCCAGACCATATCAGTGAGTGCCCAGATTTGCTCTCCCCAGACAGACTTTCCTGGCACCTATTTTGTATTTTTTACAGTGGCAGCTAAAGATCCTTTCATTTTCATTCTGGCTTCCATTCAACCTATTCATGAAGGATGTTGAAAAATTACTGTGGATAATTTCCATTTTAGTTTGTACCCAGCACACTCCCAAGTCAGTCCCTGTATCCAGAGCATGAAGGGATAAAAGACAGGCAAAAGCAGGGAGGGAAAGAGAGATGGGGGAGAGAGAGCAAGAGCAAGAAAGATGTGAATAATATAAATTCTTGTATGTTGTTCTTCTTTCTATAGCTTTCAAAACAACACAGAACTTTCCAGAGCCACTGGAAGCAATACTGGGTAATTAGCATGGTCAGTCCCAAAAGGCATGGCCCTTGGTTGTTCCAGCTGTCCAGCTTTAACTCTTTTATGTACACAGCAATAGGGGCAGAAAGTAGGACAACAGGTTATCCTTCCTCTATTCTACTCCTTGGTACAGCCTACTTCTTGGTAAGATAGAACAATGTAAGGTAGACAGTACCACTACCAGATGGATTCACAGTTGGCTGACCAACCACATTCAGTGTGTGATCCTTAATGGAACTACATCTACATGGAGGGAAGTATGCAGTGGAGTACCTCAAGGTTCTGCCTTGAGCCCAGTGCTCTTCAACATCTTAATAAATGACCTAGATGAGGGGATTGAAGGGGAGATCATCAAATTTGGGGATGACACAAAGCTGGGGGGAATTGCTAACACTTCAGAACATAGACTCAAGATTCGGAAGGATCTTGACAGACTTGGGCCCTATCCAACAAGGTTAAGTTCAATGGCGAGAAATGTAAGGCCCTGCACTTAGGCAGGAAAAACCAGATGCACAAGTATAAGATAGGCAGTACCTGGCTCAACAGTAGTGCTTATGAGAGGGATCTAAGTGTCCTGGTGGACCACCGCTTAAATATGAGTCAGCAGTGTGCTGCATCTGCCAAAAAAGCCAACACACTCCTGGGTTGCATTAACAGAGGGATAGTATCAAGATCATGGGAAGTGATACTACCGCTCTAGACTGCACTGATGAGGCCACAATTGGAATACTGCATCCAGTTCTAGTTACCACAATACAAAAAAGATGCTGAGGCCATAGGAAGAGTGCACAGAAGAGCAACAAAGATGATAAGACTGAGGGGAGACATGATAGCAGTCTTCCAATACTTGAAGGGCTGCCATAGGGAAGAGGGTGTCAATTTATTCTCCATAGCACCAGAGGGTAGGAAAAGAAGCAATGGGTGGAAACTCATCAGAGGGAGATCCAAATTGGAAATAAGGAAGTATTTCCTGACAATGAGAACTATTAAGCAGTAGAACAGTTGCCTGCCGGAGTTGTGGGTGCTCCATCGCTGGAGGTTTTCAAGAAAAGATTGGACAACCATTTGTCTGAGATGGTATGAGGATTCCTGCCTTGGGTTTAGGCAGGGGGTTGGACCCCCAAGGTCCCTTCCAACCCTATAATTCTATGATTCTATGATTCTATTCTGCACCATGAAAGAAACAATTTGGTGAATGGCGTCATGTATCCCACAAAGGATGGGGAAAACACAAGGGAATTGTAGAGAAATGGGAAGGGCTAAGAAGTGCTTTTGAATTGCTCAGTTGGAAGTAGAGAAGGGAGAAGTTGCATTATCTTGCAAAAAGTAGCTAGGGGAATTATGTGAGCAAAAAATATTCACAGAGCTTTTTTAAAGTTAAAAAAGAGAAAGGAAATGAGGAAGAAGAGGAAGAAGATAGAAATTCTCTCCACTATTTCCTGCAAGGTAAAGATTATTTGTCCTGTTCCTTCCCCAAGAGAGATAGATAGAGAGATGGAGATAGGAGATAGGAGATAGGAGATAGGAGATAGGAGATAGGAGATAGGAGATTGGAGATGGAGATAGGAGATGGAGATAGGAGATAGGAGATAGGAGATAGGAGATAGGAGATAGAGAGAGATGATAGAGAGAGGAGATAGAGAGAGGAGATAGAGAGAGATGATAGAGATGGAGATGGAGAGGGAGAGGGAGAGGGAGAGGGAGAGGGAGAGAGAGGGAGAGAGAGAGGGAGAGGGAGAGGGAGAGGGAGAGGGAGAGGGAGAGAGACAGATAGGAGATAGATAGAGATAGAGATAGAGATAGAGATAGAGATAGAGATAGAGATAGAGATAGAGATAGAGATAGAGATAGGATAGGAGATAGGAGATAGGAGATAGGAGATAGGAGATAGGAGATGGAGATGGAGATGGAAATAGGAGATAGGAGATAGGAGATAGGAGATAGGAGATAGAGATAGTGAGAGAGAGAGAGATGATAGAGAGAGATGATAGAGAGAGATGATAGAGAGAGATGATAGAGACAGAGACAGAGACAGAGACAGAGACAGAGACAGAGACAGAGAGAGATAGGAGATAGATAGAGATGGAGATAGGAGATAGGAGATAAGAGATAAGAGATAAGAGATAAGAGATAAGAGATAAGAGATAAGAGATAAGAGATAAGAGATAAGAGATAAGAGATAGTGAGAGAGAGAGATGAGAGAGAGAGATGAGAGAGAGAGATGAGAGAGACAGAGAGAGAGAGAGAGAGAGAGAGAGAGAGAGAGAGAGAGAGAGAGAGACAGATAGGAGATAGATAGAGATAGATATAGAGATTGATAGAGATAGAGATAGGAGATAGAGATAGGAGATAGAGATAGAGATGGAGATGGAGATGGAGAGAGGAGAGAGGAGAGAGGAGAGAGGAGAGAGGAGAGAGGAGAGAGGAGAGAGGAGAGAGGAGATAGATAGATAGATAGATAGAGAGAGAGAGAGAGAGAGAGAGAGATGATAGAGAGAGATGATAGAGACAGAGACAGAGACAGAGACAGAGACAGAGACAGAGACAGAGACAGAGATAGAGAGAGACAGATAGGAGATAGATAGAGACAGAGACAGAGACAGAGACAGAGACAGAGACAGAGACAGAGAGAGAGAGAGAGAGAGAGAGAGAGAGAGAGATAATTTGCCACCTGCAAAGAGATAGAAAATAAAAGTGTTTTTATGACTGTAAATCGATCACTGTGTATTAAAGATGCATATGCTCTTCTTGGCTATAACCCCAGTATTTGGAATCTATCAAGACTTCAAGAGTTGTCAACTTTTCAGCAAACAGATTGTCTGAAAGAATTATTGCTCAGCACTGGAAGGAGAAATCTCCATCTGACCTGTGGCAGTGGATTGTTAAGTGTTGTTTGCCAATATTTGAATTACGTGGATTTTTTTTTTCTTTTTGATGGGGGGTGGAGACAAGGGTTCAAGAAAGATGTTCATTTTTTAAAAAATGTTCTGTTTGTGATTTTCCAGGCCCTTTTTCTTTCATAGTTTTAAAAATTATTATTATGGTTATCTGTTTTGAGTTGCATTAAAATGTTAATAATTGAGAGCCAGTTTCGTTTAGGGTTAAGGCACTGGGCTAGAAACTAGGAGACCATGAGTTCTAGTCCCGCCTTAGGCACAAAGCCCACTCGGTGACCTTGGGCCAGTCACTCTCTCTAAGCCCTAGGAAGGAGGCAATGGCAAACCACTTCTGAAAAACCTTGCCAAGAAAACTGCAGGGACTTGACTTCCGGGTGAGCAGAGAGAGCGACCAGACACGGAAAGGACGAGCTCCGTGAAAAAGATTCAATTGCAGCCGTTGGAAAGACGATTTCGTCGGAAAAAAGAAAAAGACGAAATTGGCCAGAGAGGTGGAGAAAAACCTCTCTGGAAAAGAATCTCAGCTACCACGAAGGAGAACTAGCCAGGCAAGTGTACGTTTTTGTTCGTTTGATGTTTCATCGTTGTCGGAGTTTAATGGAGGCTCGTGATGCCGAGTGGTAAGAGAGAGAAAAGCTAAACCAACAGGCAAAGTTAGACTAATAGGTTGACGGAGGTTGATTTCTTTGCCACAGTCTACAATGGACGATTAAAATTAAAAGAAGCTCAAATTCCTTAACAAAAAATAAGTGAGAGATACTGAAAAGAAGGAAGTACTTCTCTAAAGAAACTGAGACTCAATTAATTAATTATTAAGTGTGGCCATCTTAAAGACAATATAATAACACTTTGGGAATATTAATATAGAAAATATAGAGGGCACTTATAAGTATAGTAATATATTTCTGCATATCTGTGTATATTATAAATAAGATAAAAATAATAGTGTGAACAAATATTGGTTATAAGGCACTATAATATAATAATTAATTAGAATATAGACTTTTGTGTGAAAGGTGTGAATAATAAATAGAAGTATTCTGAATAGACAATCATGACTACAAGACGTCAAGTAAGAAGAGGATCAGACATACCAGAAGGTGAAGGACTAAAAGCATTATTTGATGAATTTACAACAAAAACTACAGAAACTATAACACAGACAGTGAAAAAAGTTCTAGAAAAAAAACTAGAAGGATTGGAAAAAAGACTAGATCGGACACAATTGAATGGATAAAAAAAATGTCAATGCTATGGTATGAATGTATACTATATATACATATTACCAAGGGCAAGATGGATGGATGATATTCTGGAGGTGACGGACTCGACCGTGGGGGAGCTGGGGATGGCGACGGCCGACAGGAAGCTCTGGCGTAGGCTGGTCCATGAAGTCACAAAGAGTTGGAAGTGACTAAATGAATAAACAACAACATGAATGTATATGTTTACTCAATGTACAACAAAATAATAATAATAAAGAATGGAATGGAAAGGAAAGGAAAGGAAAGGAAAGGAAAGGAAAGGAAAGGAAAGGAAAGGAAAGGAAAGGAAAGGAAAGGAAAGGAAAGGAAAGGAAAGGAAAGGAAAGGAAAGGAAAGGAAAGGAAAGGAAAGGAAAGGAAAGGCATTTTTGCAGGAAAATTTCCCCAGGCATTGGTACAATTTACCTTGATGTTAAATGTTATACTTTATTAGATAACATTTATTTATTTATTTATTTATTTATTTATTTATTTATCTGCTGTAAATATTACGTTTTCCCCCCTTTCCTGAAAACTTTTGTTGTTAGAAGTTTGCCAGATCATGAGAAAAGGACAGGAACTTATTCAGACTCACACAGTCACTTCTCCAAACTAAAATGTTAGTTATTATTATAGTGCAATTAAAGCAATCTACAAATATTTTTTAATAAATGCCTGGGTTTTGGGTAACCTCAATCTTCCAGAGGTCTAAGATATCATCTCTTTTTCCAGACGCATTCTGCTTTGAACTCAACTCTGCAAACGCTTGGCTCTGAAAAATGTTTTGGATATGATGGCTGTTTGAAAGGGACATTAAACGAAGCAGAAGCTGGAGTTTCCATTTTATCAACTGCACACAAACCTGTGGGCTTTGAAAATGAAACTCACCTTTGTCCAGGAGAAAAGACGCCCCAGAAAAAGTAATGAAAGTTTGTTGATAGGAAAAGCAATTGCTTTGTGTTGATGCCAGCTAATCTTTAGAGAGTTTCGGGTTAAATAAAATGATTTGCTCAGGAAAAGTATTGCAGAGTTCATGATAAAATCATGTAAGGTTTTAGCAGAGGCTCTTGGGGGCTATGGGATTCTCTGAGTCATTATATCCATTATTCTACTAGGCAGATTTAGATTAAGGAAAAAACAAAACAAAACAATGAACGGTCTTTTGCTCATAGACCCAAGAATAGATGTTAGTCCACATAATGGTGAGATATAACAGACTTGGGGGTAGGGTGGGGAAATGACTCATGCCCTTTCAGTTGTACATCAAACTGGAGATACTGAATTATGAAGCCAACAACTTTTCTCTGCAAACTGCATATGTATATTCACTAGGATGTTGAAGTGATCATCACCACATTTTTGTGTTATATATATCCCTGAGTACCATGAGAATTTTTTTCCCCTTCATATATCTGCCTAGACACTCTGATTATCCTGAAGTTAGGTAACTAGCTTAAAGGAAGGAGGCCTTCTCAGTTGTACACCTCTGCTTTTGGGATACCTTGTGCTCTCTCAGATGTCTTTTCAGCACTGGACTACAAAATTCCTCTCTTCATACCCATATCTATCTTTGGACTCAGGTTGAATCCCACTATTCTGGTGTGAACTCTCCTGTGCACAGTGGGGAGATTTTTCAAAGGACTTATTACCCTTCTTTAGGGGTGTGGTGGCTCAGCGGGTAAGACGCCAGGCTTGTCGATCAGAAGATCGCAAGTTCGGAGGTTCAAATCCCTAGCCCCACGTGACGGAGTGAGCTCCCGCACTCACCCCAGCTCTTGCCAACCTAGCAATTCGAAAGCATGCAAATGCAAGTAGATGAATAGGTACCACTTTGGTGGGTAGGTAACAGCGTTCCGTGTGCGTCATGCCAGCCACATGACTGTGGAAGCATTTTCAGACAACGCTGGCTCTTCGGCTAACAAACGGAGATGAGCACCAGCCCCTAGAGTCAGACACGAGTGCACAAATGTGTGGGGGGAATCTTTACCTTTACCTATTACCCTTCTTTACATCTGATCCTGATCTCTTTGGCTAGCTGAGAGCAGAGACTTCACAACTGCCTTTTATGGCTCATGCTAGAACTTTTAGAGTATTCTCTAGTCTAATCTACATAATATTTAAATGAAAAAATTAAATCAGTGTTTCTCAACCTTGGCAACTTGAAGATGGATGGACTTCAACTCCCAGAATTCTGCTGAATTCTGAATTAATTCTGAATTCAGCATTCATGCTGGCTGGGGGATTCTGGGAGTTGAAGTCCACACATCTTCAAATTGCCAAGGTTGAGAAACACTGCTCTAGTAAGTGGAGTAATGCCCCTGTAACAAACAATTGCAGCATTTGAGGCTTCTAGCAGACACCATTTAGTCCTTCCTCCTTATCAGGAAAAGAGAAAAAAACATAAGCTGGGTGGGGACTTTCTGTGTGCTGACCAGATAGGTAGTCAGTAAGAAACAGGAGGTCCCTATAAAACTAGGCCATTCATGTGAACTCATTTCTCACAGAATGGAATACCTACTACTTCCATAAGAAATTGCTAACCAGCTACCTTCTGGGGCTGGAATTTCTTGACTATCCTTATGTGGTTTGGAGTAGATAGCATTTTGATGGGAACCTCATCTAACATATTTGGGAAAATAAGAATTGCAGTAGCCAGGAGAATTACGTAAAGTCTGTAGAGCAATCTTATTTTCATGGGCTGGGACCATTTAAAAAATGCTTCAGGAGCCTTATAGAAGCAATCTGGAAGCTATGTGCATCCCAGATATGGCTTCCCCTGGTATGGGAAAGTGAGGTATCATGTTCACATTACAAATGATAAGCAATTGTGGAACAATTTGCCCCCGGAGGTAAGATTAGCTCCTTCGCTCCTGACCTTCCGGAAGAACCTGAAAACCTGGCTCTGCCACCTTGCTTGGGACCAAGGAAGGAATAGTCACTCTTGGGGATGGCTAATACCTTAGAGAGCTCCTCTCCTACATTGGATTAAGTTAGATCGTTTTACCACTCTTGCTTCTTGGATTTTAATCTTGTTTTATAATTTGTATTTTATATTTTATGTACACTTTATGTTTTTTGTTTTTATTATTCTGTTGTAAACCTCCCAGAGTCCCTCTGGTGGAGGGAGATGGGCGGTGATATAAATTTTATAAATAAATAAATAATTTGTTGACTCACTTTTCCAGTTTGCTTTTCAGCAATTGAAAGAGTTGGAGAATGAGATGGGAGGAAGAGAAAGTACCTCATTCTAGACGCTGGATTTGCATACTAGGAAAGTACTGTGAAAGTTTTAAGCTGACGCACAGCATATCTTTCTCTTCACACTTTCCATATTGCCTCCTATCCTCTTTTTCCCCCCAATAAGCAGCTTGGTTGTTATTAAACCATGTAAAAGGTTTAAACTGTTGATTTTATTGCCATCTTTAAATCTTCCTGACTTGAAATACATGAGTAATGTCCTCAGTCTGGTATATAAGTTGAGCTTCATGAGCTGTAAGTTGTAAAGGCCAAGGAGGTTTATTGTAGATACCAAACTCATCCTTTTTGCAGTTCATTGATGCTTTGAGCATTGATGACAATGCTTGAGACATGGTTTGAATAGAAATAGGGGGTGGTACCCCATGGTACTCCCTGGTATATGTTGATAGATCCAACATTATATACCATTCTAGGCCAAAATCCAATATCCAACATCTCACTGAGAACAGCATGAGGAGGTTGTTTTTTTAAATTTATTAGTAAGCTGTAATGCACTATTTTTTTCCCCAGCTGGATATTTTATTTCAGGAGGTTATTTGGAGTTGTTTTAAAATAATATTGAACTTAGATTATATAAGAAACCTAAGACTGAAATAGAAATACATCTTCAGTAACATTACTTACAAGATTTCGGTGCTAACCATGAATTATTTTTCAACGTTAAGCCAGAGGAAAGGGAAAGATGAATGGGGAAGAAGAACATAGATAGATGAAAAGTGCAAGTGGAATAATAGCCTAGGCTTGCCTGAAGAAGATTCAACAACCACCATCATGTATGACCTTGGATATATCTTCTTTCTCAACCTCTATTCACTGTCAATAAAGGGAAATATCCATGACCATTCTCTTAGTTTATGCTCAAATATGCTACTAATATGCATATGCTGATACAGTTTCATCAAATAGAAATGCACTTTAGAAATTAATCTAATGTTCTTTCCCAAGGACATCAAGACCTAATCTTACATGGAAGGATGGATCCCCAGGGAGAAATTCTGTCCACATTTTAAATGTTATGAAATCACTCTTCCTGTCCATATACGCAGAGCAGGCCATATTTATACAATAAAATATGCTATGGATATATGAATAAAGACGGAAATATTATGGATATAAGAATAAAGACAGAAATATTATGGATATATGAATAAAGATGGAAATATTATGGATATATGAATAAAGACTGTAATTCAGATCACGAACTTCTTATTGCAAAATTTAGAATCAGACTAAAGAGAATAGGGAAGACCCACAGATCAGTTAGATATGAGCTCACTAATATTCCTAAGGAATATGCAGTGGAGGTGAAGAATAGATTTAAGGGACTAGATTTAGTAGATAGGGTCCCAGAAGAACTATGGACAGAAGTTCGCAACATTGTTCAGGAGGCGGCAACAAAAAACATCCCAAAGAAAAAGAAAACCAAGAAGGCAAGATGGCTGTCTGCTGACACACTGGAAGTAGCCCAAGAAAGAAGGAAAGCAAAAGGCAACAGTGATAGGGGGAGATATGCCCAATTAAATGCAAAATTCCAGAGGTTAGCCAGAAAAGATAAGGAATTATTTTTAAACAAGCAATGTGCGGAAGTGGAAGAAGACAATAGAATAGGAAGGACAAGAGACCTCTTCCAGAAAATTAGAAACATCGGAGGTAAATTCCAGGCAAAAATGGGTATGATCAAAAACAAAGATGGTAAGGACCTAACAGAAGCAGAAGAGATCAAGAAAAGGTAGCAAGAATATACGGAAGATCTGTATAGGAAGGATAATAATATTGGAGATAGCTTTGATGGTGTGGTCAGTGAGTTAGAGCCAGACATCCAGAAGAGTGAGGTTGAATGGGCCTTAAGAAGCATTGCTAATAACAAGGCAGCAGGAGATGATGGTATCCCAGTTGAACGGTTTAAAATCTTGCAAGATGATGCTGTCAAGGTGATGCATGCCATATGCCAGCAAATTTGGAAAACACAAGAATGGCCATCAGATTGGAAAAAAATCAACTTATATCCCCATACCAAAAAAGGGAAGCACTAAAGAATGTTCAAACTATCAAACAGTGGCACTTATTTTACATGCCAGTAAGGTAATGCTCAAGATCTTGCAAGGTAGACTCCAGCAATTCATGGAGCGAGAATTGCCAGATGTACAAGCTGGGTTTAGAAAAGGCAGAGGAACTAGAGACCAAATTGCCAATATCCGCTGGATAATGGAGAAAGTCAGGGAGTTTCAGAAAAACATCTATTTTTGTTTTATTGACTATTCTAAAGCCTTTGACTGTGTGGATCATAACAAATTGTGGCAAGTTCTTGGTGGTATGGGGATACCATGTCATCTTGTCTGCCTCCTGAGGAATCTGTATAACGACCAAGTAGCAACGGTAAGAACAGAGCACGGAACAACGGACTGGTTTAAGATTGGGAAAGGAGTACGGCAGGGTTGTATACTCTCACCCTACCTATTCAACCTGTACGCAGAACACATCGTGCGATGTGCTGGGCTTGAGGAATCCAAGGTTGGAGTTAAAATCGCTGGAAGAAACATTAACAATCTCAGATATGCAGATGATACCACTTTGATGGCTGAAAGCGAGGAGGAGTTGAGGAGCCTTATGACAAAGGTGAAAGAAGAAAGTGCAAAAGCTGGGTTGCAGTTAAACCTCAAAAAAACCAAGATTATGGCAATGAGCTTGATTGATGACTGGCAAATAGAGGGAGAAAATGTGGAGGCAGTGACAGACTTTGTATTTCTAGGCGCAAAGATTACTGATGACGCTGACTGCAGCCAGGAAATCAGAAGATGTCTACTTCTTAGGAGGAGAGCAATGAGAAATCTTGATAAAATAGTTAAGAGCAGAGACATCACACTGACAACAAAGGTCCGCATAGTTAAAGTAATGGTATTCCCTGTAGTAACCTATGGCTGCGAGAGCTGGACCATAAGGAAGGCTGAGCGAAGGAAGATAGATGCTTTTGAACTGTGGTGTTGGAGGAAAATTCTGAGAGTGCCTTGGACTGCAAGAAGATCAAACCAGTCCAGGAAATCAAGCCAGACTGCTCACTTGAGGGAATGATATTAAACGCAAAACTGAAGTACTTTGGCCACATAATGAGAAGACAGGATACCCTGGAGAAGAAGCTGATGCTAGGGAAAGTGGAAGGCAAAAGGAAGAGGGGCCGACCAAGGGCAAGATGGATGGATGGTATTCTGGAGGTTATGATGCTGTTAAAGTGCTGCACTCAATATGCCAACAAATTTGGAAAACTCAACAGTGGCCACAGGATTGGAAAAGGTCAGTTTACGTTCCAATTCCAAAGAAAGGCAATGCCAAAGAATGTTCAAACTACCGTACAATTGCGCTCATTTCACATGCCAGCAAGGTTATGCTCAAAATCCTACAAGCTAGGCTTCAGCAGCATGTGAACCGAGAACTACCAGAAGTGCAAGCTGGGTTTCGAAGAGGCAGAGGAACTAGAGATCAGATTGCCAACATTCGCTGGATCATGGAAAAAGCAAGAGAGTTCCAGAAAAACATCTACTTCTGCTTCATTGACTACGCTAAAGCCTTTGATTGTGTGGATCACAACAAACTGTGGCAAAGTCTTAAAGAGATGGGAGTACCAGACCACCTTACCTGTCTCCTGAGAAACCTGTATGTGGGTCAAGAAGCAACAGTTAGAACCGGACATGGAACAACCGACTGGTTCAAAATTGGGAAAGGAGTACGACAAGGCTGTATATTATCACCGTGCTTATTTAACTTATATGCAGAGTACATCATGAGAAATGCCGGGCTGGATGAATCACAAGCCGGAGTTAAGATTGCCGGGAAAAATATCAACAACCTCAGATATGCAGACGATACCACCCTAATGGCAGAAAGTGAAGAGGAACTAAAGAGCCTCTTGATGAGGGTGAAAGAGGAGAGTGCAAAAGCTGGTTTGAAACTCAACATTAAAAAAACCCAGATCATGGCATCTGGTCCCATCACTTCCTGGCAAATAGAAGGGGAAGAAATGGAAGCAGTGACAGATTTTATTTTCTTGGGCTCCAAGATCACCGCAGACGGTGACTGCAGCCATGAAATTAGAAGACGCTTGCTCCTTGGGAGGAAAGCTATGGCAAACCTAGACAGCACATTAAAAAGCAGAGACATCACCATGCCAACAAAGGTCCGTATAGTTAAAGCTATGGTTTTTCCAGTAGCAATGTATGGCTGTGAGAGTTGGACCATAAGGAAGGCTGAGCGCCGAAGAATTGATGCTTTCGAACTGTGGTGCTGGAGAAGACTCTTGAGAGTCCCTTGGACTGCAAGGAGGTCAAACCAGTCAATCCTAAAGGAAATCAACCCTGACTGCTCATTGGAAGGACAGATGCTGAAGCTGAAGCTCAAATACTTTGGCCACCTAAAGCGAAGAGAGGACTCACTGGAAAAGACCCTGATGCTGGGAAAGACTGAGGGCAAAAGGAGAAGGGGACGGCAGAGGATGAGATGGTTAGATAGCATCACCGATGTAATGAACATGAATTTGAGTAAACTCCGAGAGACAGTGGAGGACAGGAAGGCCTGGCGTACTATGGTCCATGAGGTCACGAAGAGTCGGACACGACTAAACGACTGAACAACAAAATTCTGGAGGTGACGGACTCAACCATGGGGAGCTGGGCATGGTGACGTCCGACAGGAAGCTCTGGCGTGGGTTGGTCCATGAAGTCACGAAGAGTCGGAAACGACTGAACGAATAAACAACAAATGAATAAAGACAGAAATATTATGGATATACTGTATGAATAAAGACGGAAATATTATGGATATATGAATAAAGACGGAAATATTATGGATATATGAATAAAGACGGAAATATTATGGATATATGAATAAAGACGGAAATATTATGGATATATGAATAAAGACGGAAATATTATGGACATTGAATAAATCCATCATGTATTTCTTTTCAAATGAAACAGCACAATCCACCAAGAATGAATCTCCCATGGCATGAATTTGCAAAGCAATTCATGGAATCAACTAGCATCTACAGTATATCCAAATGTTTATTGCCTTAAAGAACTATGAACTGAAGTGCCTTTATTTATTCATTTAATTCATACACTGCATTTTCTTTGTTTAAAAAAACCCCCAAAATTTACATTGTGTATAAATCAAAACTGTTATATAAAACTGCACTGCTTTGAGAAAGCAGCATGCAAAGCTGCATATACTCAAGGAAGTTGCATATGCAGAAATGCAGATAGTTTGCCCAGGGCACATGCAACACCTAGAGTCCCTCTTGAAGGGGGAGATGGGTGGTGACAAAATTTGATAGATAGATAGATAGATAGATAGATAGATAGATAGATAGATAAATATGTTAGGACAGGGGTCCCCAACCTTTTTGGCATCAGGGACCGGTTTCAAAAGATGATTTTTCCACGGACCTGGGGGGCGGGGTTTCCTGGATTTCTGCAGACCGGGGGGGCGGAGTTTACAGGATTTCTGCGGACTGGGGAGCGGGAGCCAATCATGCACATGGGGACGGGGGTTTGTGCGCGGGAGCCAATCACAATCACTGGGGGACGGGGTTTGCAGGCGGAAGCCAATCATGAGGAAGGGGGCAGGGTTTGTGGGTGGGAGCCCCGCAGCCCAGTTCCTAACAGGCCGTGCCCCACTAGTGGGCTGTGGCCCAGAGGTTGGGGACCCCTGTATTAGGAAACATTTTCTTGGGAGGGCAAATGCAGAAGTTTTTGTTTGTAAATATGTTTGTGTGGGTGGGTGCAGAACAATGTAGAATGGTAACAGAAGAGAGTAATAATTTGGGCTGTACAAATCTTTGAAGGAATACTTCATTTCAACAAAATCTTGAGTGAAACACTCCCACACAGCTGTTTCAGAAAACAATGTCTCTATCCCTCACACACACTTTTAATAGTAAAACAGTCACATTCCATCTCTCTTGAGGTTGCCTCAGTGAACCAGTAACTAGAAATGGCTTCTGTGCGAGTGTAGCGCAAAGGCAGAAACATCTAGTCACATCTCTAATCAACCAATGGAAGTTGCCAGAAGAGGCATGCTCAAACCAGAATGAGAAAGTAAAGAAGAATGCATAATAGCAAGGGTATCTGCTTGCTAAGTTAAAATAATGGCCATCATCTTGACTTTTTTCACCCGCACAACCCCACCTCCTGGATGCCTCTGCTTTGTAGAGCAGGAGGGAAAAAAATGGGGAAGAGATGAAATATAGCTCTCTTCAGTTCCTAATTTATTGATAAAAGACAGGGAAGTTCATTGTTGCTAGCTCAGTTAGAGAAACTGGAATGAACAAGGGTTGGAACATGTATGCCCATGTGTGTGAGCTGGAGGTAAATTAAAATAGCATTTAACTTTGCTTCTTATTAGCTGGGCATATATTTTTCCCAGAGCCCAATTTCCTCTGTCACACTGAGTGTCTTATCCATTTACAACAGGGGGATAGATAGATTGATAGATTTTGCCAGGAAACAGGTTGCTGGAATGAATGAACAATGAGATGTAGGGAATTAACAGCCAGCCCATCAGAAAACAAGGAAGGGAGGAAGATAAGAACTTTAAAGGCAACACATTTTGAAGGAGGAGGAGGAGGAGGAGATAACTGTTCCCTTGCTGAATCCAATCTCTTTGCAAAGAGCACCGTGACTAAAATTTCCACCTCATTGTCTTTTTTTTTAACATACGTCTTCTAACTATTAGTTTTTAAAAATAAATTGCTATAGAAACTAAAGGAAAGAGCAGATGCTGGAGTCATCTCATTCCAATAATTGGCCTTTGAATCGGTGAGATTCTCGTTTTGGATGAGATGGAGCACAACCGTTGAGACAAATGTTGGCGGATGTGCAGTTCTCCCCCATTTCTAGTTACCACTATTTATCGGAATAAATAGAAGGAACTAATTTCATCTTCGCCAGCAAGTCTTTTCAGCCAGATGTGAACAAGAAACATAGCTAGTCAAAACATCAGCCAGTCATTACTATCTAGGAAGCTGATCTGTCTTCTGGAGCCTTGTGCTTATGTGGTAGGCCATGAAAAAACTCAGCACATGCTCAGAAGCTCCCTTTCCTTTTGCTCAACACCCATGCCTTTTGCAGTACATACTTATGTGTCATTTCAAAGGGTATATAAAGTAAGCTTGTGGGCTTTGGGGATTTTCTGCATTCCTTTGATGAGGAGCACAGTGATCACTGTAGTTGTGCATACCAAGAAAAAAGTACTTTGTTGCATCTCTCTCTGAACACTTACTCTTATTTAAGTGGGCATTTTCTCCCAGAGCACTCCATCTATTTTCTACAGCTTCTGTTGAAAATTTTTGTGACGTGTTCTATTCCTCTCTGCAAATACTTCTGTTCACCCCAACCTCTGTCCAGGAAACCATGAGATTGGTCTCAATTCCTGTGGGGAATCTGTTCCTTCTGTAATGAATATTGATTCTGGTAGAATTATATCAAGGTACTTTAAGTCTAGGGTTTCTTAGATAAATATCCAAGCCCTGTGATGATTAATTCAAAACAACATACAAAAGGAACCTAGTTGCAATTCTAGTTTCAAATCTAATTGCACAAAGCTTTCTTTTTAAAAATGGTGTTATCACTCCACACAATTGCACATGAACTTTAAAAAAAAACTACACAAAAGAACCTTGATGCATCATGCCTGAACTCACAGCAGAGTTGTTGCTGATTTGTAGTGTTTGATGAAAGCCCAACTGGGTGCACATTGGTGATGGTGAAGGAAGAAAGGACTACTCAAGTGAGCTGAAAATCTCACTCCCCGTGTGTGCAAGACTTGGCTGAGTGAGAGATTTCGGTTGCATTTGGAAAGAGATGTAGCCATGTCTGAGACACTCTCAAGGGCGATTGGCTGGCTGAAGTTAGGTATATTCCTTCTTCCTGTTTGTAAAAAAGAATGGGACGGGACGGGACGGGACGGGACGGGACGGGACGGGACGGGACGGGACGGGACGGGACAGAACAGAACAGAACAGAATAGAATAGAATGTCTTTATTTAATAAACTTATATGGCCCCCCAACTCACACACACAACTCACACACAGTGACTCTGGGCAGCTTACAAAATTAAAATCCACAATATAAAAAACCCATTGAACCCCCCACCCCCCGCGGCGGCTACAAACACAATCAGATCAGCCACTTGATCGGCTCCAATCAAAAATAAAATAAATAAAATAAACTTTTCCATGGCATTCTGGATCCAGTAAGTGAACCGTAAGGATGCCAGAAGCCTTGCAGAATCTCTTTGATATTTTCAGAAGGCCATAATAATGAAAGGAAAAGAGAGGGAAAAGAAGATCACTCCTGTGGCCAATTCAGATCACACAAGCTTCCATGCTCACAGTACACTTCCTCACATGCATGGACTATAGTCCTGAGAAAGACTGTAGAAAGATTAATTTCTTTTTGTCTCATCTGAGACTGATGATAATTGTTGCTGAGCTGGTGGGGGAAAGATGGAAGGAGGAAAGGCTGAAAGAGAGGTGAGAGACAGACTTACTGTTGGAAGGGTTTGAGGCAACCCCCCCTTTCCCTAGCAAACCACCATTTTCTAACCGCGCCTTCTCCCGATAGACGCTTCCCGCCAAAAACACTTCCCCAAAATGAGGTAAGAAGTTGGAAACTCCAGGACAAAAGACTAAGATTAAAAATAGAAGGGAAACAACGTAAACATAAAGGACCACAATAGAATAACAGGAGAATACCAACATGAGCCATAAAGAAACCTCCTGATAACCTGATCAGATTCCCGCAAGCTGATCAGGTCAGGAAACTGAGAGAACAAAGGCGGAGAGGCAACACCTCAGCATAAGTAAAGGAGAAGGGGCTTCCCCTCAGAATAACAATAATCTGTACCCAACGGGCAAAAGCCACAGCCCTGCAGAAAGCCTAATTGAGTAAAGAGCAAGAAACCGCAAAACAATAAGGGGCGCGACCACAGGAATGCCTCTGATCTTTAGTCAATTACACTCCTGAGAGTGTACATTCTTAGAGAGCGCCCCTTCCAGGAAACCAACAATAAGACCCGTGTCCCAATATAAAGGGCTGGTGGGGAAATACAAGTGTGGCCACCTCTGACAGCTGACTTCTCTGTATTTCGCACTCTCGGACAATAAAGCAATCACCTCTGTTCAAGCAACTGCCTATGTATCTTCATTCCCAGCTCGGAATGGACCTGGTAAGATTTCCTTCCAACATTACTTATAGATAATGGCCATTAATAAAGCAGTACTTACTACACAAGCAAAAGATTCTGGCATTGAAGAACTAGTGATAATAAAATGGTGCAGTGCTTCTGATTCATTTCCAGAAAGATGCTTTGGGGTATGTTGGGTTAGCACCTGGGTGTAGCTTTTTAAACAGTGGCAGACTCATGCTACAACCACACCTCTATGTGCCCCAAAGCATCTTTTTGGGATTGAACATGAATTTGTACAGCTATGCTAGTTATCGTATGTAGCATTTGTCAAACCTTTGGTCTCATTTAATCCCTGAGAAATGATGTGATATCTTTGAATGAATTCTAGCTGAGCTGTTTCACGATGAAATTGGTGTTTCTCATTCCTATTGGCAAGGAGGGGGCATCTTGAGGTCAGCAACTGAGTGTTCGAGGGAATTGAAAAGTTAATGGGGAAACAGCAGAGCTGGAATTCATTAGAAGACCGAATGCCATTTTCCAGGGATTACATAAAGATCAAGGGTTGAGGTCAGTCTACAGCTACGACATAACAGGCTGATCCTGGTTACTGAATTAACCCTTTTTTGGGCCTTGTACAATACAATAAACCATACCCTAAGCCAATGGCCTAGGTTTGCTCAACTAAGCCACAACAAATCCTAAACAAGGCTAACACTAACTAAGGTTGGTATGTTGTGTGAATGCAGCAACAAGAACTTTAATTAATCTGGTTAAACCTTTGTGCAGACACAAACTAACATATGTTAACTATACAGTGCAGAAATGTTTATCCCCATGTTAAATGCTGCTTTGGTGAAATTCACTTTTGGTAATTCCCACTGTCCTCACCCCTGCTTTTACCATTTCTCTCCTCCCCCACTTCCCCCTCTCTCAACAACAGCTATAAATATATAAAATCATACTATATAAGGATTGGAAGGTATGTTGGAGATCATCTGGTCCAACTCTCTGTTTAATGCAGGAATCCACCATCAGAGCATGGCCATCAGATAGCTATCAATATGTGTTTATCAGATAGTAAAGATGTTCATCTTAAAGTGTCAGAAGACTTTGTTCTTTTAGCATAGTATCTACCTGGCTGGTTCAATCAGGGAGGGTTGGCATACTCCGGGTTCCATCAATTAAAGAATGCCATCTATCTGGATCCTGGAAGCACGCCTTCTCTGTAGCAGCGCCTGCCCTCTGGAATGAGGTTCCCCCTGACATTTATTATTTATTTTATAATTCTCTTCTCAGCCCTATGGGTAGTATGCATCTTCTTCCACCTTGGGTCCACTACCAGAGACCTGGGAGTTTGGGGGTTCTACGCAGTATCTTAGCTTTTTGTTGTTTATTCGTTCAGTCGTTTCCGACTCTTCGTGACTTCATGGACCAGCCCACGCCAGAGCTTCCTGTCGGCCGTCACCATCCCCAGCTCCCCAATGGTTGAGTCTGTCACCTCCAGAATACCATCCATCCATCTTGCCCTTGGTCGGCCCCTCTTCCTTTTGCCTTCCACTTTCCCTAGCATCAGCTTCTTCTCCAGGGTATCCTGTCTTCTCATTATGTGGCCAAAGTACTTCAGTTTTGCCTTTAATATCATTCCCTCAAGTGAGCAGTCTGGCTTGATTTCCTGGAGTATGGACTGGTTTGATCTTCTTGCAGTCCAAGGCACTCTCAGAATTTTCCTCCAACACCACAGTTCAAAAGCATCTATCTTCCTTCGCTCAGCCTTCCTTATGGTCCAGCTCTCGCAGCCATAGGTTACTACAGGGAATACCATTGCTTTAACTATGCGGACCTTTGTTGTCAGTGTGATGTCTCTGCTCTTAACTATTTTATCAAGATTTGCCATTGCTCTCCTCCCAAGAAGTAGACGTCTTCTGATTTCCTGGCTGCAGTCAGCGTCTGCAGTAATCTTTGCGCCTAGAAATACAAAGTCTGTCACTGCCTCCACTTTTTCTCCCTCTATTTGCCAGTCATCAATCAAGCTCGTTGCCATAATCTTGGTTTTTTTGAGGTTTAACTGCAACCCAGCTTTTGCACTTTCTTCTTTCACCTTCCTCATAAGGCTCCTCAACTCCTCCTCGCTTTCAGCCATCAAAGTGGTATCATCTGCATATCTGAGATTGTTAATGTTTCTTCCAGCGATCTTAACTCCAGCCTTGGATTCCTCAAGCCCAGCATGTCGCATGATGTGTTCTGCGTACAGGTTGAATAGGTAGGGTGAGAGTATACAACCCTGCCGTACTCCTTTCCCAATCTTAAACCAGTCCGTTGTTCCGTGCTCTGTTCTTACCGTTGCTACTTGGTTGTTATACAGATTCCTCAGGAGGCAGACAAGATGACTTGGTATCCCCATACCACCAAGAACTTGCCATAATTTGTTATGATCCACACAGTCAAAGGCTTTAGAATAGTCAATAAAACAGAAATAGATGTTTTTCTGAAATTCCCTGGCTTTCTCCATTATCCAGCGGATATTGGCAATTTGGTCTCTAGTTCCTCTGCCTTTTCTAAACCCAGCTTGTACATCTGGCAATTCTCGCTCCATGAATTGCTGGAGTCTACTTTGCAAGACCTTGAGCATTACCTTACTGGCATGTGAAATAAGTGCCACTGTTCGATAGTTTGAACATTCTTTAGTGCTTCCCTTTTTTGGTATGGGGATATAAGTTGATTTTTTCCAATCTGATGGCCATTCTTGTGTTTTCCAAATTTGCTGGCATATGGCATGCATCACCTTGACAGCATCATCTTGCAAGATTTTAAACAGTTCAGCTGGGATACCGTCGTCTCCTGCTGCCTTGTTATTAGCAATGCTTCTTAAGGCCCATTCAATCTCACTCTTTAGGATGTCTGGCTCTAACTCACTGACCACACCGTCAAAGCTATCTCCAATATTATTATCCTTCCTATACAGATCTTCCGTATATTCTTGCCACCTTTTCTTGATCTCTTCTGCTTCTGTTAGGTCCTTACCATCTTTGTTTTTGATCATACTCATTTTTGCCTGGAATTTACCTCCGATGTTTCTAATTTTCTGGAAGAGGTCTCTTGTCCTTCCTATTCTATTGTCTTCTTCCACTTCCGCACATTGCTTGTTTAAAAATAATTCCTTATCTCTTCTGGCTAACCTCTGGAATTTTGCATTTAATTGGGCATATCTCCCCCTATCACTGTTGCCTTTTGCTTTCCTTCTTTCTTGGGCTACTTCCAGTGTTTCAGCAGACAGCCATCTTGCCTTCTTGGTTTTCTTTTTCTTTGGGACGTTTTTTGTTGCCGCCTCCTGAACAATGTTGCGAACTTCTGTCCGTAGTTCTTCTGGGACCCTATCTACTAAATCTAGTCCCTTAAATCTATTCTTCACCTCCACTGCATATTCCTTAGGAATATTAGTGAGCTCATATCTAACTGATCTGTGGGTCTTCCCTATTCTCTTTAGTTTGATTCTAAATTTTGCAATAAGAAGTTCGTGATCTGAACTACAGTCAGCTCCAGGTCTTGTTTTTACCGACTGTATAGATGTCCGCCACCTTTGGCTGCAAAGGATGTAGTCAATCTGATTTCGGTGTCGACCATCTGGTGAAGTCCATGTATAAAGTCGTTTTAGGTTGTTGGAAGAGAGTGTTTGTTATGCACAGTGAGTTGTCTTGGCAAAATTCTATCAGCCTATGTCCTGCTTCATTTTGTTCTCCCAGACCATGCTTGCCTGTAATTCCAGGTGTCGTCTGACTACCCACCTTAGCATTCCAGTCTCCTGTAATGAAAATAACATCTCTTTTTGGTGTATTATCCAGTAGGTGCTGCAGATCCTCATAGAACTGATCTACTTCTGCTTCTTCAGCATCTGTGGTTGGGGCGTATATTTGGATCACTGTGATGTTAAATGGCTTACCCTGAATTCGAATTGAGATCATTCTATCGTTTTTTGGATTGTATCCAAGCAAGTATCTTAGCTAGGCTGACCATATTTCCTTGAGACAAAAACGGGACTTTGGGATGGCAAAACGGGATGGGGTCTATGTAATATTCTGTATTCATGAAAAAGACAGGGGTCCCTGCCCCCAGTCCCCATGATTGGCTTCCACCTACAAACCCCACCCCCCGGTCCGCACGATTGGCTCCCGCCTGCAAAACCCGTCCCCTAGTCCGCCCTCCTCTCCGACTCTCCGCCCTACTTTGCCGTGCGCTGATAGGTGGGAGGGCTTCCTCTTCTGGGCTGCCTCCAATCGGCAGCTCCAGCTGGGATCCTCCTTCCGCGCCATTCCCGCTGGGTTTAAAAAACGGGACAAAATTGAGATTTTTATCAAAACGACGGGACGGTTGAAAAATGCTAAAAAAACGGGACTGTCCCGTTCAAAACGGGACGTATGGTCAGCCTAATCTTAGCTGTTCCTAACATTGCACTCTTCTGGACAGAGCTCTGATGTTGCTCCTGGGATATGTTGGAGCCACTCTCCCAGCTTAGTCATACTCTCCCGAGTGCTCCTACCACCACTGGGACCACTTTGGCCTTCACCTTCTACATCCTCTCTAGTTCCTCCTTCAGGCCCTGGTAATTCTCCAGCTTGTCATACTCCTTCTTCCTGATGTTGCTGTCACTTGGCACCGCTACATCTATCTCCACCACTGTCTTCTGGTCCTTGTCTACCACCACGATGTCTGGTTAATTGGCCAGTACCAATATCCTGACCTAAACTTTTGACCACTTACTGTAAAACTAAGGAAAGCTAACATCTTCAAAGTTTTCTAAGACATCGGTCTCCTAGCACTTTTCTTTTCAGGTCATCCTACCAGCTCAAAAAAATATTTTAAAAGATGCCAACAAAATGAAGGAAACAAAATTAGGAGTATTGCAGAGCCTTACCAAATTCAGAAAGGAGGCCTTTCCTGTGGTAAGAAGAGGAGATCTTTCAAAATCCCACCACTGAGAGAAAGACTTGAGAAAGCATCCCTGATTGAGGTGTTCTGACAGCCAAAAAAAAAAAGAGTTCTTTCGCTTACTCATTTTCTGTATTTCTATTAAGGGAAGTAATTTAAATTTATCACAGTTATGAAAGCAGCAGTAATATGCTGTTACACTTCTCCCTTTTCCTTAATTTTGTGAGCTTGACATTCAGAACATTTGAGCAACTCAAGAGTACAGTGAGGAGCACTTTGGTTGGAACGTTGGGTTATAGTACTCTGATGATTTCTTATTCAGCATGCAGGTGTTGATGGAGGTAGAAAATAGACATCTGAAAAATGAGAGCAAGAAAAGTTAGAGAGACAACTCCTTTATTTGGGAACTTCCTGCACACAATAAGGCAGCAAAGTAGGGTCTACACTTGTTAAAGCTAGATGGGGAAACTGGCCCTTCAGATGCTAGTGGAGCTTCAACTCCCACCAATCCAGCCCAGTATCTCCAATGATGGGAGCTGAAGTGTAAGAACATCTGATGTATTGGAATGTGGGAATGACCTTGGGAGACAGGAGGGAGAGCCGCAGATGGGACAACCAGCATGTAATCAAATCAAATCAAAGTTTATTGATTAGGCCTTATCAAAATACAAGATTATACAATAAATGTTATTAAAACTAAATAAAATTAATATAAAAGACAAATTGAATAAGAAGTAAATAAAAATACTGTAGTTAAATATACATTTAAGTGAAAATACACATCATATTTCTGTGTCACCCCTACAGTTTACCCCGATCAACCCCACATATGTAGATCTCAAGCTTATTGATTTGCTTAAATACAGTGCTGTGTTATATGTTATTTTTGGGTCTTGGCCACACATAAAATATGTTGTTTTGATATGTGATTCCCAATGGGTTGTTCGTTTAATGTATGGGCCTAGGTACAGATCTCTCACATTCTTATACAAATTACAATTGAATAATATATGTGCTATATCCTCAATTTCAGGCTCTCCACATATACAAATGCGTTCATCATAAGGGATGCTGTTAAATCTCCCAAATCTGACCATTGTATCAAGCTGATCAAATCTAGCTTGAGTGAATACCTCCCTGAGATGTTTTGGCATTTGTATTTTTAAATAGTTGGCAATTTGAAAAGTGCGTTTATATTGGCTCAACCATTTCAGATTGCCAACCTTGCTAAGGGTGGCTATATCTTTTTGCGCTTCTATATCCAATATTCTTTGTATAACACTCTTTTTGACTTGATCTCCGGAAGCGCAAGAGACAGGGAAACCAGCATGTAAAAGGTGTCTTAGCCCACAGAAGGGTGGATGGCATGGGAAACGTTTCAGAAGGGACCCTCCCTAGTTTTCAAGAGAGTAAAAAGAAAGGAGGGGAGAAATTCTTTCTGTCTTGCAAGATTCTGTTAATGTAACCTTACAATAAAGATAGACTACCTTGCAGGGTTAACATCTGGGGAGTGATACAGTCATCACCCAGGAGTTAGAATATATACCCATCATGCTATTCTCTTTCAGAGTAAGCAGTGCTATGCAAACTGCAGAGAGGGATAAGCAATGGTGAATAAAGCAAATTAAATGTCAGGAAATAAAAGTAAAAAAACCCTTCCATTTGGAGAACCAGTTTGGTTAAGTGGCGAAGGCAGCAGGCTAGAATCCAGGATTCTGTGAGTTCTAGTCCCGCCTTAGGCATGAAAGCTGGCTAGGTGACCTTGGGCCAGTCCCTGTCTCTCAGCCCTAGGAAGGAGCCAATGGCAAACCAGGAGACTGAGAGTTCTAGTCCCGCCTTAGGCATGGAAGCCGGCTGGGTGACCTTGGGCCAGTCGCTCTCTCTCAGCCCAACTCACCTCACAGGGTTGTTGTTGTGGGGAAAATAGGAGGAGGAAGGAGTATTAGGTATGTTCCCTGCCTTGACTTATTTATAAAAATAATAAAGGCAGGATAAAAAATCTAAAAAAAAAGAAGAAAGCATAACTCAATTTAGTTTACACCAACACCATACACTATACCTCTCCGTGCCTTTTAATTCTGGCAAAGTACCCTTGCTTCTACCATGCCTATGTACTGCTTCATTCAACAACTTTTGTTCTTCACATTTCTCACCTCCCTCTTTTTGAGGAATTAATCAACATCCAGCAACAACTTGCTTGGTCTTTTGCTTCCTCCCCACCCATTCACTCTTCCTTCATATATTAATGTTGTGATTCAGCCTTCCTTCATTCTCTCTATGTGACCAAATCACTTCAGGATACTGAGTTAGACTAGACCAGGGTTTCTCAACCAGGGTTCCGCGAGAGGTCACTAGGGGTTCCCTGGGAGATCATAATTTATTTAAAAAATTATTTCAAATTTGGGCAACATCACATTAAAGTGGTAAGTTTCATTCTTTGTTTTTAGTTTAAGAACATTATTAATGCATATATACAGGCCTACACATGAAACAAATATAATTATTTTGTAACTTTTGGCCTATATTTGAGCCTGAATGTTCAGGGATTCCCCAAGGCCTGAAAAATATTTCAAGGGTTCCTCCAGGGTCAAAAGGTTGAGAAAGGTTGGACTAGACTATCCTACTAGAATATGACCCCTAGGTAAAAATGTGATAAGAAGTCTCATGTTCAAATGCCATTAAGCCATGGTGTCCATTGGGGAACCTTTGGCTAGTTATTGCCTCTTACCTTGTTTCAAACAATTATTGTGAAGAAAATATGGTCACGGGAAAAAGAGATACTGTAGAAAGATGGATGCCATACTAAGCTCCTTGGAGGTAAGGTGGGCTGGCATAAAAGCATTACAGTACTTGGCAGAATGGAAATGGGAACGGTCAAGCTTCTTAACCTCCTAAGCCTATGTGTTGGAAGGATGAATTCAACAGCACTGACTCTTTAGCACAGGGCTTTCCAAAGTTTTCCCGCAGCGACACACCAACCGCCATTGGTGTGTCACCGCGGGAAAACCCGGAAGTGCCACCGTTGCGGCAGTGCACAAAAACCCAGAAGCACTGCTGCCTCTTTTGGGTTTTTGTGCGCCACCGTTGGTGTGTCGCCGCGGGAAAACCCGGAAGCGCTGATGGTGATCAGCGCTTCCGGGTTGTGTGGCAACACACCAGACTGTGTGTGGTGACACACTTTTGTGTCGCGACACACAGTTTGGAAAGCTCTGCTTTAGCACCTCATGACTTGCTGACCTCAAAGGGGCAATGATGTGTAGAAGAGATTTAAGGATTTACTGTCTCTTTTTGGTTTACAATTCTTCCTGCTTTTGTTCTAATCTGAGGTTGCTTCCTTCTGCCTTTATTCAGAAGAACGTACTGAACGCATGGAACACATGCATGGCCTCTCAATGGAGAGGAGCTCAGCAACATGCTTCCTCCTCTGATGCTGGAAAAGGCAGAGAAAGAGAAAGAGGAAGTGGTAAAAGGTAAAGGTTCCCCCCGCACATTTGTGCAGTCGTGTCCGACTCTAGGGGCCGGTGCTCATCTCCGTTTGTTAGCCGAAGAGCCAGCGTTGTCCGAAGATGCTTCTGATGGGATGTATGCTGGCTTAAAGGGAAAAACCACGGCTTGAGAATAAACAGACAAGAATGCAGCTTTTTAGGGCTAACAGTGTTTACTGGTAGCATAAGGCAATAAATGCAGATATAGTTGTTGTTTATTCGTTCAGTCGCTTCCGACTCTTCGTGACTTCATGGACCAGCCCACGCCAGAGCTTCCTGTCGGCCGTCACCATCCCCAGCTCCCCCATGGTTGAGTCCGTCACCTCCAGAATATCATCCATCCATCTTGTCCTTGGTCGGCCCCTCTTCCTTTTGCCTTCCACTTTCCCTAGCATCAGCTTCTTCTCCAGGGTATCCTGTCTTCTCATTATATGGCCAAAGTACTTCAGTTTTGCCTTTAATATCATTCCCTCAAGTGAGCAGTCTGGCTTTATTTCCTGGAGTATGGACTGGTTTGATCTTCTTGCAGTCCAAGGCACTCTCAGAATTTTCCTCCAACACCACAGTTCAAAAGCATCTATCTTCCTTCGCTTAGCCTTCCTTATGGTCCAGCTCTCACAGCCATAGGTTACTACAGGGAATACCATTGCTTTAACTATGCGGACCTTTGTTGTCAGTGTGATGTCTCTGCTCTTAACTATTTTATCAAGATTTGCCATTGCTCTCCTCCCAAGAAGTAGGCGTCTTCTGATTTCCTGGCTGCAGTCAGCATCTGCAGTAATCTTTGCGCCTAGAAATACAAAGTCTGTCACTGCCTCCACTTTTTCTCCCTCTATTTGCCAGTTATCAATCAAGCTGGTTGCCATAATCTTGGTTTTTTTGAGGTTTAACTGCAACCCAGCTTTTGCACTTTCTTCTTTCACCTTCATCATAAGGCTCCTCAACTCCTCCTCGCTTTCAGCCATCAAAGTGGTATCATCTGCATATCTAAGGTTGTTAATGGTAAAACAAAAACAAACTTATAAGCAGAGATACGTGTATTGATCCCAGGGCCAGAGTTCACGCCATGGCCTATACACAAAGGCAGGCATATCTGCTCTGCTCAGCCCTTAGAAGTAGGATACACACACAAACATGACTAACAAGACCAGAGAGACGTCAAGAAACCAAGAAGTATAGAACACCATTTTGCATGGTTAGATATGCAGTTCTTTCAGCATTCTGATAGGCTGACAGTTAGGTGTGACACACACCAGGCCTCAAAGCACACAGCATTGGGTGGCAGTGGCTTGTATCTCAGCAAGCACGTGAGTTCCCCCCCTCCTTGCTCAGGGGGCCTGGGCAAGGCTTCCCACAGAAGGAAATCAGGAGGATTTGTTCTCATGGGAAGATTTCCATTGCTAGCCATAACATGGTACCTTCTCGCTCCCTATCTCATGAAGATGTAAACAACGCCATTCAAAATTATGGGAATGCTTGTTATCTAGCCACCTGGCATTCACGTCATCATGAGAACGCTTTGCTGGTAAAGGATGCAATTTGCCAAAACACTTCTCATATGGGTAATCTGACAGCTTCCATGGTCATGTGGCTGGCATGCACGCGGAACGCTGTTACCTTCCCACCAAAGTGGTACCTATTCATCTACTTGCATTTGTATGCTTTCGAATATCTAGGTTGGCAAGAGCTGGGGCGAGTGCGGGAGCTCACTCTGTCACGCGGGGCTAAGGATTTGAACCTCCGAACTTGCGGTCTTCTGATCGACAAGCCTGGCGTCTTACCCATGGAGGTCCCAGCAAATCAGCATGTCTCATTATGTAGATGAGCGCTCTAGGATGACTCTCTATATGCTTCAGGATGAAGCTGTTTGTTGCTCCTCCCACTTCCTCTTTCTCTCTCTCTCTGCCTTTCCCACCATCAGAGGAGGAAGCATGTTGCTGAGCTCCTCTCCATCGAGAGGCCATGCCTAGGCCCCAACTCCAGAAGCTTTCCCCTTTCTCCACGCAGCTCTTGGCAGCAATGAGGGCCAAGGATATAAACAGTTTAGGGAAACACAGAAGATCAAGAATCATTCCTAACAAAATGGATGTAACTGAACTGGACCAAATAAACAGTAAGAACTGCTTTGTACTTACTTTTGTAATCTACTTTGTCCAAGCATGTAATTCTCTATGCTTGGATGGGCTAAGTGTGTAAGATCAATAACCTATATCTCTCTAGCATGCTCATTAATGCTATTGTTGATAATATTCCTTTCTGTGTGTTTATTGCCTCACTGCATTAAGCTCTGCTCCATTTAGTGGTCCTAGCAGTCCACTAATGGTTATCAGCCTGGTGGTTAATTTCAAAATGGTCTAATTTCTAAAGTGAAGCTAGGAACTACACCTTCTTTGCCATACTTGGTCCAACTAGAGGGGAGACCTGTGGGCAACAGACCATGTGTTGCATTATTAGTGATATCATAGGATACCCAGTGATGATGTGCCCCTCCTACTTTATACCTTTGGGCCTTGGCTGTAGTTACCCAGTATATTTTATTCAAAACTGAAAATACCTTGCATTTTCTTCAATCAGTTGTCATTCAATTTGATGAAAAGGAAATTGTTTTGTACCACAGACACCCAATAAAGTAGATGGTCTGGTATTTGTGTGGGTGGGAGGGGAAATATAGGCAGAAATTTGTTTTCTTGGATCATGATGCTGTGCTAAAATGGGAATTCCAGTCAGTAGCCCAGAGCTTTCCAAACTGTGTGTCAGGACACGTTAGTGTGTCGGCTGCAGTGTCTGGGTGTGTCACGGCTGCTGTTGCCTCCTGGCTTCCACACAGGTCCTAGTGCCTGCCTTGTGCCTTGCTGCCTCCAAACCTGCTGTGATTCCGCGCAGGTCCTAGTGCTTGCCTTGTGCCCTGCTGTAAGAGTATGTTGTGAAATGATGCCCTGCTGTAAGAGTGTGTCACGAAATGATGCATGTCTAAAAAGTGTGTCACCAACATGAAAAGTTTGGAAAGCCCTGCAGTAGCCATTTCCACTATAGTAAAGCTTGGTTTAACAGAATTTGGATACAATGAAAATATTTTCAGTTTGGGCTCCCCCAAACTTTTACAATGGGGGTTTGTACATTAAATCAAGAGCTTGTCTGTTGTACAGCAAATGATGCCATTTATGTCAATTCCATCTGATATCATTTCAGAGTTAATGGACACCTCCCCCTGCAAATGATCTGTTAAATTGACATTTTGCTGTTTTTTTCAATTAGTGTCGTGCTGGAAAACCCTCTAACTTTTTTCTATTAATTTAATTCAATGTGATGATAGAGACGTTGCTTTCAAAAATTTCTTTAAAAGGAGAAGAAAATTTCGGTACATTTCTCAGGGCTGGAGTGTGGAATTGGGGCATCTTGAATAATGAGGTGACCAAGGTATGTGGTCCTGTCTTTCATCATAGACTAACTCACCTTTCCAATGCTCTGCAGCCTCCCTGGCTTCCAGGCTTTCATTTGATTCCAAGAGAAGACACTGTGAGTAAACTCCTCCCCTGAGGGTTTTTCAGGCTGAGAAATGTGAGCAGCCAGAGAGATTTCAGGGTGATGAATAGATGGGTAACAGAAAGCCTGCCTCACCTCCAACAATTCAAGCTCAAAAATGCCACCAAGATAAATTTGAAAGGAATTCATAAGCACTCTGAGAAGAAGATGGGAAAGCAGAAGTCCCTCTCTCTAGAAGGAAAGCTTCTGAGAAACTGCAGTGCAGATTTTGGCAAAAGGCAAAGATAAAGTTTCCCCCCGCACATTTGTGCAGTTGTGTCCGACTCTAGGGGCCGGTGCTCATCTCCGTTTGTTAGCCAAAGAGCCAGCGCTGTCTGAAGACGCTTCCACAGTCATGTGGCTGGCATGACGCATGCAGAACGCTGTTACCTACCCACCGAAGTGGTACCTATTCATCTACTTGCATTTGCATGCTTTCGAATTGCTAGGTTGGCAAGAGCTGGGGCTAGTGCGGGAGCTCACTCCGCATGCAGGGCTAGGGATTCGAACCTCCGAACTTGCGATCTTCTGATCAACAAGCCTGGCGTCTTACCCGCTGAGCCATCATGCCCCCCTATAGATTTTGGCAAAGCACTATGATAAAATCAAGAAAGGACACTTTGCAAGACTGAGCTCAACCAAAGCTTTATCCTGCAGCAAGGAATGGGAGTGGGGTGGGGTGTAGAATTCATTAATTAAAGAAACCCAAACCATCTTCCACATCTTCCTTGGAATTAGATTAGAATGTTTTTCGATGTTTTGTTGACTTTTTTTTTTTAATTTCCATTGCTGCTTGATACATGGAGTGCCCTCTGGGCTCGAGGATGGGATGTAAATTGCATGATAAAAGAAAGAATAATTTCCCCCTTATAAGGAGTCTAAATGCAGTGATGGGATGAGAAATTTTCCCTTTTGCTCTATCCCTATACCAAAATTCTGCAGGTCTGAGGCCATAGTGTTAATGAGATAATACCTTTCTCATTACCTAAATGTCCACATGTCAAAGTAACCATTCAGACTCATTTGTGTGTGGGTATTTTTAAAAAAGTAGGCAAGAACAGGTAATAAATGCTAACATTTTCTGATACAAGTTAACATGTCGCTCCATACACCTCTGGAGAAGGATGCAAATGAGGTGTTGTAAGTACAAGAAAACCAGGCTAAAATGAAAGACAGATGGTGGTGCATCTCTTATCAAGGATAAGAGTTCTTTCTGTTCCCAAGGTTCATATCAAAAAGCACATTTGTCATTATTGCTTATTGGTACTCCAGCTCTCAGGGACTATAAATAGCATCTATTTAGGATCCCTGGATAAAGTAGCTGTGATACCAGACCCTCACAGGTTTGAAGGCTGATTAGGAAAGGCATTTGCTTCTGGTATGAAATAATAACATTGGAAAGATCAAGATCCACTGGCCTTAACAATTTTTTTCCACCTGCTACAGAAGAAACCCCTTGGGAAGAAGAGGGGTTAGAGCAGGGTTGGGGAACCTTTTTTCTGTCAAGGGCCATTTGGATATTTATATCCGGGGACCGGGGGGGTGGGGGTGGGGTTTCTGGGATTTCCACGGACTGGGGGCCGGAGTTTGCAGACGGAAGCCAATCACAAGCACTGGGGGGTGGGGTTTGCGGGTGGGAGCCAATCGCGTGGAAGGGGTGGGGTTTGCAGGCGGGAGCCCCGCAGGCCTTAGGCGGGAGCCCCACGAGCCTTATACGGCCCATGGGCCTGACGTTGCCCACCCCTGGATTAGAGAGAAGAAAACTACAATGGAACTGGGTAAATGTAGGACACTCATTCCAGTTTATTGATGCTGGTTGAAATGCACTGTAAGCCAAACTTCGGCTTAGATTTTGTGGATACAGAAATGGGATAAACCAGTTGTCTCTCTTGAACATTTTCAGAGTAACCCAACCTTTTGAGGATATTCACCGCAGCTTCCCCACTAATCCCTGTGCACATCTATTATTCTTGATGCTGTAGGATGGGCCAGTTGATTCCAGTGGTGTATTATTGTTCTGGAAGATTCAGAGAATTAAATACGATAGCAGCAGAGTGAACAAGGAGGTCACCAAATCATTTCATGGACATACTCTCTAAACCACCTGGAAGTTTCAGAGTATGTTAAGAGGGATGCCATTGTGCCTTCTACAATTTCAGAAAGTAGTGAAGAAGAGAAGAGAGAAGAAAAAGAGTGGGAGGGGAGGGGAGAAGAATATGCAACTTGGATAACTTATAATAAGTCCCTTTCCAAACTTGAAATCAGCTTTTCCTAACCTGTCCCTGTGTGCAGCAGAAATTAGCATCATGGTGTAGTGGTTGGAGTCCTGGATTAGAATCAGAGACATCCCAGTTCAAATTCTGACTTGTTCATGACAGTAACTGGTGATTTATGGCTCATCATTATCTCTCAGTCCAACCTGTCTCATGTGTTGGGAAGATAAAAATGAGAGTGACCCCATTTATACCTTCTTGAGTTCCTTCAAGTATAGATATATAATAAATATACATATAATTATATGTATAATTATATTAAATTAGTTCCATATTTTGCAACAGACAAGCAGCGCAAAGATGCAGGCTGTCCCAGTTCTCAGGTTCTGTTTGAAGCATTTCACATTATTTCATATGTTGAAAACTGGCTTTGAACATCAGAAACCATACCAGTTAAATGCAAAATTAGAGGACTGGAATTTCAGATGATGACTCTGGATCAGGATCAACTCTGGTATAAGCAACATGAAGTCAGAATGGTAAAATGAGTCTTTGTTTTTGTTTTCACTTAGAGCAAATTGTCATTTCCAGCCTTTTTTTTCCTGGCATCCAAAGTCTTTGTTGATAGTTTAGCCTAAGTGCAAATAAAATTAAATCAGCCTTTATGTTCAGTTTTGGAGAGAGGTTTGGAAGTTCAGTTTTGATATCTGCCCTTTACCAACACAGATTGATTTCAAATCTCATCAAGGTTTGTTAATCTTAGGAAGTAAATCTTCAGCAGTTTCATTGGTCCCAAATGTTCTTTTGTCTTCCATCTCTGTGACATATTGACAAAATGATCTGGATCATAATGATAAGTTAAAAGCAGCCAAGATGCCTTTCTCATTCTTGTAATTAATGGTAATTAGTAAGTAAATGCTTAGAAGAATATTGTAGATCATTCTATGCCAGCAAGACCCAATTTCATTCAGGGAAGAAAAACAAATAGAAGGGAGGGGACATAAATTCTTCTGGTGATAGCAATCATGATGTCTGCAAGCTAGATTGTACCCTTTATATCTGAGTCTGCCATGACTTGTCATACGTGTTTCATGCTGTATTTTCTTTTCTTTTCATCTCCAGTTCTTAGCAGGATACACTTCTGCCACAGTTTCCAAACTCCCTATAATGCCCTTCTCTAGTCTTCCTTGCCAGTCCCACACTGTCCAGTTAATACTCAAGAAGCTATGTCCTCATAATTTTACCACCCATGGAAGATTCTGTGATTGGAGAAACTTGGGGTGCTCAGATCATAAGAGTTATTCTGACTGAGGGCACATTTGTCAATCACTGGATCCAATTTTCTTTCTAGCTCCCCTATCCACCAGGGTGATCCAGAGCACAATAACTACAATGTTGCTGTAAACAACATGGTAACATTTAGAATATATTGACATCCAATGCTTGTTGGTTTGTTATTTGGGAACTGCTTCCTGCTTGCAACCTATTTATTCTTCCATTTTAGACAGGTGTCCTTTGCTCCCTGGCCTGATTTCAGTTTTGGTAAATTAGACTGACCTAGGAACAGAAGAGCAGAGCTCACTTAGGAAGATTAACTTTTCATTAGTTTATTGCTTATTCACCAACTCAAAAGTAGATACTGCAATAATAAATGAAACACAGCTCAACTACCCAGTTGTTTATGGGATGCTTCTATAGTTTATACCTTAAATCTTGTATGTGGCTTGAATCATGTCAACTGGATTTCTATTTTCTTAGTGGAAACGTTTCACTCCTTATCCAAGGAGCTTCTTCAGTCTGAGTAAAGTTAGTAAGGGAATCCTTAAATATGTTTCTAGGATGGCTGTGTGACCTTGCACCTGGGGCTAGGTCATGGTTATTTTTGAGATGTTTGTTTCTAAGTCCCTTTATCATCTAAAGGAGGATCATTAAGATTACCCTGCTGCTGTTGAGCTTGTGAAATGGTCTTAATCTTCCTAGGCACAGAAGACAAAGCAGGAAGGAAGATAGGGGAAAGGTTATGCCTGAGGCCCCCACCTCTATTCAAGGAAGGATTTTCCAAGTTGGCATGAATGGATTCCTTGACCCCTCTCTCAAACCACCTATCTTCTCTGTCTAAAATGTGAACATTAATGTCCTCAAATGAGTGTCCTTTTTCCTTTTCCATCCTCCTGTACAAAGGTTGTTTGGTTTCTCCAATGTAGAGTTCAGAGCACTCCTCACTGCACTGGATTGCATACACTACATTGCTTTCCTTGTGTTTTGGAGTTTGATTGTATGCAATCCAGTGCAGTGAGGAGTGCTCTGAACTCTACATTGGAGAAACCAAACAACCTTTGTACAGGAGGATGGCCCAACACAGGAGAAGTAACACCACAGGACCAGAGTCAGCAGTTTATCTTCATCTAAAGGAAAAAGGACACTCATTTGAGGACATTAATGTTCACATTTTAGACAGAGAAGATAGGTGGTTTGAGAGAGGGGTCAAGGAATCCATTCATGCCAACTTGGAAAATCCTTCCTTGAATAGAGGTGGGGGCCTCAGGCATAACCTTTCCCCTATCTTCCTTCCTGCTTTGTCTTCTGTGCCTAGGAAGATTAAGACCATTTCACAAGCTCAACAGCAGCAGGGTAATCTTAACGATCCTCCTTTAGATGATAAAGGGACTTAGAAACAAACATCTCAAAAATAACCATGACCTAGCCCCAGGTGCAAGGTCACACAGCCATCCTAGAAACATATTTAAGGATTCCCTTACTAACTTTACTCAGACTGAAGAAGCTCCTTGGATAAGGAGTGAAACGTTTCCACTAAGAAAATAGAAATCCAGTTGACATGATTCAAGCCACAGACTGTTCCACCTGGATGACTGAGAACCTTCATAGACTTAAATCTTGTAGTATGTTCTTTTCCCCCCTTTCATGCACTCCATGTGTGAGGTAGACATGTAGTATTGTTTGTCTCTTTTAAAATGCTTGTTTGATACTCTTCCAGTGCTAACTCCAAATTAACCTTCAATGGGTGGTTTATTCCAATGATTTCTCCATGTAAGTTTCATTATTTGTCCTGCTTGTTTTACATTGGAAAGTCATCTAGCCATTCATGTCTTTTTGCTGATTATCCATTTGAGGCACATATATTCTCTAAGCCAAAAGTCAAGCAAGCAAGAGTTATGTTAAATAGTAGTTACTCTAGCACAGTCTTCCCCACTCTGATGTCCTTTGTACAGATTGGGATTGTAATACCCAAGATTCCTAACCTGAATTTGTAGTATAGCACCAGTAATGACATGTCTGGAAGCACCAGTTTGAGAAAGCTGATTTAGCAGAATATCAGATCTAAATGTTTATATGGACATGTATTACAGATATACAGTAATACCATAATCCTTCACAATCCATCTCAGAAAGAGCCTTAGGTATCATATAGCACAGACAAAATGATTGCAGATACAGTGCAAAACAACCAAGCAACAGTACACGAACTGTTAAAAAGTTCACAAAAGCAACAGAACAGAGAGAGAAAGCAAAACATATCAGAATATGAGAAGGTTTGAAGTTAGAGCAGAATGCTGTCAGAGAAAGGAAGAGAGTCAGCTTGATAATCTTCTGGAATAAGAAATGTCAGAGCTTGCATGCTGCAATAGATCTCATTTCTCTTCTCACAAATCTGCTAGACATACTGCTACTGATGGAGGATGCAGGGCAAACCTGCTGTGAGTCCAGAAGCAAATGCCTTTCCTACTCAGCCTCCCAAAAAGTGCATGTCTGATACTCTTTCACTTACTTCAACATGTACTAAGGCAGCTTGTTGAATGTGAGGAGTTCCCTTACTCATCCCATTTAGTTGGGCCCACACAACTATCCCAGATACCTACCCTCTTTGATGGCATTTTCTAACAGGGCAATCCTAACCATTTACAGCTACTTGAAGGTACCCATATTGACCACTAAGCAGTACATGACCAGTTTCATCCTATTTGGGACTCTTCAGTTGTATATAGCCATAGATCTTTCTATGGGGTTCAAACCCTCTACCAACAATTGAATTCATGAACCATTGTCATTTTAGATGACTTGCATTAGCTTTAGGACCTATCCAGGTTCTGCTGCTCAGTGGTGTTGCAGGAAGGAACATATAGAGCCTATCTTTAGAATGGTAAGACTGGGGGACTGTATCTACCATTCTAAAGATTGATGGCATCTAATGACCTTCCCTCAGTTATAGGTCAGGCTCCAGTACTGATGTATCTGATGCATAATTAAAAGTAAAAACCACCTAATAGTCATGCACATATAATAGATTTACAACTCATATTAGTCAAGCAGACTTACAGAAATGCAAATGCTGACAACAGAGAAACCCTTTTAGCACTGGCATGGCATAAAACCAGTGAGAAAAATATTAGAACTCTAAAGCAGAGGCAGCCAGATCCGATCCCTGTGCACACATTTGCCCATGCACAGGGGCATCCGTGGTGAGGGGGTTGCCCAAAAAATCAAGATGGCGGTCAAAGCCCAATCTGTCTCTTTGTTTAAAATGTATGGCACAACACACAACTTAAAAGGTGTGGGGCTTCAATCGTATGGCCACATCAACCGTGACCCCATTGCTCTCCCTCCCAGTCCTGCTTCTTGCCCTGCTACTCTGATGCTAATCCCTAGATACTTTTTCCCCTCTCTTCTTTCTTCCAGAGGCTACACCACTGGCCCACTTGCTATCGCAACCAAAGCTCTTGTACTCCCAGGTGTTCATCTTCCTTATTTCAATAGTGTGGGGAATCCCTGTTGAGCAGAACCCTACAAGGAGAAAACCCTTTGCTTCCTCCATTCTACCTCTTAGCTTAAGCTCTTTGCTCAAATCAACTGTCTCTCTCTTCTGCTTCTAAGTGGGAAAGATTTCCCTGCTTTTCGCGTTAACCCCCATTTCTCTTCACAATTTTTGTTGGTAAGAATTGTATGATCCTCAGATATGGAGCAGTTTATAATCCTTATAATTCCCCAGATTTGCAAAGATTAACACCAAGATTAGCACCGGAGGAACAATCAAACAGCACAATATACCCTAATCAAGGAACTATTAACTCAATCAATCAACCAAGCAGCAAACAACAGCCCAATCAAGGAACTCCCCCAGCAACACAAGCAGGACAAGCCATGGTATATAAACAGAGAGCAAGTCCCACTCCCTTTTCTCACTGAAGATGTTGCCTAGTCTGGCAAGGAAACATCTGCAAGAAAACAACAAGGCTCAGACAGCACCAAGGACTCCACAATCCTTATCATCTTTATTAATTACTCTTCCATTTACGGCATTTCTGCATTTTTTTACTCCTTGGAGAAATGTTCTACATATCTTCCTCCCCCCAAAATCAGGAAGTTTCTAACTCTAATCTCACTCTTATTTCCTGTTTGTCTGTAGCAGCTGTTTATCTTTTCTTCTGATCTCCACCTCCCCTTGATTCTACCTGATCTCCTGAGATGCCATTTCTTCTGATTCTTTAAAAAATGAGACTTCCTTGCAAGTTCTTGTGATGGAATGTTTATACCAAATTCTATTAATTACTCCTAAACTCTAATCATAATTGAAAGTTGCATGAGCAATGGAATGTCCACAATACTTCATCATAACTGTCCAAAATGGCTTCTGTATATGCAAAGCAAAATCTGTTTTGCATACCTCTAATAAATAAACCAACCATGAAGGCTTGTTCTTAATGATCCAGGACAGAAAGAGAAGTTTCAAGTATTCCTACGTACTTAAGCTTAATTGGAAAAAACGTGACTTATAAATTGTTAGTTGGAATACCGATCTTTGCTACTCAATCTTTTAGAATGGATGAAGTCTATCAAATGTATGAACAATATGTGGTTTTACTTGGCACATGCAGTTGCATAAACCACTTGGCCAAACTACCCAGGCAGGTCTTTTGTGCAAGCTCTTTGACGGTTTCTGTTAAGACTGGCATTACATCCATAGGTTACTCCTTATGGAACATGTGATGTTTTTTCGGCTGAATTTTCCTCCATGATCTCCTTTCATGGTTCTCTTTATTCACTCAAAGGCCCCAGTATGCTGCAGTGGCCATTCTCAGGTTGTCTGAAAAGCAAACGTTTCTTGACTTCGTTTTTATTCCAGATATGGACAAATTGTCTTCTTTTGTCTGATAATCCAAAGGGGGGCTCTCTTTAATGCACACTTCCTTCAGCCCTCAATTCTATCCCAACTTCTTCCCACTGCAGATTTCAATTTAGATTACAGTCTATTTTATGTCCTGGCCCACTAAAAAGAAAAAAAAAACATCCAATTGTACTGAAAAGCACATCTTTCATTGCACCCATAAGAAAGTGGGCAAGAGAGAGAGGCAGACAGAAAGAGAATGAGATCATCTCTTTGCTACATATTTTAGCTGTAAGATTCTTGTAACACCTAGTGCCTCTTAGCTCAACATACAATCATCGAAGGCAATCATTCAGAGGATTGAGAATTCAACCCTAAATGTTATAGGTATCTCCTGCTAGTTTACTAATGAAATTGGCTCTTGATGGATGTGCCTGCAATCATCTATAGGAAATAAGATTTCAGGAATACAGACTGTACAATTGTGGAAACCAGCATAACCAGGAGAAGGTTGTGCAATCCAATCCATATGACTTGTCAATGAAATCCCCTGTATAGTGAGCCACTATCTACTCTAATTGGCTATGGCTCAATGGTTCTTCAGGATCACTCCCATTGATCCTTTTAACTGGAGATGCTTTTAGGACCTTGTCCTGAGAACCCAGTCAATGGAGCTCCTCCTTCTTCATGTCATGATGAACTGTCTTATTAATAATCTTCTGTTTTCTCGAATCTTTTATTTATGTATTAGATTTATATCCCACTTGTTCTCCAGGAGCTCAAAGCAGCCTACATGGGGGAATCTTCTTTCTCAACAGCCTCTCAGATTGGTCTGAGGGGGAATGACTAGCATAAAATCACTTTGTGAATTTCCATGGCTGAGGGTGAATTGGGTCTTACTACTTAGTTGAGATCTTCACCACTATACATATCCATCCACTCTGCACAATTACCTATTTGCTAGTGATAACACCTGGCAATCTCAACCTGCTATGCTGAAGTGTTATTCAGCTAACCAATGTAATAATAGAAAATAGTAGAACTAGAACTAGAAATAATAGAACTAGAACTAGAAATAAGAAAAGAAAAGAAAAGAAAAGAAAAGATTATGAAGAAGCAGCTTCCGATCTTTTTGACAGTGGTCATAAAGGCATTTATATTTTACCCTCTCTCTCTAAGGTTACATAAAAGTTCATTATTACAAGTGGGATACTCTTTTTTTTTTACTGGATGCCCCAGGAGGGAGGGAAGTCATCCCTTAGAAAGGTTGGCAGCAAGTTTGATGAGAAAAAGTTTTATCCAAGCTGGTAGATATTCTGTTTGGCAAAATATTTGCAGGGAAACTGCTCTTGAACTCAGGGCTGCCTTGGTGTTATAGCCAGGGCTATATTTATATTTAATTACCTAAAGAATGCTCTAGTACCAGAATAATGATAGCCTTGGATTGGATCAGATGGCCTTCAGGATAACAGGATTGTGATATGTGGAATGGTAATGCAAGTTGGAAGAAGGGTGTAAGCAGGGTATAAAAAATTAGTCTGAATATAAGAGGCAAATAGAAACACCTGGAGACAGAAAAATGATTAATTGTTAAATAGCATCCCCTTGCTCTTCCCTATCGATAGGCAGAGTTTAAGAATCCAAATGATGATTTAAAGAGTTTAAAAAGAGACAGGAAAGATAAGATGGTCCCCTGCCACCAGTTGGGATTGGTTGCTCACCAGAACATGACATATGGAAACAAATGTGGACCAGCAAGCACAGTTTCCCAAAGTAAAAATTTTTGGCTCCATTGGAAGACTTATTACAAGGAGACTTAGAGCATCTTTTTTGTCAGCAAACCAAAGTCAATTTTATTCAAGAACCTAAAGTCCTAATATCTGAATAAATCACACTTCATCAGACTGAAGGCTCATCTAAGATAGCATCCAAACTGAGCTGACTTGAAGCTCATGGGAAGCTTACAATCAGGACAAGAATGGACTAAGTCTCACCTCCTGTTGTTCCGTAGCAACTGCTATTCAACAAAGGCTGCCTGTTTCTTAACCAGGTATATAGTCAACATTCCCTATTCGGGGAGATGGGCGGGGATAGATAAATTAAATAAATAAATAAATAAATAAACATGACCTGTTTGTTACAAGCAAAAGATGTCCCATAAGATCCCATCATTTCAACACTTTTTGGCATGAGCTCAGTTCATCTACAGTGCTTAATCTAGCAAGATAAGGAATGGGATGAGACTCCACCACCCCATAGTATAGATACTGCCCCTGAGAAGGCCCTGGCCTGAGTTGTTGGATTCTTATGAGATTCCCTACTTCATTCCAATCCTGTCTGAAGTTTGAAGGTAGTGACCTGAGTCAAGTACCCTGTCCACATCCTCAAGAGAATCAAATGAAAAACTGATCCAACAAAATCGAACCAACTGATATGTTGGCCTACTCCCGATTGTCTTCACTAGTGTTTGCAGGTATGAGTGACTTTGGTTGAGAAAAAAAATCACAAATCCATCTTAGTTCACTGCGAAGAGCACAAAAAGGCCTAACACAACTCTAACAGGGTGCATCAAACCCTGCACCATCTGGAACAGCTGCCTCGGGCAATTTTCAGCAGATGCAATGATGAATGCAATGCAATTTTCAGCAGATGCAATAATTTTTATCCACCACAGAGCATAGTGGAGGCATGCCAATATTCTGTAAGTCATGTTCAGTCATATTTGTTTTTGGAGTGCCACCTTCTCTACCAATGAACTGCAATGGCATGCAGATAAATGTTCAGTGGGCAGGCAGTAGTCACTTAGGAGCTAAATGTGTATGCATGTTTTTGTATTGTTACCTGTTGTAGGCAGTTTTACTTAATAAGCACATGTTTGCAAACAGGTTTCTCTAAAATGTGGTGAACAACTTTTGGCCTGAAGCCCTAATTTCATAGCTGGAAGCCCTCTTGATCTTGATCACAGCCCTGAAAGAAAGACAAAAAGAGGGAAATTGGTAACAAAATAATAGCTATGATCCTTCTAGTGACATCATGATATCACTGTCCCATTGCCTGTGATTCTTCTCCACCTTTATTTTAAATGTATTTTCTCTTCCCTAACATAAAACATGCTTTCAACATTTTCATGAATATACACATTTTTGTGCACTGTTTTCCCTGACAGTCACATTTGTGTGGGTACTTCTTCTGGGAACTATGAATTTTGAAGGAGAGTCAATATCGGTTTGAAAATGCCAAATGTAGAGTGTGGTTAAACAATTGGACTGGGACTGATGAGATCTAAGTTTAGATCCTGACTTCAAATCCTGGGTAACTTTGGTTGGTGACTTTGGGACAGTACTTTTTTGGAGCCCAATCTACTTACAGAATAAAATGAGGGGAAACTCCCTTGGGCTTCTTAAACTTCTCATGGTCTTGGTCTATCCTTTAATACAGGGGTCCCCAACCTGTGGGCCACGGCCTGTTAGGAAGTGGGCCGCACAGCAGGTGAGCAGTGGTGGTCCGCGCGATTGGCTCCCGCCTGCAAACCCCGCCCCCGTCTGCGTGATTGGCTCCCGCCTGCAAACCCCACCCCCCGGTCTGCGTGATTGACTCCCGTCTGCAAACCCCGCCCACTGGTCCATGGAAAAATTGTCTTCCACGACCGGTCCCTGGTGCCAAAAAGGTTGGGGACCCCTGCTTTAATACATATAAGATCATGTGTGGTGTGATGGTGAAGATATTGGGCTTAAATAAGGGTGACCTCACTGGACAATGGAACTCATTTGATGACTTTAGGTTATTCTTTTTTTTTTCTCAGCCCAGCTTCATAGGACAATTTGTGAGGATAAAATGAGGGGAGATTCCCTTCTTCTTTCAGGGGAAAGGCAGGATCTAAATGCACCAATAAATGAATAAAGAACTTCAATAGCAGCGTAGAATCAGAAGAGGGCCTTTAGGCCATCAAGTCAAATCTCCTGCTTAAATGCAAGAGTCCAAATTAAAGTACTAAATTAAAGCTGTCCAGACTCTGCTTAAACATATCTAATTAAGAGGGGCCCACCATCTCTCTGGATAATTCACTCCACCTTCAAGCTACTCTAACAGGAATCTACCTCCCAGTAAATGAAGACCATTATTCCATGACTTAGATGATACACATTCAAGTATTTGGGATACATAGTATATTCTTGACAACCCACATTTGTCTGAATCCTTCTTAAAATATGGCGCCAAAAACCGGGTCCAGTATTTGAGGTAGGGTCTGATCAATGCAGAATAAAATGGGAATATTAACACCCCTGCTTTGGAAACTACTCCTGTTAATGCAGCCTAAAACTGCATTTGCCTTTTTTTCACAACCATATTGGTTGTGATACTTCAACAAGAAGTCTTGCAGGGAGAGATTCAAGAGCAAAGTTCATGGTAAGCTATTTTTATTACAGATAGTAGAACAGCCATTAATAATGAAGAAAACCATATTTCACAACCATAACCGCCCAGAGTCCCCTCCGGAAATGGGGGTAGATGGGCGGTGATATAAGTTAGAAATATAAATAAATAAATATTTTATTTATTTAATTAATTTTTATCCCGCCTTTATTATTTTTATAAATAACTCAAGGCAGCGAACATACCTAATATGCCTTCCTCCTCCTATTTTCCCCACAACAACAACCCTGTGAGGTGACTTGGGCTGAGAGAGAGTGACTGGCCCAAGGTCACCCAGCCAGCTTTTATGTCTAAGGCGGGACTAGAATTCACAGATTCCTGGTTTCTAGCCCAGCACCTTAACCACTGCCCACAGTCACCAACTGTTCCAAAATCTTTTTCACAGGTATGATTATAAAACCAGGTAGTCTCTATCCTATCCTTGTGCTTTTGATTTCTGTTTTGTAAGTGAAGATTTTTGCATTTGTAAACCGCCCAGAGTCTACTGTGTTAGAGATGGGCGGGGATAAATTCAAATAATAAATAAATAAATAAATAAATAAATAAATAAATAAAATTTATCTTCATTAAAATTATGTTCTTTTCAGTTCATTTCTGTAACCTCTCATGATTATTTTTAATTTTATTTCTGTATCCTAGGTATTAATTATCCAATCCAGTTTTGTGTCCTCTGCAAATCTAATACGCATTCACTCCATCGCTTCATCCAAGTTATTAATAACAGTATTGAAGAGTACAGGTCCCAGTTTTTTCCAAATTATAAGATCTTCCATTACTCTAGGAAGTGTCAGGTTTATCCAGGCTGATACTTGAACAAGAAGTCTTGCAGGGAGAGATTCAAGAGCAAAGTTCATGGTAAGCTATTTTTATTACAGATAGTAGAACAGCCATTTATAATGAAGAAAACCATCTACTGCAAACTGTAAGATTCAAGCCATAGATAAGGCAGATCCAAGATTCACATCTTACAAGCATTTCTTGAACTTGTGCATTGCAATGGACTGAGAGCTGTTTGCTTCTTTGTAGAAGTAGTTGCCACCTCTGCAACAGTATTGTGATGACCAGCCTAGTTTCAGCCCCTTTGCTTCGGACCTTGTCCACTCTAGTCCTCAAGGAAGCAGTTAATCTGGCCTTGAGTATTGAAACTCCTTCAAAGTAAATACTGTAGGTATATTTCCCCAACTATGTTTTTATTAATCAGTCTCCGGCTTTGTTCCTTCCCCTTCATCTTGTTCTTCATAATTTCCAAGAGTCTTTACTACTGGTTAGCATCAAGGACAGATGTTCCTCTTGTGCTTTCCGCTACCCCGTGAAAGAAAAAATCAGCAGAAGGACCCATTGGGAGTTTTCTGGAAGGACCATGTTTGGCAGAGTTCATCTTCCAACAGATGTTGGGATAATTAAAGTAGCCTATCGCTATTGTATGCTCCTTTGAAAGATCTGCAATTTGCTTTTGGAAGGCTTTACCCACATATCTTCCTCTTAAGGAGAAAATCCAAAACAATTCTCCTCCATTCCTTTAGAAATTTGGTGCAGAGGCCAATCTGTATTAGCTCTTTTCAGAGATCCAGATTCAGAGCACATGTAGCATCTGTCAGGAACATCTTAAAGCAGCTGCATCTGTTTCTGAGCTCACACAGCTGCCTTCTGCAGCTGTCACACAATCCCAGGAAAAGACATCTTTGGTTTAAGTATGTCAGAGAGGTCCTACATGTGCAGTCAATATAACATTCTATCTTTTGAACCCAGCACACCCTTAAACTTAGTTAGTTTGGGAGAATAATGAAGAATGCACAGTGAATTTAATCAAGAATTGAGCGACAGGACTTTTGCAGCCGGACCTGGATCTGAGCTCCAGCTGTGTTTAGGCCCTTTTCATTTCCATTGAACAGATTGGACTGAAGCCATCACTGACTGTCATTTGCATTGCAATTCTGTGGCTCAGAGAAGATTAGTTTTTTGGAAGCACCTGCAGCTTCAGTTGCCAATCTGATCATGCAGTCAACTCACTGGACCACAGCTGATGTGATGGCTCCTGCCCCAGTGGGCAGTTTGGAAATGGGGGCCACCTATGCCATATTGTGCACCTGGCTGGATGACAAAGAGAATGCTTTTTATCAGGACCTTGAATGCTTCAGATACAGGGTAAAAGTATCCAATCTTGGCTGGGCCTACAGAATCCTAATGATAAATTAAATGCTCCAGTGGGTTGCTGATTATTTGTGTGGATGAGAGGCAGAACATAACAGGAATTCATCTCCTGGAAACATGATGCTTTGCTAAGGGAGAATCCGAGTCTGTAGTCATTCACAGACACATTATGACACATTTCAAGTTTTCCAGTATTTTGTTCCTATCAGCTTTCATTCAGCTTGATAACACTGAAGATGCTTTCAAAAATAGGTGTGTTTTTTTCCCCATGAGTGGAATGTGGAGTTCTTACACTTGGTTATGAGGAGCAACAATAGGGATGCTGTGATTGTCCTGTCTTTCCCTGTACAATCTGCTCTCCTGCAGTCTAAAATCCCCCTGGCTTCCCAGGCTTCCATTAAATTCCAAGGGAAGACATCAGAAGGGAACTCTTCCTCTGGGAATATGTCTATGAATCTTCCTCTGGGACTTTTTCAGGCTGCGGAATACTGGCAACCAAGGAAGCTTCAGAGGGATGGAAAGATGTATAGGAGAAGACACTACCACCATGAGTAGCATCCTTCCCAGCTTTAACAACAAAATCAACTAAAAATGTTACCAAGAGAATTTGAAAAAGATTTCTTAAACAACCTGAGAATAAGGTAGAAAAACAGAAGCCCCTTTTGCCAGAGAAGAAGACTTTAGAGGAACTCCATGGCAGATTTCTAGACAGCATTAATTTCAATCTGTAAATCAAATCAGCAAGGAGAGGTTGTGAGATTGTCTCACCTTCTGAACACCCTCCAATGAGCTCCACACCCTTGAGAACTCCACAAATTATCACCCATCTTGGGAGCCACTGTGTACAGGGCAAGATGGAGTCACTTCATACCCGGGACAAGACCTCTGGTATAGCCAATGGCATACTCAAAGACCCAGAATATTCTTTCAGAAATCTATGACCAGTTTAACATCTGCACCAAGATGTATTTCAAACCTGGGTTGATGATCTTTCTCTCATTTATGTTTCAATATTTAAAAGGCTGCTAGGTGACAACTATGTCTCTCAACAAATAACAGCTCATGTGTATACACACACACACACATCACCCCCAACAGATGATTATGAATGTGTGTGGCTATCTTCAACTTGCAAGAATTTGGCACTAAACAGTCGCTAAATTGCAGCAGATTGTTTAGGGAAGCAAAACTGTGACTTTCAGCTAATGGCGAGCAGCCCCTTTCCCAACGTGGGGAACTAAAAAGGATGTTGCAGATGATTAATGTTTGTCAGTAATAGTCAAGGCAGTGAGAGCAACCCTAAGGCAAGCAACAGCTCTGTATTGTTGCTCACAGGATGGCAGATGGGAAGTGAATGCGCTCTGCCGAGCATCCGCATTCTAATGGCTCAGTACAGACATCTTCCCATCTGCCGTCCTTCCACATGCATGCTGAACAGTTGCAGTTCAGAATCACAGGCAAAATTCTCTATTTTTCCCACTGGAGGAAGAAGCCTTATGAGCCCTCTGACCAGTGGCTCATTTGGTACCCAACATCACTTTTAACTGGAGATAATTGCAGAGGGCAAGCTGACTCAGCTGGGATTTGAATCCACAGGGCAGAAGGCTGGGCATCAGAGACTGGGAAGGTTGAGAATCTTCCAGCGTCAGGTGACCAACAGATGGCATAGCACTGACTCAATCACAAAGCTGCCCAATGACAGCAGAGAAACAGGAACTCAGCAGAGCTGTTGCATTCCAGACTGTAGGCTGAGAAGGAGGCCCATAGGCTAGTAGAATGAGATGAAGAAACAGTGCAGCAGGAAAATGCAGTGGCATCAGAATGGCAGGAATTGGAAGAGAGGCTGAGATAGCAGATCAAAGACTCTATAAGACATGAGGACCAAAGATACCTTTGTGCAGGCATAGCCAACCAAATTAGCCACCTGGCACCACTTATTATTCTAAGGGGCGTGGTGGCTCAGCGGGTAAGACGCCAGGCTTGTTGATCGGAAGATTGCAAGTTCGGAGGTTCGAATCCCTAGCCCTGCGTGCAGAGTGAGCTCCTGCACTAGCTCCAGCTCTTGCCAACCTAGCAATTCGAAAGCATGCAAATGCAAGTAGATTAATAGGTACCACTTCGGTGGGTAGGTAACAGCGTTCCACGCGTGTCATGCGGCCACATGACCGTGGAAGCGTCTTCGGACAACGCTGGCTCTTTGGCTAACAAACGGAGATGAGCACCGGCCCCTAGAGTCGGACACGACTGCACAAATGTGCGGGGGGTACCTTTACCTTTTTACCACTTATTATTAAGAATGTGGTGAGAATTATCTCCATGGACCAACCATCCTTTCAGCTAGCATGCTAGCCAACTGAGCTATCAAGAATTCCATGCATTCCCCTTAGCTCCCAATGCAGTTCCTGGAGCCAAAGATATCTTCTGGCAGTGAATTTCATTACCTTCCTGTTGTCTGGTGTTGAGAAAGAAAGAAGCCAGATGCCAAGCCAAGCCAGGATGGACAGAGAGCAGATGGAACCTACTTGGATTGCTATGGTTGTTGAGCCTCCCTCCTCTACTTGGCAATGGAGAATTGTGTAGCAAACTCTGTCTATGAAGGTTCTCAGTCATCCAGGTGGAACAGTCTGTGGCTTGAATCATGTCAACTGGATTTCTATTTTCTTAGTGGAAACGTTTCACTCCTTATCCAAGGAGCTTCTTCAGTCTGAATCACAGACTGAAGAAGCTCCTTGGATAAGGAGTGAAACGTTTCCACTAAGAAAATAGAAATCCAGTTGACATGATTCAAGCCACAGACTGTAGCAAACTCTGTTTGCAGTTGTAGGGATCCCAAGAACCCCATCTACTAGTTTCCTCTGCCCAGCTGATCAGCCTTAAGTTGGACAGTTGGGAAACAGCAGTTGAGGGAAAGGGGTCTCTTTCACGATTTTTCTACAGATCATAGTATTCCTGTTGCTTATGGCAGTCAAGAAAGTGATTTTCAGCAGGACCAGTGAAAAAGGGAATGAGTTTTCCCTTTCTTGCAGGCACCCTTCCCTGCTACTGGTAGAGAAACAGAGATACAATCAGGATCCCTGGGAGATAAGTGGGCAAAATTCCCCCCATTCACAATGTCTCTATGATAAAAAAAAAGTCATATGACATGTGTTATGATATGAATGGATGTGGACATACAGTATGGTGTGCATGCACATATGTTGATGCCCATGTGGTCCACAACCTTTCACCAAATGTAATCTTTATGATCAGGAAAGTTTCCTTCATAAAGGACTGTTTAAAGAGGTTTCAACCAAGTCTGGTTTATGTTTTAGATATATAGAAACAAAATTCATAGGACATGGAGGCATGTAGATTCTTGGCTGCACACAAAAAAATCAAACAGGAGAAAAATCTGCAAATTAATTCTATAAATAATCCTGAATTGAATATTTTGCAGAAATTATAATAAAAGAAATATCACAAAAGAATGTATTTAAAAACAAAGAGTCAGGGAAGAGGTATTCTTCTATAGGTCATTGATGGGTGGCAGTGCAGATTGTATAGTCAGAGATACTGAAGACAGCAAACAGGATATTACGCAAACCTGACCATACGTCCCATTTTGAATGGGACAGTCCTGGTGTTTTTAGCATTTTTCAACCGTCCTGTCGTTTTGATAAAAATCTCAATTTTGTCCCGTTTTTTAAACCCGGCGGGAATGGCGTGGAAGGAGGATCTGAGCTGGAGCTGCCGATTGGAGGCAACCTGGAAGAGGAAGCCCTCCCGCCTATCAGCGCGTGGCAAAGGAGGATGGGGTTTGCAGGCAGGAGCCAATCGCGTGGACCAGGGGCAGGGTTTGCAGGCAGAAGCCAATTGTGCGGACCACGGGTGGGGTTTGCAGGCAGGAGCCAATCGCGCGGACCAGGGGAAGGGTTTGCAGGTGGGAGCCAATCGTGTGCACCAGGGGCGGGGTTTGCAGGCAGGAGCCAATCGCAGGGACCCGTCTTTTTCATGAATACAGAATATTACATAAGACCCCGTCCCGTTTTGCCATCCCAATGTCCTGTTTTTTTCTCAAGGAAATATGGTCAGCCTACACAAACAGACTAATGTAGCGGTGGGTCAGAGGTGAGGGGAAGATGAATCTACAAACAAGAGGATTTCTGTATTTCATGTATGTACTGGAGTCACTTCCTCACCCAGCACTAAACATTCTCTCCTCTCCTTAATGTGCACAGATATGATTTGCCAAGCCAGCCATGTCAACACTTTGAAGATACTCATCTGCAGGAGCACTTAGAGCGAGACCTGTCAGGTCACTTAGCAATGGCACCTTCAGCTCCTCAAATACTTATTTCCCCCCTCTTGAAAAGATTTTAAGGCTTTGCAAAGCTTAAGGGACAGGGTAAGATGAGCACACTCCCGATTCCCTTTTCCCAAAGAACTGGCATTTTAACAGGAATTGCTGTCAGGGGAAGCAGAGAAGAGGGCGGGGCGCTAGATAAGAAGCGAGCACGCAGCTCAGAGAGCCTAGCCTATTTCCCCAAACATCAGAAGAAAGCTCCGCCCTAGGTTGAGCTGATATGCTTGGGAATCTTCAGGCACTGTTAGTTTAGCAGGATTTCTGCTTGTAGGTATGCAATAAACACTAGAGACTAGATTCTTGGCCTCGGCGTGTTATTTCTGCATCTGCACACGACAGTTGCTAAGATGTGAACAGAAGGAGAGCCAGAAGTATCGAGAATCAAATATTCATTAATGTAGGGAAAACTGATGAAAGATAGCAAGGGAGAAGTAACCTCAATGTCAACCCTTTAAGGTAGGCTAGGCCAGGAAATAGATTCCACAAGAACTACTGGAATTCTACTTAATTGTTGCAGGGTATAATAACAGCATCTTGAAAGCCCGACAGATCCTATCTCTTACCCCACTTATACCAAAGAGAATCAAGACAGGGTAATCTTGATTTTCTTTCTCATCTCCTCCTCTGTTTCAGGGCTAAGCTGATGCTTAGGTAACTACTCTTGCACTCCTTCTTCAGTGGAGCTGTACAGACACATTTGCAACCAAATGACTTTGGTGCGTTTTATGAAAAAAGGGACAACCTGTGGCCCTAAAGCCACTTGCACCTGTGATAAATCCTTTTTCCAGTCGTGTCCCCAAGACCTGGTTTTCACTGCATCCCCAGCCTATGAATGAGATAGGCTTAAGTTGTCCTGAGCTGTACCAATTGTAAAATAGACCTATTCCTCCTTATTCTGACACAATCCCAAGGCAGCTTCAAGGTGTGTAAAATCTTTTAGCCCTTGTCATCCCTTATCTTGGAGGAAAGGCAAGGTGACTTGCAATGACTATGAAGAGAGGCAGGATAGGGATCGGCAGCGGACACAGTGAATTTTGTGCCAAATATAGTATTCTGCCAATTTAAGGATGTGTTGAGAGCAGTTCAACCCAGTAAGGGGGAAAAGCCCAAGGATTGCCTCTATCTCCAGTACCCAAGTTGTGGCCTCCAGAACATCAGTACATTGTTGTTGTTGTTCAGTACATTGTGCTGCCAAAATTTTGAGATAAAAAAGGTAATTTCTCCACCAGCTGACCTCTACCTTTCTTTATCGCCACACACCTTTAAAGCCAAGAATGTGATTTCTCTCCCTGCATCTCAGCAGGACAAGCTCAGAAAGCACCAAACTCCTAAATAAGGAGAGGAGCTTTTTTTTTCCCAGCGTTGCCCTCTTGGCCTGGAGAGTCTAGAGATGACTTGATAAATCACCAAGCATCATGATGATTTTGCTGCCCTTTTACTGCTAAGGAAAGAATGGAGCTGGGAATAATGTAGCATCATAGTTGCTAAGTAAGCTCATGAGGCTTAATTTGCTGCATAAAGGGCAGAGGTTTCTAGAAGCAAGAACCCAAGGAACTGTCCAAATCAGGTTTTCGCAACCTTGGCAACCTGGCTGCTGTCTGGGGAATTCTGGGAGTTGAAGTCCACACGTCTTAAAGTTGCTGAGATTGAGAAACACTGATATGGACAGTAGGCATGTAGATAGGATGGATTTTGAAGAAGCAGAATCAAAGCAGTATTGATGCTTTTGAATATTGGTGTTGGAGAAGACTCCTGAGAATAGCATGGATAACCAAGAAAACAAACAAATGGACCCAAAGTTCTCATTCTTGGCTGGCTGGGGAATTCTGGGAGTTGAAGTCCACATGTCTTAAAGTTGCCAAGGTTGAGAAACACTGGTCCAAACTATTATTATAATAATCCAACTCACCCACCTATCCTGATAGTTTGAGAATATAGTAGTGATTGCAGGTAAAGCTGGGCGCAAATTGCCTTTTTAGATTTTCCACCAAATATGAAAGGAAAACAATTCCCCTAATTTTCACAAAAGAAAAGAGAAATTGATCCACACTTTCCTTAAGGTCAAGACTTCCTTTTGCAAGGGGCTGCAGTGGAATTACTGGAAAGCCCCAATGTTTTCTTAGTATCTTCCCTGGAAATTTCATAGAAAAGTGGGAAGCCAAAGAGAGTGCAGATTGTTGAGGCGATGAATGTACAATGAAAAACATGATATTCATAGTCAGTCTTCAGCTGCATCTTTACTAAACAAGTACCAAAAAATGACAATCTGTCCATGGGAGTTTTACTGAAATTCTTCCCTTCCTCTTCCAATGAATTTCTAAAGCTTTCATCAAATTAAGAAAAAATGTAGGAGAACATCTCTTCCCAGCTTTCATTGTAAATGAAGAAATCATAGAAGAAGGTGATGTTTGACCCTTTTTCCCACCTGGCACCTCTCTGCTGTACATCTTCCCTTCCATTCATTGCTACTTCCTGGGGTCTTCAAATGCATCAAGCTCTCTGCCATTATCTTTGGCACACATCTCAGAAAGCTCATTTAAAGGAAATCATAGGCTCCAGGAAGGGTGTAAATTCTGTTCATCAGACTCTTTGAACAAAAAGGAGTTTCAAGAAACCAGCTTGCTTTATGCCAGAGAAAGGAAGGCTTAACTGTTGTATCTTGCTGGTATGTCTTTTATTCCGACACTCCAGCATTTGGCTAATTTCTTAAACACTACTTACTAGGCGCGTACCTGCTGCTTTTCTAGAAGGAACATGACAGCATGCTAGACAATGAATGAAGTGCAGCTGCTGAGGCTGAAGAAATTCTACAGGTGGAATCAGAAACATTGTAAAATAATATTTTAAAAGAACAACTCTGAGAAGTGCAAAATGTTTGGTCCTCATTCTTGGCATTTCTTGGCTTTCTACAACTAGAGCCCTCCAGATGTGATGGATATTGGTATTCCCACAATACCAAGAATTATGGGAATTAAAATCCAATGCACCTGAAGAGCTCCAGATTGTCCTCACATTAGTCTTCAGGGTTTCACCCATCTTATTCTGAGATGTTACAGTTAATAAGATGAATAATACAGCATGATAATCCGTCAACTGGGCAATACAGAACTTGTATCATCCCATCTTGATGTCATGCTCCTGGCATCTTCAGACCTGTCTGGAGACAGATTACCCAAAAGGCCCAAGCGAAGCCCTGATACCATGAAATCCATTCCTCCCATGCTAGAACCTGCCACCTCAAGGACTCTTCAGCCTGAAGCAAGTGACCTAGCCCTCAGGAAAGATGAAGACTTATAAGATCAGAAGGCTTCATGGCTCAGAAATGGCTGTGGTGTGGTTTGGCCCCTGGCTACTGTATAAACCCTCGGCTTCTTTAACTATGCTTCTGGATTTCTCCTTTAGTTTGATGGTTTGGCTCAGTTTGTTGTGACCTCTGCTGTAACATATGATTGCCTAAGGCAGAGGTTCTCAAAGTGTGGTCTTGAAAGGGTCACTGAGACACTTTCAGGGGGTCCGTGAAGTCAAATAAATAAATATTTTAACATTTCTCAGTTTTAATTTCTAACACAGTACATATCAATATATATAACCCATATAAACCAAAGTTCTTTGGGGTCCTCAATCATTTTTAAGAACGTAAAGGGATCCTGAGACCAAAATATTTGAGAATCGCTGGCCTAAGGTATCTGAACATGAACCGATTTCTCCTCTTCTTCCTACTGTTCTGCTCTTGTGTGTGACTGATAGCCTTATAGCCTGCTAAGGAATTGACAGCTGGGTGATTAGCCTTAATGGAAAGGCTACAGGAGAGTCAGGAAACTTAGTTCTGTTTAAAAATGTGTTTAACTGCAAGTGTATAGTGCAGTGATTTGAAGGGGGACTCACTCCACATGATGGAAGGGTTATAAATCTTCCCGTGACCCCCACTTATTTAAATGTGCACTTTCTGTAAAGGTGGGGTTCTAAAGGAACTTTTATGCTTTCTCCATCCTATTCATGGTGGTCTCATTTTAAACTACTTTACAATTAGTTGTTTTGATTACTGAATTTGTTGAGCAAAGTACATACAGTATGAATGTGTTACTAAATAACTAGTAAAATGGATTGATAAAATACAGCATTGCCCATCCCATTTCCCCAATCCTGATAGATTTATTTGTAATATTTTTAGAAGACATTCATGTTAGGGCTTTATTTATTTATTTATTTTTATCAAATTTATATGGCTGCCCATCTCACAAGAAGAGACTCTGGGCAGTGTGCAGCAAAAAGTATAAAAACATGTGGGGGGGGGGGGAGAATGTTCCATAAGGCAGGCACCATGGCAGAGAAGGCCTGCCTCCTTGGGCCCCCAAGTGTAGTTCTCTGGGAGATGGGACCCACAGCATGTCTCTCTAACTGGATCTGATGGGACGAGCAGATGTAATCAGGAAGAGGCGGTCCCTCAAATAACCCAGCCCCATGCCATGAAATGCTTTAAAGGTTAAAACCAGCACTTTGCATTGGACCTGGAAGCAGACTGGCAACCAATGCAGCTCACGGAGAAGAGGCATAACATGTGCTGTTGTAGAAGTACACATAACTGCCTGCACTGCTGCATTTTGCACCAGCTGAAGCTTCCAGATACACTTCAAGGCTTCAAGGGCAGCCCCATGTAGAGAGCATTAGAGTAATCCAATCGGGAGGTGACTAGGGCATGAGTAACTGTGAGCAGAGCCCCCCGATCCAAGAACAGGTGTAACTGGTGCACAATATGAAGCTGTGCAAAGACCCTCCTAGCCACGACTGCCACCAGCTCTTTGAGCAGGAGTTGTGAGTCCAGGAGGACCCCTAGATTGCAGACTGGGTCTGTCTGGGGCAGTACAATCCCATCCAGCACCAAATATGGCATAGTCCTAGAACCAGCAGGCCCCCAAACCCAAAGCCACTCAGTCTTGCCAGAGTTCATCTGAAGTTCCCCATCCAGACCCTTACAGCTTCCACACACTGAGATAAGACACCAGGGGCAGAGAGTATAATTGGGTATCATCAGTGAACTGATGATACTTCACCCCATGGTGACAGATGATCTCACCCAACAGCCTCACATAGATGTTGAATAGGAGTGGAGAGAGCACCGAACTCTGCGGCACCCCACTTAATAGAGGCCGGGGGCAGGACCTCTCCTCCAAAATCACCACTGACTGGAACCAATCCTGGAGAAAGGAGGTGAATCAGCACAACACAGTGCTGCCCACCCCCAATCCTCTGAGCTGATCCAGAAGGATACCAAAGTCAATGGTATCAAAAGCTGCATAGAGGTCAAGTAGGGCAAGGATGGAAGCATGGCCCCCATCCCACTCTTGCCAGAGATCATCTAAAAGCATGACCAATGCCATTTCCATCCCATACCCAGGTCTGAATCCTGACTGAAAGGAATCTAGATAATCCGCTTAATCCAAGGTCCTCTGAAGCTGCTGCCAACCACCTTCTCAATCACCTTCCCCAGAAAGGGAAGGTTAGATACTGGACAAAAATTTTCCAGTATAGTGGGATCCAGTGATGGCTTCTTGAGGAGATGGCGAACCAAGGACTCTTTAAGAGGTAAAAGAGTTATCAAACTGATCCCTGATAACTGGGGAAGTCTCCTCCCCAGGTAACTCCCCTGGACCTGCAATAAGGCTGGAGTCCAACTCTGAACGAATTTGAGTGACTTTGTCTGATAGATGCTGACAAAATTCTTCTGCACGTCCCTGCAAGAGATTCTCCAAGCCCCCTCTATCCAAGAGGGCACGTGTCACCCTAAACAATGGCAGTTGGATGGCAGTCCGCGGACGTAATAAGGGCAGAGAAGTACTGATACTTCACCGCTATTATTGCCACAAGGTAAGGCCTTAATAGTGGCTCTAACCCATGTTTGGTCAAGTTCATCCTTCATTGAGCACCAGTGATGCCCTAGACGTCTCTTCTCTCTTTTCATCTCCCTCAGCTCCTCCATGAACCAAAGGGAGCGACAGGATAAATGAGAGGAGCGAGGTCGCGTGGGCGTGATCCGATCCAAAGCCTCAGCCACCCTCTTATTTATTGTATTTCTAGGAAGTGGTTTTTTCAGAGAGGAAGCCCTGGCTTACTGCAATCTTACTCTGTGCACTGCAACTCTAATTTTGGCCAGAGACACTCTTGCTGAAAGGTACATACTACACATATATAACCCCACTTCCAATCAAATATCTTTATGCTTGCCTTCCTAAACTGTCAATTTGCCATGAAATAAATTCTAATACGTGAAATGGTGAACTCTTTTGTGATAATTTAAGATGAATCTAATCTCAGTTTCTGTGAATCTTCTTGGAAAATCTATATCAGAAAGTCTCTTAAATCTGAGTAATTAGAAAGTCACTGTGTAAGTACAATCTTGGAGTGGAGTTTATAATCAGCTTAGGTCTCTGGAGAAGTTCCTTCTCTCTTATGAGATATTTATATTCAGTAAGCAAAGTTAAAACGGTGCTCCAAGATGCAAGGCAGAATCTGGATCTTTCTGTTAAAGAGTGTTTAATTCACTCTTTCTTTCTCACACAAATACATATATGCATATCAGTTTGGTTCCTCTCAGATCTGCATTTTTTGCAGTTCTAAACTTAGTTCGTAACATTTGAGATTTTGTGTCTGTTATAGATGTTGCAGTAAACATCATGTGTTTGCATGCCTACTTCTTATGCATATGAGGGCCTCTGGGCAGAGAGGCATAATAATAGTAATAACAATAACACAGATATTATAGCAATATGCATTTTTGTTCACAATTGTGGCTAAGAGACCAAGTTTTTGCAAGCCGCTTTCCTGCTATTTTGCACATTATTTTCACTAATATATAGATGTATTTAGATGTATAAATTGTTATCAGGATGTTCCTCATATCGTGTGGGTGGGTGTGTCGGTGGGTGGGTGGATGGATGGAGATCAAACAGGTTTGGGGAAGTGCACATTTCAAAGGCTATTTGAATTGCCTCATTTCTATCACAACTAATCCATCCCTTTTGGCTCATTGAGTAATGACTCAAGGTTTTAGGCTGGCTTTTTGTAGCAAAAGGGCTGTCTCCTGCAGCAGATGTGAACAGGAGTGCAATAATGGGGTTGGGGAAAAGAACAGGAGGATGGTGTACCCATAAGCCAACCATGGTATGGTAAAGGTAATTAAATTAAAGTAGTTATTAAACTCTGGCAAAACTAAGTATGCAATAATCTCCTGTAAAAGCTACTAATTATGAAGCATTTATTTAGCAGCATTGTTCACTGTGATGGAATTAAGGGTCTAACTTTGCTCCCATTAACCAGCTTTTCATTTGCTTTATATTGTAATTATTTTCTATTATTATAAGGTTTGTTTAATGATACCTGGTACACAGAATAGGCTGAAAAAGGGGGATTAACAGTAGAACCAGATATCTACTCAGAAGTCAATCCAATTGAGCTTATTTGGACTAATCCGCAGGTAAGTGCATACAAGGTTGCAGCTTAATTTCAGGAAGAGGAGGAGAAAACAGAAACACTCATCGGGTGGTATGTCTATGAAGGTTCTCAGTCATCCAGGTGAATTGTCTGTAGCTTGACTCATGTCAACTGGATTTCTATTTTCTCGGTGGAAACGTTTCGCTCCTTATCCAAGGAGCTTCTTCAGTCTGAGCAAAGTTAGTAAGGGAATCCTTAAATATGTTTCTAGGGTGGCTGTGTGACCTTGCACCTGGGACTAGGTCATGGTTATTTTGAGATGTTATTTCTAAGTCCCTTTATCATCTAAAGGAGGATCGTTAAGATCACCATGCTGCTGTTGAGCTTGCGAAATGGTCTTAATCTTCCTAGGCACAGAAGACAAAGCAGGAAGGAAAATAGGGGAAAGATTGTGCCTGAGGCCCCCACCTCTATTCAAGGAAGGATTTTCCAAGTTGGCATAAATGGATTCCTTGACCCCTCTCTCAAACCACCTATCTCCTCTGTCTAAAATGTGAACATTAATGTCCTCAAATGAGTGTCCTTTTTCCTTTAGATGAAGATAAACTGCTGACTCTGGTCCTGTGGTGTTACTTCTCCTGTGTTGGGCCATCCTCCTGTACAAAGGTTGTTTGGTTTCTCCAATGTAGAGTTCAGAGCACTCCTCACTACACTGGATTGCATAAACTACATTGCTTTTCTTGTGTTTTGGAGTTTGATCTTTGTTTTGGAGTTTGATCTTGTGTTTTGGAGTTTGATCCCCTTACTAACTTTGCTCAGACTGAAGAAGCTCCTTGGATAAGGAGCGAAACATTTCCACTGAGAAAATAGAAATCCAGTTGACATGATTCAAGCTACAGACACTTATCGGGTGGCCCTTCCACCGGTCCCAAGAGTGTACATTGCAGAGAGGGCATGCTACGGATCCCATCGGCTAAAGAATTCTATCTAACGGGGTCACGGAAGCATGCCTTCTCTGCAGTAGCCCCTGCCCTGTGGAACATTCTGCCCCCGGAGATAAGACAGTCCCCCTCGCTCCTGGACTTCCAGAAAAAACTCAAGACCTGGTTTTGTCAATTTGCCTGGGGCGGGAAGAAGAGTGTACATTCCTGGGGATGGCTAGTGCCTTAGGGTGGCCTTAGAGCGCCCTTTTCTCTCAGTTTTAAGAAGACTCTGTCACTTGGATTTTATCATATTTATTATACGTAGAAGTGTTATTTGAATGTTATTTGAATTATTTATAGTTGTATTTTAACTAATCATATTTTATTGTAAACCTCCCAGAGTCCCCCTTGGGGGAGTGGGCGATGATAAATCTAACAAACAAACAAACAAACAAACACATACATACATACATACATCTCTTGATAGAAAAAAGGTTGGCTCCCTCATATTAGATACTCCTGATAGCCATTCTTCTGCAGACTTGAATTCACCACATGATGTCCTCCTCCTTGCCTTTCTGCATCCCACCTGTAAAATAGGAAGCTTAGCAACTAATCCACAGAGTTTTTGAGGATGAAACTTCAGTAAACTGCTTCTGTTAACTTAATGTAGCATTCATATAAAACACATGCTTTATAGAGTTTTTATAGAATAGAATATTTATAGAATAGAGTTCGTACAAGAAACTTTGGGTTGTCTTGCCAACTCAAGCCTACAAGTTTACATGCCAAAAGAGCATTGATAGAAAACCTAACATTACAATGAAACATTTGACTGGAGACTTAAAAAAAAGACAAATGACCTCTTTGATGATTTTGGGTTATTGTTTTTGCTTTGGGTGGGAAAATTTATATAGGCCATGCCGGGACTCCATAAGGAAAAGAGATCCTTACATAAATTCTAGAACCTAGCGGCAGTACTGATGTCTTGTAAAGTTGGAACATTACAGGAAGTGTGGGTAAGAGTTCTTCTACTTGTGGAAGAACTTTGTCTCACCTTTTGGTGAGCCACCCTAGATAATGATCTACCTCTGAATAAGCAGAGTCAATTCAGTGATGTAAAAACCTGACAAACCTTATTTGTCCAATAAGTAGCCCAAGAAGAAAAAAACAGGAGTTATCTACAACATACAGTGTAAGGCAGTGCTTTCCAAACTGCCGCAGTTGATGACACACCAATGGCGGCAGTGGTGGCGCAGGAGCACGTGCGACACCCGCGTCCACAGCAGCAGTGCGGGGGGGCACGCAGCAGCGGTGGCATGCACGGCACCAGCGGCAGCGGCCTCGCTAAAACACTTAAGCGCTGATGGCATGCTGCTGCCTCTGCTGCCACCATACACACCGCCGCTGCCGTGCGCAACCTTGCGCCGCCATCACGAGCGCCGCTGCTTCGTGACACACTAAACTGTTGCGACACACTAAAGTGTTGCGACACACAGTTTGGAAAGCTATGGTGTAAGGACTGTAGCAGCCACTATGTAGGACAGACAGGCAGAAGACTCACAGAACTCATCCACGAAGACCAACTAGCAGTCAGAAGACACGATGAAAACTCCTTAATCTCACAACACATGGACAGACTTAACCATACTTTCAACTGGGAAACTGTGAGCATCTTAAACCAAGCCAAATCCAAAAATGCTAGAGAATTCCTGGAAGCTTGGCATTCAGACAAGGCAGCCATCAACAGACACATAGAGGTAAACAACATTTACATACCATTCATAAGAGACAATAGAAAAGCCAGAAGACCAGAACACCTCCTTGCCAGCAATCAACACACAGATAGGCAAAGATTAACACCAAGGTTAGCACCAGAGGAGTAATCAAACAACACAAAAGACCCTAATCAAGGCACTATTAACTCAGTCAATCAACCAGGCAGCAAACAACAGCCCAACCAAGAAACTACCAAGGAGAGAACAACACCCCCACCAACACAGGCAGGATAAGCCAGGGTATATACTGTAAACAGAGAGCAAGTCCCACTCCCTTTTCACACTGAAGATGTTGCCTAGTCTGGCAATGAAACGTCTGCAAGAAAACAACAAGGCTCAGAGAGCACCAAGGACTCCGCAAACCTTATTTGGTTCAGGAGTACAATCCATGCAGTAGATTTAAAGAAGTGACCTTCAGACAGTTATTTGCACTTTTTTCCTAGTAATTGTCATTCAGTGGAAGACAATTTCATTTTGACTTTTTTTAAAAAAAGGAGATTTTTTTATATTTCTTTTATTAGTGAAATTTAACAAAGTGAAGGTAGATGGATAGATGGATAGATGATAGAGAGATAGATATGAAGTAGAACTTTAAAAATGGGGAAAGAAAAGGATTATTTTGTTAATATGCAAATAATAAGAACATATTAGTATGCAACTAGCTCAGTAGTATATAGTTGTATATACTACTACTGTAGCTCAGTCCTTTAACATACTCTTAAATCTACACCACACAGAAACAAACTGTTCCATCTTCTCGTTTCTCTAAAGATATTTCAAAAATCAACAAAGAACACCACTCTTGAATCCACTCTTCAATATCTTGAGTGTTGTTTTCTATCCACCTACACAGGATGATTCTCTTCACTAAGCCCTAGACTCAGTAGAGCCAGTTCTTCATAAAGAATCAAATTCCATATTTTTGAAGTTGACGTCTTAACTATATTCTCCTCCAAAGTTGTATTAACATATGGGGTGACTTCTAACCAAACAGCAACCCTAAAGAAACATGACCAAACCATATGAGTCAAGCTTTGTCTCCATGAGAAGTTAAAGGAAAGGAACAGGGGATTCTTGATAACAGTCCCCTTTTTTGCAATAACCTGCAACCTGAGTTTAGGATGGCCTTTTCACTGCTTTCAGAAAACAGTTAAGATCTTGTTTTTCCAAGGTGCCTTTGGGCTAGGGCAGTGTTTTTCGACCTTGGCAGCTTTCAGATGTGGACTCCAACTCCTAGAATTCCCCAGCCAGCAGGGAACCAGTCCACACATCTGAAAGCTGCCATGGTTGAGAAACTCTGGCTAGAGGGAGAGAGTTAATTTTATTTCAGTTCGGAGGGCAGATTATGTCTTTTATCTTCTTTGACTATATTGTAACATGGCATAAAGTTAATTATGAACTGCAGTACAGTACAGGTAGTCCTTGCTTAACGACCACAATTAGGACTGGAATTGTGGTTGCTAAGTGAAGTGATCATTAAGCAAATCCGACTTGACTTTACAACCTTTTTGATGGTGCTCATTAAGCAAATCATAGCGGCTGTTGAGCGAACCACTTGGTTGTTAAGTGAATCATGTGGTTCCCCATTGATTTTGCTTGCTTATTCCCCATTGATTTTGCTTGCCAGAAGCCAGCTGGGAAGGTAAAAAATGGCGATCACATGACTGCAGGATGCTGCGACGGTCGTAAATTTGAGGACCAGTCATAAGTCGGTTTTTTCAGCACTGTCATAAGTCCAAACTGTTGCTAAACGAATGGTTGTTAAGCAAGGACTACCTGTAATACAGTAGTACAGTTACAGGAGGTGGCATTTATTTATTATTTATTTATTTAAATATTATTATTTAAATAAATATTATTATTATTATTATTATTATTATTATTATTATTATGAATATTATTATTTATTTATTTATTTAAATAAAGGAATGAATAAAAAAATCTCATGGGTGGCATGTATTTTTGGAACTTAGCTATGAGAAGGCCAACAGGCAATGAGAATAGCCTGTCTTCCATTGTACAGTCATCTCTCTCATGATCTGCAGCCTCCCTGACTTCCCATGCTTCCGTTAAACCCAAGGGAAGATGCTTCTCCTTCTTTGGAGAGGGAAATGTGAACAGGGTGGGAGGCTTCAGAGGGACGGATGGGTAAATAGAAATGGCACCATTTCCAACAATATAGTCCATTCAAAAGTGCCCCTGGGAGGAATGAAGAAGGAATTCTCAAGCTCCCTGAGAATGAGGTAGAAAAACAAGGATGGGTGGGGGGAGTTTCATCTGGGGGGGGGGAAATTTTAAGAAGTGGCAAGGTCAATTTTGGAACAGCGTTAACTGTTGTTGTTCTTCTGAGCATTTCTCTCAGCCGGTTACAAGATCCACTTGGTTGCACTGCTGCACTTGCCTCGTCCGCACAGCAAAGCCATCAATGCACGAGGCCATGAGGAGTTTGATTTTCCGCCGGCTCGTCGCAGAGACTGATGCTGCAGAACAGCATTGCTTCAAACAAGATAGATGGTTTCCCAAACAGAGTCTTCTGGTGGGCCACCATCTGCTACCATTTGATTGGTTCTGTCCTGGAGACAGAGGCATGGAGCACTGGTATTCCCGTGGGAAACATTTCTGTTGGATCACAGCCTCTGACAACAAGCAAGCCAGAGTGGGATTTCCTTTGTTTCAGGCCACCTATGAATCCCGGAGAACTGTTCACTGATCTTTCAGAAGCAACTAATATTCATTCAGAAGCATGCACTGTAAAGCATTGATGAGCTCTTTAAAGGGTGCTAACATTTTCTCAAGATGTGATAAACCTTTGCTGTTTAATAACCTGCATTTAAATAAGGATTCGCTTTGCAAAAGGAGATGAAAATAGAGGGCTCTCAAGCAGAGAGACCAGTCACCTGCTGCAAATTGGTTTACAAGGCGTTTTAGTATTTCTCCCGTTTATTACTCACTGAGTCACTGGGAGAGTATGTGTGAGGGCCTCCTCCCAGTAGGAGGGGGTGGGCTATTTGGAGCAACATTTTGGGTGCACAGTGGAGTTTGTTTCAAATATCCAAAGCACCGTTTAAAAGGCTGCATTGCTGCTTACAGGCCAGGGGGTGATAAGATGGAGTTGCAGAAGCAGGCCCTTCTGTTTCATTAGCATTGCCAAAGCAGAACACTGAGGCAGAAATCCAGGACTCCCTAGAGCTGTACAGACCAGCATTATTCCACCTCAAGGGGGGTGGCCAGAGGGCAAAAACCAAGGTCAGGATGATGGCCTTGACCACGCAGTTAAAATCCCGCTCCTTTTTTGACTACCACCGCACCACCTGCAGGTCTCTCCCGGCCCCAGGACATCATCTCAGAATTGTTACAGCCATCTGCTTCATTGCAGTTCTTTGGCTTGGAAAACTGAGTCCTTCTACCACAGGCTGGAGCATCAAAGGGGGCCAACATGATCTATAGTATCTGGCTGCTTTGATCTGGTGGTGCAAGGGACCTCTGTACATGTGCAGAAGTTTCTTCTAGCATCCAGATTAAAAGAGCAAGCAACTCTGATCACATCAGTGCACTGAAGCATTCCTTTGAAGCTCCACTCAGCTCAAGGAAACAGAGAGTTTTCAGCATCTTCCAGATGCTACAACCCGATGGGTCATTGTTGCATATCCAAGCTGTGTTTTAATAGGCCAGGATGAATGTTCTATGAATATCTGAGAATCACATGTATCTCAGTTCTGCATTTCAACAGCAAGACGTGGTAGAGAAACAGACTTTCTTGGGAACCCCTCTCAGTGTTCCCTTTGAAGAATCGCCAAACTCTGAGTTTCTGCCTCTTTCAGGATCCATATGCCTGAGTAATTTATCTGAGTAAGCATGTGGGACAGTCCCCTTGAATTCCTGATTCTCTTGGTCCCTTTATTGTCATTGCTCAGAGCCCCATTTTGACTTCCACATACAAAATTAATCCCCCCCTGAAAGAACAAAGTAGTGATCAACTGTTATGAGAACAAGGTCCCAAATCAATTCAATTCATCTGAATTAAGGTAATGACACAGGCTGTTCTGGGCTTTTGAGGGGAGAAGGAAAAGTCTGCATAGCTTTGTCAAACCTGATTTGAGTTTCTTCTCTGGGGCTAATGGTTGGTAGTTGTTAGCCAGACCCACAGAAGAATGGCTTCTCTTTTCTAACTGAACTCTAAAGGACCATTCAGAGGTGACCCACCTTAACAATGAGTACCAAACTTGAAGGATTGGCATAATATGAAAAATGATGCTTAACTGAGGAGATAGATAGATAGATAGATAGATAGATAGATAGATAGATAGATAGATAGATAGATAGATGACACGACCTGTCAGGAGGGGAGAACAAATCTTATGCAAATGTTGTTCACAGGCCTTCTCTTTTTCCTTCAAGTCAATTGATCTGAATTTTCAAAGCAAACTAGAAGACAACTGCCCATCAGAGCTATGTGTTTTATTCTTCCCCGGAGACTGGAAACTGTAAAACCAGAATGTCTTTGCTGCACACGTAGGTGGCTTGTTTTGCATTCTTTGGCAGCTAACTTTAACGTTCAGTGGATGCTTAGGGAATAATTTGGTTTCAGTTCTGGAGTCATGGTTGCTAGTTCAGATACTTTACTCCCCTTCATGGTGATGGTAATGGGAAGAACATGCAGTTAGCAATGCACAAAAAGGTTCCTTTTCTGAGGCCTTAATTTAAGTGGCAGCCTGTTAAAGCTGCAATCCCATCCTAATTTTCCTAGCAGTCTTACTACATTCAGTGGAATTTACTTCTGAATAGGTAGAGATAAAATTGCCTGGTAATGCATCTATGCTGTTCCTGGAGACAAATAAACAATTACAGCTTTGAGTTTGGTGCTTCAGGCTTCTTCTTGGGTTCATTCAACAATTTTATAAATGACTTAGCCAAACCTGTCGAATGAGTAGACATTCATTAAATTTGCAGATAACTAGAGGGCTAACAAATACTTCCAAACAATCTTCCCTAACTTGGTGTCCTTCAGCGTAGCTCTTTCATTATTTTTGTGAGTTAGAAGAGCTGTAGTTCATTTGGAACTAAAGATCTGTGGGTCAGTATATGGGCTGTTCCCCACTGCTGAGTTGAAGTGCTCCCGTTTCAAGCTAGCAGAAAACAATACCAGTGTAACCTTTGTTGTCCTCAGTGTTCATCTCCACCTACCTCTATAGCCCTTGTTCCAAGTTACTTCCAGTCCCCAAGGGAATGGGTGACAAAGCCTAACATTTTATACACCTTGAGGCTATTTTGGATGATGTGGGAAGAAGTGGAGGAATATTATTTTACTACCAGTACAGCAAAGAATGACTTATGTCTGCCTCACTCATGGTTTCAGCACTAGATGAAAGCAATATCATGGGGCAGGGCAGAAAATGGATGCCGATGGGGCAGATTAATAAACATTGTGGAATTGGGAAGGGACCACGAGGATCATGTAGTCCTTCTATGTTTGCACTGTGGTGAAGCGCCAGGGGGAAAGGCCCCAAATCTGGTCTGTACTATTATATTATGCTGTATTCTACAAGATTCCAGTCTGTTGGGTACAGCATATAAGTGTTCTTTAAAAAAAATGCTTCCATTTTCATTTGCAACTTTCACTACCATATGGATGTTTTGTACACAATGTACCTAATCTACATAATATTTAAATGAAAAAATTAAATCAGTGTTTCTCAACCTTGGCAACTTGAAGATGTGTGGACTTCAACTCCCAGAATTCCCCAGCCAGCATGTGAGACTTTGCTTATAAAGCTGGGCATTAGGGATCAGATTGGATTGCTGCTATTGTACCAGCCACCTTGCTATGTAGCTGCTTCCCTGGCTGAACTGTTCAATGCTGTGGCTGAGTTGTCGGTGGAGTTCACCAGGCTTATAGTTCTGGGGGACTTCAATCTCCCTTCTTTGGGCCAGGAATCTCAGGCGGCTCAAGATTTCATGGCTACCACGGTAACAATGGACCTGATCCAGACTATTGATGCTCCAACTCACACATTAGATCCGGGTTTTGGCTCAAGGCAGTGGTAACATGATCTGGAGATGGGGAATGTTACCATCAGTCCAGTGTCATACAAAGATAATTTTCTGTTAACCTTGGAGTTCCCTGTTGCTTTTCCCTGCTACAGGGAGAAAGGACCTATTCAATTGGCCCATCCCAGGTGCCTAATGGACCTACTGTAAATAGGTTTTAAAAGATGCTTATGGTTCTTCTCTGTTGCTTGGCTCTTCCAAGACCTTAGTCACCATTTGGAATGAGCAAATGACAATGACCTTGGATCAGCTTGTGTATGTTCATAATCTCTGTGCACATGGATCCTGGAGGGCACCCTAATTTGCAGAGGAACTCTGTCCTATGAAGCTGACTAAGGTACAGTCTTGCTCTGGTTCCTGGGAGGATTTTGAGCCTATTGGTCCTGAGGAAGTGGACAGTGTCCTTAGGGTTCTGAATTCTGTCATCTATGTTTTAGATCCATCTCTTTCCTGGCTGATTAAGGCTTCCTGAATGAGGATGTTTAGTTGAATCCAACAGATGGGGAATATTTCTTTGAGGGAGGAGGTGGTTCCACCTACTTTAAAGGAAGCACTGGTCCACTCTCTTTTCAAAAAGGTATTGCTGGATCCAACAACACTGAATATTTTTTCCCAAGTCTCCAACCTTCTCTTTTTTAAGGATGGTTGTTGAGAAGGTGGTAGGCTTGCAGCGCCAAGGGGCTCTGGAGGAAGCAGACTATCTAGAATCCTTTCAGTCCAATTTCAGGCTCGGTTACAGCACTGAGAAAGCATTTATCACACTTGCTGATGACTGGTAGGGTTGGGATGGGAGTGGGGCATCCATCCTGGCCCTCCTTGATCTTTCAGTGGCTTTCAGTACCATCAGTCATGGTATCCTTCCGGACTGTCTTTGGGGTTTAAGAGTGGGTGGCACAATTCTACAGTGGTTTTCCTTCTCCTTCCTTCAAGCTGCTTCCAGTCAATGTTGATACTTGGGAGGTAGGTCCAGCCCTAGAGCCATATATTTTGGGGTGCCTCAAGGCTCAACTCTCTCCTCACTTCTATTTATCATCTACAGGAAACCACTGGGTGAGGTAAGTCATTAGCACAGGATTAAGCATCATCAATGTGCTAATTTAATTTATTCAATTTAGGTGCTGCTCTACTCCAGAGTGACTTTTGACAGCTCACAATAAAACCAAACAAGGTAGATAGAATTATAGGCTAGAATTTAATAAAAGGTTTTCCCCTGCACAGTCATGTCCAACTCTAGGGGGCCGTGCTCATCTTCATTTCTTAGCTGAAGAGCCAGCGCTGTCCGAAGACGCTTCCACAGTCATGTGGCCAGCATGACGTGCGCGGAATGCTGTTACCTACCCACCAAAGTGGTACCTATTCATCTACTTGCATTTGCATGCTTTCGAATTGCTAGGTTGGCAAGAGCTGGGGCGAGTGTGGGAGCTCACTCCGTCACGCAGCGCTCGGGTCTCGAACCACCGACCTTCTGATCAACAAGCCTGGCGTCTTAACCACTGAGCCATCGTGCCCCCAGGCTAGAATTATAAAGAAGAAAAAGAATAAAGAACGAGATGGTGAGTCCAGCAAACAACACCTGCACTTGCAAACATATCCAATAGAGGCCCCAACCATCCTAATCCAAGGCCTAGGAATTATAGATCTCTCTGTCTGGCTGTCCAAGTGATGCAACCAAGATAAATAAATATCCAAGATCTGTAACCTTCTCTTGCCTTGACAAAAAGTCAGTGCCCCAACAGAAAAGAACTGAATAAAAGTAAAATTCATGGGAGAATAACAAAGTGAAAGTCCTTGCTCACTAAAAACAAAATGATGCTTATCTCAAATTGGCCAAAAACTTTTGGATGGTCCTCCAAATTTCTAGAAGTGTGTTCCATGGAAAGATCAGTCAAAAGTGGAACTTTTGGGGTTACATGGGTGTCATTATGTCTGGTAGACACCAAGCATTGCATTCTACAATAAAAAATCTCATCTTAATTGTTCATTGTGGAGGTGGTAATGTCATGGTTTGAGGATTCTTTGATGCCTTTGAACTGCATGACTTGCCATAATTGAAGAAAGCATGAATTCTGCTTTGTATCAGGAGAATATCAGGCCATCTGTCCACCAGTTGAAATGGAAGTGAGTCATGAAGCAAGACAGTGATCAAAAACCTACAAGCAGGTTTACTAGAGAATGGATGAAGAACTAATTCAATATTTTGGAATGGCTAAATGAAAATCCAGACCTTATCCATATAGAAATGTTATGGTAGGATCTGATATGAACTGTTCATGCAAGAAAATTCACAAATGTTACTGAGTTGAAGCAGTTTACCATAGAGAAATGGACCAAAATGCATGTATAGAAATGTGAAAGGCTAATTAATTACAGGAAGTGTTTAGTTGCAACTATTACTGCCAAAGATGGTGAAAGCAGTTACTGTACCTAAAGGGGTGATGACTTTTTCACACTGAAAATGAATGACTTTTGTTCATGATTTAAATTAAGCAAGCATTAAACTAAGATGTTGTTTTAATACAAGACTGAAAATGGATAATACAGATATAATTGTGGAGTCCATGGTGCTCTCTGAGCCTTGTTGTTTTCTTGCAGATGTTTCATTGCCAGACTAGGCAACATCTTCAGTGCGAAAAGGGAGTGGAACTTGCTGTCTGTTTATATACCCTGGCTTGTCCTGCCTGTGTTGGTGGGGGTGTTGTACCCTCCTTGGTAGTACATTGATTGGGTTGTTGTTTGCTGCTTGGTTGATTGACTGAGTTAATAGTTCCTTGATTAGGGTCTATTGTATTGTTTGATTGCTCCTCTGCTGCTAATCTTGCAGTTAATCTTTGCCTATCTTGTTGTTGATTGCTGGCAAAGAGGTATTCTGGTGGTCTGTTAGAGGTGTTATGGTGTCATTTGATGTCACTGCACTCTTTACATCCATAGACCAAGCACTAGCGATTGAATCCATGGCAGCAGTTCTACGTAACACACCTGACCTAACTAGATACACCAAGATCAAAATACCCAGAATCATGGACCTCATCAACCTGTGCCTCACCACTTACTTTCAGCTTGATGGACAAATATACCAACAAATCAAAGGAACACCTATGGGGTCACCACTCTCAGGACTCATAGCAGAGATAGTAATGCAACGTCTAGAAAGGATAGCACTCCCACACATACAACCCAAAGTATAGATCAGGTATGTAGATGACACCTTCGTCATAATAAAAAAGGATCAACTGGAAGAAACACATGAAACCATCAACAACATCTTCAAAGAATAAAATTCACAAGGGAAGAAGAAAAAAACAACACACTACCCTTCTTGGACATCCTCATCAGTAGAGGAAATGATGGCATTCTAGAAACAGAAGTCTACCGGAAATCTACCCACACTAACCAAGTGCTCCACTACCAAAGCAATAACCCAACCTCCCACAAGAGGAGCTGTGTAAGAACACTATTCAGACGAGCACAAACGCACTGCAGCAACCCAGAACACCAGAAAAAGGAAACAGACCACTTATATAGCATCTTCCAGCAAAATGGATATCCACGCAACTTTATGAAAAAGTGCCTGACCACTCAACCCACCACAGCAAAACCAACTGAAGCTATGAAAAGGATTACACTGCCATACATCAGAAACATCTCAGAAACTACTAACAGACTGTTACAACCACACGGCATCACCGCAGCACACAAACCAACCAAAACCCTTCAGAACATCGTAAGTAAACCAAAAGACCCAGTAGCCCAAGAAGAAAAATCAGGAGTTATCTACAACATACAGTGTAAGGACTGTAACAGCCACTATGTAGGACAGACTGGCAGAAGAGTAGCAGAACGTATCCATGAACACCAACTAGCAGTCAGAAGACATGATGAAAACTCCTTAATCTCACAACACATGGACAGACTTAACCATACTTTCAACTGGGAAACTGTGAGCATCTTAAACCAAGCCAAATCCAAAAATGCTAGAGAATTCCTGGAAGCTTGGCACTCAGACAAAGCAGCCATCAACAGACACATAGAGGTAAACAACATTTACATACCATTCATAAGAGACAATAGAAAAGCCAGACCACCAGAACACCTCCTTGCCAGCAATCAACAACAAGATAGGCAAAGATTAACTGCAAGATTAGCAGCAGAGGAGCAATCAAACAACACAATAGACCCTAATCAAGGCACTATTAACTCAGTCAATCAACCAAGCAGCAAACAACAACCCAATCAATGTACTACCAAGGAGAGTACAACACCCCCACCAACACAGGCAGGACAAGCCAGGGTACATAAACAGAGAGCAAGTTCCACTCCCTTTTTCGCACTGAAGATGTTGCCTAGCCTGGCAATGAAACGTCTGCAAGACTCAGAGAACAAGGCTCAGAGAGCACCATGGACTCCACAGTTCAACCCTGAGCTACAAATATTCTCTTCCATTGGTACAGATATAATTATTTTGAAAGAGATTCCTATTAGAATTTTACGCAAGAGAAAAGAATACTCCTTCTTGGCTGAAAAATTAAAACAAAACAGAACAATTTTTGCAATTTAATCCTCCCACTCTACTGTAGCATTTCTTTTCTGGATTCAAGCAGATGCATGATAAGAGAAAGTACAAGATTTCTTGAAGAAAATTGTACATTTTACGTGACCCTAATTCACAATAATATATCTAAATGCATCAAACCAAGTAGAAACTCTCTAGCAATAGAGACTGAAATATTGATATTAGGTTTTCCAGTTCATTCTTACAGCTTGCATTATTCTGAAAGTGGCATATAGAAAATCTATGTGGTATCATGTATTCCTTGTACTGTTAACATGTTTCTCATTAATCAAGTCACAATGGTGCTTTTTTTGAGGGTGGGGAGAAAATGATCCCAAAGTCTCTCTTCCCAATATACTTCAGGACAGCCTCTTCACATCTATCCCCCATCATCTGTAGCTTGAATCATGTCAACTGGATTTCTATTTTCTTAGTGGAAACGTTTCGCTCCTTATCCAAGGAGCTTCTTCAGTCTGAGCAAAGTTGGTAAGGGAATCCTAAATATGTTCCTAGGTAGCTGTGTGACCTTACACCTGGGGCTAGGTCATGGTTAACTATCATAATATCATAATATTATGTTACTAAAGGTGTCTTTTGATGTCATTTGATGTCACCCCTTTCAGACTCCTGCCTTCATTGTTTTTCCTTATATAATATAAACTTACCTTATCCCATTATAGCTGAGAACCTCAAGCAAACATTTTACTGGAATCTATATATGGAAATTATGGAATTGGCTAATGGGACAGTTTGCAGGCCTCATCTGTCTCCCTAGTAGTCTCCTGTGAGCATCCCAGGATTGTTGGACCAACACAGTAATAACCAACATGCAATAAGCACACTTCTTTAGTGATGAACCCTTTAGTGTAAATGTAATAGACCACGGTCTGAGAAAATTAAATGGATTCTTCTGAATCCAAAAGTTGGATTTTTCCAGGTCTGATGCAGTGTTTGATAGGGCAATAGAATGGCAGACTTCTACATTTGCATCTGTCTGATGGTTTTAATTATGTGGTGCAAATTCTATTACATTTCCCTGTTTCTCATTTACTTTCACATTTGTCTCAAAACTCTCCAGCCCAAATCACAGCAGGATGGCTTCTCTGCAAAAGGCATTTGGCAAGCTCTATCTCATGCAAAGTTTTGTTCATGACGGCAATGGGGTGTTTAACAGTATGAAAAGTTTGAAATTGGGGAGGAAAACAAAGCTATCCCAAAGAATAACTGAGCAACAGACTGCTTTATTGAACTTTGAGATAAACAGAACTGCCTTCCGAAATGTACTGAAAAGCATTAAAATATTGGCAAGAGCTGGTGGTGAATTGTGCTAGAGGCTGAGCTTGTGACCTATAGCAGTGTTTCTCAACCTTGGCAGTTTTAAGCTGTGTGACTTTAACTCCCAAAATTCCCCAGCATGCTGGCTGGGGAATTCTGGGAGTTGAAGTTCACACAGCTTAAAACTGCCAAGGCTGAGAAACTGTTAGCCCTCCCAGGTAAACCAGACAGGAAACACAACTAGATGAGCTAATTCTACTTTATTGTAAGGCTACATTAACAGAATCTTGCAAGTCTGAAAGTACAGATCTCCCACCCTCCCTATTTACCTCCTGAGTAGTTAGGGTAGGTATTTCCTAAGTTTCTTTCTCTGGCCGTTACTCTGTTGTGGGCTGTTCTCTTTTATCTGATTGTGCAGCATCTCTCCCACCCCCCCACCCCAGTCTTCCAAGGTCACCCTCACATTCCATCACAGAAACACTGCCCTAGAGAATAAGGGCAAGCAGCCACATCTCTCCATCCTACTTGGTTGCAAAGGGGGATCTAAGCTGAGCTTGTGTGGAAAAGAAATGTCTGCTATCCTGGTGGACTGAAATGGGAGCCAAGAGTTTGGAAACACACAGGCAGAAGAAACAAATGGCCACCGAAGGAGAAAATGGTGTTAGGACAGGCAAGCAAAATTGTGGTTTCCTCCTGAGTGCTCACCTGCTCCCTATCTGCACCTTCTCAAAAGAACATTAACTGCTAGCTCAGCCATAAATGCTTAGACCAGAGCTTTCCAAACTGTGTGTCGTGACACATTTGTGTGTCGCGGCAAGGGCCCAGGTGTGTCGCAGGGGAACCCGGAAGAGGAGGCCATGCACCACGTGGAGCCCCACCCATCCCTTGCCGCGCCGACAGGTCCCTGCTCTGAACCCAGCTCTCGCCGCAGAAGCCAGGTAAGTTACCAGCCCGGTAGGGCTGCAACTGGGGGGGAGGGTGCAGGGACTACACTAGGCCGCCGCACTGGGGCGTGTGTGCAGGGACGTCGCTGGCCACCGCGCTGGGGGGGTGGGGGTTGCAGGGACGCCACTAGGCCGCCGTACTGGCGGGGGGGGGGTGTTGCAGAGGAAGAAACCTTTCCACTTTCCTCTCCTGGTGCTGAAGTCCAGCTAAGTTTTTCCCGGGGCGCCGAGTCCAAAAGAGGAGCCCAGAAGTAGGACAGTCCTATCCCCTTTCCCCTCCCCTGCTCCCCTCTTTCTCTTTCAGCGCAACGAGTCCCACCCTCACTTTCGGTTCCACCTAACCCCTGGAGATCCCCTCCCTTCCTCTCTCCTCTCCTCTCCCGCCTTGCCTTCTTTGGCCGCAGCTTTTCCCCGCGAAGCTTCGCCCAGCTGCAAGCAGCTTTAATCGGCCGGCCGGCTCAGTGCTGGAACCTCGGCTCGCAGGCGCCTCAATAGCGGAGAGGCCAGATCGCCAAGCTCACCCAGCGTGCATCGACTCTCCAGAGCGTGAGGGATCCAGAGGATCGGGGTCGACGGCGGGCACGGAGATCAGAACCGCGACCGTGGAGTTAACCTGCCTCGCTTTCCTTCCCTCCCTCCCACCACCTTCGACTGCTTGCAGTCTTGCGACGGAGAAAATAGAACCCTGGCGGTTTTTCCTCTCTCCCGCGGGGTTTCCAAACTGCCCCAAGTCTATCTTCTGAAGCCTCGTCGCTTTCTTTCCACTGGCAAAATCCCTTCTCTACCCACCATCCACGCCCAGCTTAATTCCCAGGTCTGCTCTTCTGAAGTCCCTCCACTGTTGACACCCCATTTCCTTTGCTCTTCCTCCACGTGTTCCCTCTCCTGATGCTTTCCTTTGAGACATCAGATTCCATCCTGCTCCTTTCCCTTTTTGCCTTGGAGAAGACTCACCTTCCATAGACCCATTCCCCCACTTTCTCTTGCCCCCTCCAAAGTTCATCATAGACACGATGGAAGAAGTTGATGATCAAGTCAAATCTAGCCGCAACTCCACTAACATTGATGTTCTGTGCCCAGTTAATACAGATTTCACCCAATGGTCAGATTGGCACTCAGTGAGGTTTGCAAACAGTGGCACCGCAAAATCTTGTGTGCCCACCCCTCCAAGTTACCAAAGTCTATTCATGCTTAATGGGATAGAAAGGAAAAGGTTAAATTCATGTGGATTAATCCAACCAAGTATATGTCACTGCCTTAACCCCTGACACAAGGGAAGAACATAGAGCAGTGTTTTTCAAAGTTGGCAACTTTAAGATGAGTGGACTTCAACTCTTAGAATTCCCCAGCCAGCATGCAAACCTCACTCGCCCACTACGTCCAGGCCATTGGAGATGTGCAAAATGTTTCCATTCCTAACCGTGCCCACTTCAAAAGGCAACATCTGAAGTGCCAATCGGTTGTCCTGCACACAAATGGGGTTGGCGGGCTGGCATTTTGGACATGGCCCATACCCAAGAGCTGGGCGCTTCACCCTCAAAGCAGGCTTGCCAGCCCCGAAACACTGCCTGGCGTGACCAGGGCAAGGTTGAAACACAAGGTTTTGTTTTCAAAATGTTTTGCACAACCTTCCTTGGGCAGTTGTGGCCACTAACATTTGCCCCACATCACATGTGCTTTTTAGTTAGCTTTCAGTCCCTTCCTTGGACTGGCGCCCAGAGAACATATGGAGGACTTTAGGTTCCCCATTCCTGGCTTATGTACATGAACAGTGACACCCCTCTTATAGACTGGCAGTCTTTTGTAATGTCATGTAATTTTTGTAAATGACACTTGCGTGTCAAGACCTTGTGGGGAGCGGCTCTTCTGTGACCTGGTAGAAGGGTGTTGTGTCAGTATGGCTCTTGCGTGTCAGGACCCCGTGGGATGCAGGGAGGGGTGAGGAAAACGCTCTTCCCTTTGGCCTTACAGAGGGGTTACCTATGTGCCAAGTAGAGCGCCCTTCCCCTTCCAAAGTGCCAGCCCAGAGCCTTGCCAAGCAATGGACGCAGTTTTCCCATCATCTGGCAGTGTTTCTCAAACTAGGCGACTTCAAGAGTTGTGGACTTCAAATCCCAGAATTCCCCAGCCAGCCTTGCTGGGAAGGGAATTCTGGGAGTTGAAGTCCTCATATCTGAAAGTGGCCAAGACTGAAAAACACTGCTCATGGTCTTGGGTCCATGACCTCCCCATCAAGCACACCTGGAGGGCATTTTTGTATTTTATCTACAATTACATACAATACAATACATACAGTACAAGACTGGGGGCAGGGTTTGGAGCCGGCAGCCAATCACATGGGCCGGGAGTGGGTTTTGGAGCCAGGAGCCAATCACGTGGGCCGGGGGCGGGGTTTGGAGCCGGCAGCCAATCACGTGGGCCGGGGGGCTGGGACTCCTCATTACTGTGTCACAAAATTATGCATGGCTAAAAGGCGTGTCACCAACATGAAAAGTTTGGAAAGCCCTGGCTTAGACCCAAGTTGATCCCGATAAGCAGAGGTGCTAAGAAGCAAGGATATTGGATAACACCTAGGGAAACATCTCAACAAGACACTTTCCAACATCCCTGTGTTTAACTCAAGCCATTGTATTAACAAAGGGCGTGGTGGCTCAGCGGGTAAGACACCAGGCTTGTCGATTGGAAGATCGCAAGTTTGGAGGTTGGAATCCCTAGCCCCGCGTGACGGAGTGAGCTCCCGCACTCGCCCCAGCTCTTGCCAACCTAGCAATTTGAAAGCATGCAAATGCAAGTAGATTAATAGGTACCACTTCAGTGGGTAGGTAACAGCGTTCCGCATGCGTCATGCTGGCCACATGACCGTGGAAGCGTCTTCAGACAACGCTGGCTCTTCAGCTAACAAACGGAGATGAGCACCGGCCCCTAGAGTCGGACACGACTGCACAAATGTGCGAGGGAACCTTTACCTTTAATTTTTTATTGTATTAACCCACTTTCTCTCACCATCCTGATCTCACCAACACACATTTTGCTATACCCTACTCATATTTTTACTATACTGATTAAATGTATAATGTAATTTGCAGAAATCTATAAAGAGAATTTGGATCTCCACCCACTTTATATTTATGTTTCACCTCCGGTACCATTTAATTTACTTGTGTCTGCTTCATTGGACTTGTGTGCTTGTCTCTGGTCCAAATGAACACCTAAAATTCTCCTACACCACCTCTCTTGGCCACAAAGATGTTTGGTTTAGTTCATAGTGATTATGTCAAAACAATACTTGATCTAAATGAGAATTCAAGACTTTGGAAGTCCTGGAGTATCCAGCTGAAGCTCCTTGAAAGGAATCTTTGGAGTCTTTTATAGGAGCACTTAAAACTTTTCCAGAATGAGCTTACATCAGTGATTCATTCAGCAAACTTGGTTATCGTTATTTTGATTGGAGAGAAATATATAAGTAAGTTGAATGCAGTGGGAATGGGGTACTTAAGGAATGTGGGTAGTGGAACAAGAAGAGAGGGGGTCAAGAATGAATGGGTGCTGGAGGCATGTGGATTGAATGCAAATGAGAATGAGGAGGTTTGAACATATACAGAAAATGAATGAGGATCAAACTGCGAAATAAGTAAATGAAGGAAAAGTAAATGGGTCAAGAAGAAGGGAAGGGAAAACTGAGAAAGTTATGCTTGGATGGAGTTGATGAGACCCACAAAAAAAGCAAGAGGTGAGACATTTAAAGAACAAAAGGCAATGTATCAAGCAGCATCTCAGCCTAGTGGAAGCTATGATTGTTTGCAAGGATAGAAAGGTATGGACAGTATAAAGTGGTGGTTATGTAAAGTTGTTTTAGTTATGTTTCCTTTTCTTATCTCTTGCCTTTAATTTCTTTGGCTTACTATTTTGTATTCTGTTTCTGCACTCTGTATAATGTTGCTGACCCTGGAAGGGAATAGGCTGACCAGTCTGTATATATGCAGAAAAGTCTCCCCAAAATAACCTCCTAAAACAGTAATATAGTTTAACATTCCAGGTATCAGCCCTGCCAAGTAAACCGGACAGGAAACACAACAAGATGAGCTAATTCTACTTTATTGAAAGGCTACATTAACAGAATCTTGCAAGTCTGAATGTGCAAATCTCCCGCCCTCTCTGTTTACCACCTGAGTAGTTAGGGCAGGTCTTTCCTAAGTTTCTTTCTCTGGCTGTTACTCTGTTGTGGGCTCCTTTCTCTTTCATCTGTTTATTACCTAGGCAGCATCCTTTCCCTTGTCTTCCAAGGTCACCCTCACATTCCATCACACCAGGCTCCATGTAAACAGTAACTTCATTTATGGCATATTGTTCGGAAAATGCAAGGAATGGACACATTGATCCGATCCATCAGTGTTGAAAAAAGCAAAGAAGTCCTTAAGTTTCCATTATTATTAAATCCATTGATGAGAGGACTTAAAATCCTACAACTTCCACAGGACCACAGATACTTTATCCCTTCTATGCAGACTGAAATAGTAGTTTGTCTGTGGTGCCTATAGCCATGGACTTAATGCATTTGTAAGGGGGAAAACTTCTTATTGATCGATTTTAAAAGAAAATATAATACCCTTCAAAGCACAGTTTTACCCAGGGTGGCTTATAATATTCTAAAATTACAATTTGATTTGATTTTAAAACTGACACGATTATTAAAAATACAGAACGTAGGAACAATCAAGGTCTAACCGTAGACTACCCCTTGATAAGTCACTATAGATGGGTTAAAATACTCAATTGCAAAATAAAGTTATTAATAAATATATTAATTATAATAATATATTAAAAGGCCGAGAAGAATAAAAAGAGATTTGCCTGGTACCAGGCCTATGTCTGAAATTCTATTCTTTGAAATAATTCCATAAGCAAATTCTTTTTCATCATCTTGAATGAAAACTGGAAAATGAGAAAAAAATGCAAGAGAAATGTTCTATCTGGCTTTAGTAAGCTTGTCAAGAAAACTGCATATTGCCATAAACCTGGAATGCACATATGTGTCAAAATTCATATTTCTCACAATGAGGACATGTAGTTCAGAACTCCAAAAATATACATTAAAATGTGTAGTTTGGGGGGAAATGCACAGAAATGTGCATATCATAGCAATTATACATTATTTTCTTTTTGAAGGTACTGCTTGGCAGGGAAAAGTGCACAAAGGGAAAATGAAGCAGACAAATATAGTATAAATATTTCTGCAGACTTCTGTGGGGATGCAAATTTGTGAACAGTAGGGGCAAGCTGTACACGTGGTCAGTACCCTGAGGTTGATGAAAATGACATTGCAGACTCTCCTATCCCCAACTAGAACAAAGGAACATTCCTCGATTGGGCTTACATTTAGATCAACCTATTGTGAGATATTTAACTTACAGGATGTCCATACTACCTAGTTTCTTTTCTGTTGCTTCTTTCTTTATTTTTGTTTTAATAAATAAAAACAAACAGTGAAAAAAAGATATATCAAATAAGCAATGTTCAGATCAACAACAACAAAGCTGCTATCAGTAGAAGCTGAAAAATCACCCTTAATGGGAATTTGAGTATATTTTGATTCTGTTCCTCCTTTCTCAGAGGCAGATAGGTTGGGCACTGTCTACAGACTAATGGGCAAGATAAGGCCAGTATGCTAAAGATGAGTCCCATAAGAGGAACTATCTGGGTGGGTGGTTCCCAAGACTGAGAATTGAGTAAGCACCCTTTTCTGGATGAGGATGTGCTCCTCAATTCTTCATTGTCATTGCATAATGATAATACATTGTCAATGGAAGCTCAAGAAGTTTCAGTGGCTCAGAATGATTTGCAACAGCTTCAAAAGCCCTCCAGCTATGACTATTCTTGGATAGGGACAACCTTGAAGGAAGGATGTAAAGTGAAATGAATCCAAAGGAATAGCAGACCAGAAATAGCCTGCTTCAACATATATATGAGAGAATAAAGGGGATCCAGGACAAGTTTTTAAATAACTACAACCCCCTTCATCCCACAACATTTCTTTTCTCCCGAGAAAGGACAGATACTAGCTGGAAAACCTGATGAGAAGGAATACCCAAATTTGGGGTATGGTTTGAATCCCAAGGAAGTTACAGTGTTGAAACTCAAGTATTCCTTATGCACGCCCAGGCAATTTCAGATTTGTTTTTATTAAGCAAGATGAAGTGACTGAAGTCTGGGTAATGGGGCCAGAGGCTGTTAATTATCATTATCATGCTAATTACAACGTTACTTTTTTGCGTCCATTAAATGAGAGATATGGAGACAGGAAGATGATAGAATGGAGATGCAATAAAAGCTTAGACTGTGCTACACTGATACATGGTTAAGTGAGGATGATCTTTGCCAATTTCCTCATCTGAGATCCAAAGTTTCATCTCTGGACATACAGATGTGTTAATCAATATTAAAGGCAAGATGTAAGGATATGGAGTAGTCTGAATGCAGAGCCTTACTCTAACAACAATGAAACAAATTTATCACATGCTGGAGATTCTATCCCCATGCTTTGGAATGCAAAGTTTTTCTCAGTGTATTAGAAAATGATGCATTTTCTATTCTGATTTTGAGTTAGAAAACACTGACCTCCATAAAATTCATCTTTGGTTGCAATACCAGAGGAATTGAGCAATATACCAAAACTATAAATGGTGTTTTTAAATATTATTTTGTTTTCTGCGTACATATTTCTACCAAAAAGCTATCTTATTACATTCTGGCCCTCTTACCAAAATCTCAGAAGCCTATATTATATTGCTGCTGATGAAATGAACATTTGCAAGATAGGAAATTTGGAATTGACAATAAATAGTCTCTTTCTGAATTTCTGTGGCTTCAAGTAGAAATACTTCAGTTTTATTTTGTTTTGTTTTGTAATGAGAGAGAAAGAGAGAGAGATCTTTCTATTTACCATCTGAAGAAATCTTGGAGGTCTTCTAATACAACCCCCTGACCAAAGCAGAAATTTTCAGACCGTTCCAGACAAATGACTATCCAACTGTTTGGAAACCTCCATTGAAGGAACCTAGTAGAAGATGGAACCTTGATGGAACCAGTAGAAGAGCATAAGGAAATTTCTCATTTTTCTTAGGATTATTGGAAGTCAACTCAGCATTGTCTCACAAACATAGGGGAGGACTTTTCTACTGAAGCGTATCTCTACTGTGTTTGTGGGAGGTGCCTGGGTCACCTGACTTCCTGTTTCCTGCTCCTTCTTGGGTCTTTCGGGGCCATTTCTCCATCTTCCCTTTTTCCTAAGCACATGTACACACAGGAGGGCCACATGGCTATGTGGGTCTCATCTGAAATATCTCGCTTGCATGCAGACTGGAGATGATTAAGCCTTTCTACCATGAAACTGCTTGTAACCAAGATCTACTGAATAAACATGTAAGCTATCTTTATTTTTCTTAAACTAACTAACGTGTGAAGACTGCTTTATTTCTGAACGTTAATTAAGCTGTATGTGCAAGTCTTTTCTGGGCGCTTCTACTCTGCAAGATTGTCATTAGCTGCTTGGAGTGTTTTTTTCTAACCTTCCAGACGCCAACAATTTTGAGTTTGAATCTCTCTCAGTAAATCTTCCACCCATAGATTCTTGTCCTGCCCTTGGGCACTATTAAGAATAAATCCCTATCCTCTTCCTTGGGATAGCCCTTCAAGTATTTGAAGACTGCTGTCATGTCTCCCCTTAGCCTTCTCTTCTTTAGGCTAAACCAATCCAGTTCTTTTAACTGTTCTTCATAGGATTTAGCCTCCAAGCCCCTCACCATCTTAGTTGCTCTTCTCTGCCCTCTTTCCAGTGCATTATTTTTGTAATTATTTCTTCTAATTATTAGTTTTTGTAATTATGCACACACATATACCCCTTTCTATTTAGCAAAAGAAATGTTCCACTTTCACTGAATTCAGATGGCAATTGTGTTCTTGGGCCTAAAAATAACCAGTCAAAAAGCTAGCTTCAAGCTAGATCATGTAAATTGCTCACATAAAATCTGGAAATGCAGGATTTGCTGCATCAGTAAGCACAGAAGCAGCATTTGGAATCCTTCATAAATAACACAAGAGAGAAATTCGAGTGAAAAAGGACGAGGAGAAGGAAATAGGAGAAAGAAGGAGGATGGAGAAAGAGAGAGATGTCAGGTCATATGTTAACCCATTCTGATTCTCTTCTCTAAATCATATATGCTCCTGAAGAATCATGAAATGTCTCTTAGTAACCTCCACCAAGGTGAGGTAATTTCTTCTAGTCACAGAATTGATCTGTATGTGGTGCTATTTTCACTGATTCTGTTCTATCACCCATGGCAAAGAACCGATGGATGTAAAAGAAATCAGTTGTAGAACCCTTTTACCCTGCAATGCTATGATCTAGGAAACAGGATTCTGCCAAGGTGCAGAAAACAGCAATAAATAGATTCCATCTTTGGCATCTGACATTCTTGGCAAGGAACACTTATACAAAGCAATGTAGAGTTGAGCCGAGTGTGCATAAATCAGTATAGAGTTTGGAAATTTCCATCCATCCATCCATCTCAAGGGAAAGCCACACAACAAAATTGTGCATTAGGAAAAGGGATGTATAAATTCCATATTACAACTGCCAACTTCCTGGGTATTTTAAAAAAAATTCCCTGAGAAATTGAAGATGGAATGATGTGTGAACCTAAGTGATATGTGACCAGTTTTTCAGTGAACTACACATCCCAATTGGCAAGATCTCAAAGTACCAGGTGAAAAAGCAAAGTGGGTTTGGGTGGGTTTAACATTGGGTGCACTACGGGCGTGGTGGCTCAGCGGGTAAGACGCCAGGCTTGTCGATTGGAAGATCGCAAGTTCGGAGGTTCAAATCCCTAGCCCTGTGTGCGGAGTGAGCTCCCGCACTCGCCCCAGCTCTTGCCAACCTAGCAATTCGAAAGCATGCAAATGCAAGTAGATGAATAGGTACCACTTTGGTGGGTAGGTAACAGTGTTCCGCGCGTGTCATGCGGCCACATGACCGTGGAAGCGTCTTCGGACAATGCTGGCTCTTTGGCTAACAAACGGAGATGAGCACCAGCCCCTAGAGTTGGACACGACTGCACAAATGTGCGGGAGGGAACCTTTACCTTTACCTAACATTGGGTGCATCCTTTCCATTATTCCCAAATTAGTACAGTATAAGTTCTGTATTTTTCTTTCCCCCTTTTTTGCCTTCTGGCTCTGAAGAGCTTATACCTTTATTCTGCTGTGCTTTACGACAAGTGTTTTGTTGCTGAACAACCACACACACAAAAAAAGTAATTAAATGATTCATCATCTTATTTGGTTCCCCCTCCCAATGACAGTTCAGTTCAGCAACTGGAGAAATGAATTACGTATTATTGCTTTTAACTTAGATCACTATTTTAATTCTAGCTGCTTCTTCCCCTTTCTGCCCATCCCCTATGGTACAATATAAGTACACTTTGGAAAAAGGGGATTTTTCTATTAAAGGAAAAGCTCCTTTGGGAGAAAGTGCCACTGCACCTATTTCATAGGCAAATTGGGAGGTCCACAATACTGAGAAGTGCCATGAAACGACTAATTCCTGATGCTTTGGGGATCTCATTTTGGACTCTTTGTTTATTTAAATTTAGAGGCTGCCCAACTCCAGACAACTCTGGGCAGCTGACAATTAAAATTAAGGAAAGACCGGAAAACTGAGCAAAGAGCCATGCACCTTAACCTAACCACACACCACCTAAGATTCATTGCCATTGATTGGTTGACTAAATGCATTTATAGACAGTGGTTAACAAAGAGTAAAAAAGAACAAGCCCCAAACCAGCCAAGTAATAAACAGATAGGCAATCCATACAATAACTCCAGTTGTCTACCCCAAATATAGGAGACATTACCATTCGAAAGCCCAATGGAAGAGCTCCATCTTTGCAGCTCTATGGAAATATGTCAAAGGAATGTCAATCTAATCTCTGGGAGGAAGTGATTATATGGGGACGGGGACCAGAGGAAAACTACTGCTGAGCCCCCACTGCTCTCACCTTGCAAAAATGGGTGATACTTAACATCGTCAACTGGAACAAGAACAGTGGAGAGGGTGGATCTACCAGGAGAAGACAGTCCTGCAGATACCTAGGAGCCATGCCATACAGGACCTTAAAGGTTAAAACTAACTCATTGAATTGCACCTGGAAATCTACTGGAAACTAAGGCAGGTGTGCAGCTTGCCAGAATGCCAGATGTTGCATTCTGCACCAAAGCTGGCTGGGTGACTCTCTCTCAGTCACTCTCTCTCAGCCCAACTCACCTCACAGGGTTGCTGTGGTGAAAATAGGAGGAGGAAGGAGTATTAGGTATGTTCACCGCCTTGGGTTATTTATAAAAAAAATAAAGGCGGGATGGATGGATGGATGGATGGATGGATGGATGGATGGATGGATGGATGGATGGATGGATAGATAGATAGATAGATAGATAGATAGATAGATAGATAGATAAAATTTACTATTATTTTTATCCTTGTACTGCTAACAGTTCTTATTATATTAGTTTGAATTCTCTTAGCTTCTCGCACCTCATCAAAAACATGTTTGGCTTTTCAGAGTGGACGTGTTACTCATAAAATTACTGGATCATACTCAGGATCACACTTTGTTGTCAAATTGCTAGCTAGGGTTGTCTGCAGGGAGGGGGTAAAAAAAGTCAAGGTGGCAAACACAATCATGCGATTGAAGCCCCAGATCTTCCAATGGTGCACTCATCACCACTGTAACTGAGTCCGTCCACCTTGCTGTTGGTCGTCCTCTTCTCTTTCCTTCCACCTTTCCCAGCATTAGAGCCTTTTCCAGAGAGTTGGGTCTTCAGATAATGTGTCTGAAGTAGGACAGTTTGATCCTGAACATTTGTGCCTTGAGTGAGAACCCTGGGTTGATTTGTTTGATGATCCACCGGTTTGTTTTCTTGGCTGTCCAAGGTATTCTCAGGAGTCTTCTCCAACAACAAATTACAAAGGCATCAATACTCTTCCTGCTTCTTTAAAGTCCTACTTTCACTTCCATAGAGTGTCACAGGGAATACCATGGCTTGCATGATTCTGATCTTTGTAGGTATAGACATATCATGGCATTTTAATATCTTTTCCAAGGCCTTCATGGCTGCTCTACCAAGTGCAAGTCTGCAGCGTATTTCTTGACTGCTTGTTCCTTTACCACTGATGGTTGATCCTAAAAGGCAGAAGCTATCCACCACTTCAGTATCTCGATTGTCAGTTCTAAGACAGCTTGTTCTACCTGGTGTCATTAGTTAGGTCTTCTTTATATTTAATTTTAGTCCCATTGTTTCACTGTGCTCTTTGACTTTTAGTACTAGGGCTTGCAGATCTTTTGAATCTTCAGCTACCAGGGTAATGTTATCAGCATAGCACAGGCGATTGATGTTTCTTCCTCCAATTTTAAAATCATGCTTATCTCCTTCCAATCCAGCTTCCCTTAATATATATTCAGCATATAAGTGATGCAGTCGATGCCCTTTCTCAGTGCCTGGGGGCTGTGGGGGTCTGGATGGGGAACAACAGGCTTCAGCTGAACCGTGGTAAGACGGAGTGGCTGTGGATTGATGGCCTCTCTGGTTCCAGTAAGTTGTCATCTTTGGTCCTGGATGGGGTAGCACTGCCCTATTCAGAGCCGGTGCGGAACTTGGGGGTCCTCCTGGACTCACGTCTCCTGCTTGAAGAGCAGGTGGCAGCCGTGGCCAGGAGGGCCTTTGCGCAACTTCGGGTTGTGTGCCAGTTGCACCCATTCCTGGATTGAGATGCCCTCTGAACAGTCACTCATGCCCTTGTCATCTCCCATATAGACTACTGCAACACGCTCTACATGGGGCTACCCTTGAAGAGTATCCGGAAGCTTCAGCTGGTCCAGAATGCGGCCGCGCAGACAGTTATGGGTGCTGTAAGATCGGCCCATGTAACACCTCTGCTGCGCGAGCTGCATTGGGTACCAGTTTGCTTCCGGGTCCAATTCAAGGTGTTGGTTATCACCTTTAAAGCCCTACATGGCATGGGACCAGGTTATCTGAGGGACCGTCTCATCCCCGGAACATCGACCCGCCCCACTCAGTCATGCAGAGAGGGCATGCTAAGGATCCCATCGGCAAAGGAGTTCCATCTAGCGGGATCCAGGATGTGTGCCTTCTCTGCAGTAGCACCCGCCCTTTGGAATATCTTGCCCCTAGAGCTGAGGCGAGTTTCTTCACTCCCGACCTTCCGGAAAGACTTGAAGATCTGGTTCTGCCGCCTGGCTTGGGATGGGAATGCCAATAGTTCCTCTTGGGAGTGGCTGGTGCCATGAAACCCGCCTTATTATTAATATCTTTTTGTTTGGATTTATATGTAAATTATTGTTGCTGTAATTTTATATTTTTAACTTATTATTGTGAACCGCCCAGAGTCCCCAGGTGTGGATGAGATGGGCGGTGATACAAATTTAAATAATAAATAAATAAATGTAGGTTGAACAAATAAGGGGAGAGCATGCAGCCTTGCCACTCTCCTTTGCCAACCTGGAGCCTGTCTGTTTTGCTATGTTCTGTCTGTACTGTGACTTCCCGATGAGAAGAACAATGAGATGTTCTGGAATTCCCATTTTTCTGAGCACTTTCCACAGCTTGATGTCATTGACACAATCAAAGGTTTTTCTATAATTAATGAAGCAAACATTGACTTATTTTTTGTATTCTTTGGCTTTCTCAATTATCCAGTGAGTCAGCAATAATGTCTTGTGTTCCTCAGTCTTTTCTAAAGCCAGCTAGAACATCTGGCATCTCTTTTTCCATGTAGGGCTCTAATCTATGTTGGATGATCCTAAGCATTATTTTACTAGCATGTGAAATTAAGGATATTGTACGATAGTTTACCTACTCTGTTAAGTCTCCTTTTTTTTTGGTATTGGAATGTAGATTGACCTCTTCCAATTGGTTGGCCACTTTGTCATTCTCCAGATTTGCTGGCAGACAATACCACTACCGTAGCGATAACCCTCCCTCATCCCATAGAACCAATGTTGCTTGGGCAGATTTCATAGAATCATAGAATCTTAGGGTTGGGAGGGACCTTGGAGGTCTTCTAGTCCAACCCCCTACCCAGTGTAGCAATCCTCATGCCATTCGGAGAAATGGCTATCAATTTTGCCCAGATGTATTCTAAGAGCTACCCAAATGAAGGCTTGCTCACCCTTTTCTTCTCTGAAACAAAACAGATAGGGGTAACATAAGCTGTCCATTTCAGGAATTCATGCAGGATCTAAGTCTGTAGCAGAGAGATCACTGACTTTGTGCTCTGCGGAAAAGGATAGTCCATCTTCCCTTTGAAATCTGATGAACAGGAATCAGAGCCACAATGCAAGTAAACTGCACTTTATGTTCCCCCCTCCCCACTCCAAATGTGTATTTTTATATGCAAACAAACCTTGTGTTTCAGAAAGATCATTCATCTCTTTTTAAGGAGACTGGGAGTATAAATCCCTGTCATATTGGAATTTTAAGAGGCTGTAAAACTTAGGATTCAGAGGGACATCATAATACATATAATATGAAGGTCTGAACTGATAGGGTCCCAAGGAAAAAGATTTTGGGGTTGTGCCATATAACATATTGAAACCGTCTACTGAATATGCTGGCCACTATGAAAAGGCACTCCAGGGATTATTATGAAAGGAATCAAATATAAAACTGCCCATATTGTAGTGTCTTTATATAGAATGATTGTGTGGCTACACTTGGAATATATTAATGTGTGCAGTTCAGGCAGTTCTTTATGGAAGTGGATATCAAAAGGCTGGTAGGAAGAGTGACAAAGGGCAGTGATTTGGAGCATGTTGAATCCAAGGAAAAAGGACAATAGTATCCAGGCATTTTAGTGTAGCAGTAAGTCATGTCCAGGTAAAAAGAGGTGGCGAGAATGTAGATTAAGACAATTTGTTTTCTTTTCTCATGAGAGAAGAATAAAGGGACCCATGTAATGAAACTGGTCAGCATTTGCTTAAGAAAGAAAATTTAATGTTATTAAATTGTGCAGTTTGTGACCACAGAATTTATTAATGGCAGCTAGTTTATGATGAGGAAATAAAAAAGGCTACGGGTAAAATTAGGGAACTTCAGCCCTCTTTCCTTCCTACCTACCTACCTACCTACCTACCTACCTACCGTTAGAAGGAATCTTACCAAGGTTCGTCCCAAGCCGGGAATGAATAGACACAGGCAGTTGCTGGAACAGAGGTTTGCTGGTTTATTTCCAAGAGCATATGCAGAGTACAAAGTACAGGGTATGCTGGTTGGAAGGTGGCCACACCTGTATTTCCCCCACAGGCCATTTATATAGGAGAGCTTGGTCATTGCTATGCAAAGGTGTTCCCGCCCCTAGGAACTTGAGAGAAGTGTAATTTGGCGGATTTCAGAGAGGAGGCGCTCTGTGGTTGGGCCCCCTGCTGTTTGTGTTTCCTGTCTGTGTTCCCTGTGGGCTGTGGCTTTGTCTACTACTTGGAATGTGCACCTTGGAAGGAATCTTTTGTTATTTGATTATGGAGATCTGTTTGGCTGGGGAAGAAGGTCTACCTGAATGGGCTGGCTAAGTTCTGTGAACGAGCTGACCTTTTGTGTTCCAAGGTTTCCGATTGAATCAGAAGGGAATCCTTTGTCTAAGCAGTTGGGCTTCCTTTTCCAGCTTAATCTCTGGCATTATCAAACTCATTCTATTTTGTAACCTTTTAACAATTGGGTTTCCTTTACCTGTTCTGGGGGAAGACAACATGGAGGGCAGGGAGAGATCTTAATTTATCCCAACACTACTATTTCAGTCTAAGAAGCTTACAACATGATGACATCAATATGCAAGCATCACAATTACATACTTGAGGCATGATATCTGACACAAGGGTGTACATTGTACCACTTACATGAATATTTCACTACACATGGGTCCACACATTTCCCAAGCAGGCTACCACCTTCCCTGCCTTAACAGATGACATGTCTGATGGGCACTTGGCAATCATCTGTATCCTATTCTGTCCAGCATGGAAACATAAGCCAGAAATCTATAAACAAATTATGAATACGCAGAAAGATAGAGAGAAATGAAAGAATGGATTTTCTGCTGGATCAGCTGTAGCATCCCTGGATTTCTAATGAAGGATAAAGGAATGAATGCTCTGCTTCCATTAAGTTTGGAAATAAGGAGGCATTGCCCCTGCTAAATATGCAAACAGGCTCTAAGGATCCCAATTAGAGAAACATTAGTAACACAAAGAGAAAGCCCTGGAAAAAAAAAGAAGTGATTGAAATACTCTGACCACTGCTATTGTTTTTCCACCATTAGCTACAGAAAACTGGAAAGGCAGCAAGAAGACTGGAGGGCCAGAGATTCTGAATTGCTTAGGAATGAGGATTTTTCAGACTCTTATTACTTTAATTGAAAACGGCTTTTGGTGCCTGCGGGAAAACTTATTTATTTATACAAACATTTGTATACTGTCTACTTCCCATCACACAAGGTAGGTTACAGCAAAACGTAAAATAAAAACTAAAATAAAAGTAAAAACCCAACAACATCCCAATAACAACAACAACAACAACAACAACAACAAAAACCAGGCCAGTAGTTGTCAACTATACTTCTTATGTTCCATTGGTGTTTACAGTATTATGTTGAACTACTTCCTGGTAGCAATTTTCCCCATTCACCAAATGATGCTACTAATCTGCTACCCAAAACATTTGGCTTAGATCCACATATAGTGCTACATTTTTTTAGTGTTGAAAATGGAATAAAAATGTTTTCAGCAGGGGTGTCCATGGGGGAGGAGATTCAAAGAAGGCAAGTTGATGGTTGTGACCACAAGATTGAAGCCCTACCCCTTTTGACACCTGTCATGTATACAATGCACCTAAAAGGAGATGGAGCTTTGTGCAATGATGGCTTCCATGCAATTTTTTTACCCCCACCCCACCACAGGGATGTCCCTAGCCTTAAATACATAAATATTTAAATAAAGGGTAAAGTGGGATAAAATGTTTTAAATACATATAATTTAAACAGCATTTTATTTTGTAACCTTAACAAAGGAATCACTTTAAAAAAACTTAAGAATATTGCTTCAAAATTTGCATATATCTTCTTCAGTTTAGACATAGTTTTTTGAGTAGTAGAGTAGCAAAATCCTTTGAGTAGTAAATGAAAGTAGTAAAGAAAAGTTGTAAAGTATCCAGTGGCCTGTTCAAGTCTTATTCTGTCTAGGTTTGGTTCTAATTACCCATTTCTGAGAATAAATTCTATGTGCACTACCTACAAAGGATTGAAATGAGCACAGAATTGTGTACAAGGAGAAGAAACAATTTAGGCCAGTGTTTCTCAGCCTTGACAACTTTAAGCTGTGTGAACTTCAAGTCCCAGAATTCCCCAGCCAGCATAGTGGCTAGGGAATTCTGAGAGTTGAAGTCCACAAAACTTAAAGTTGCCAAGATGTCTATGAAGGTTCTCAGTCATCCAGGTGGAATTGTCTGTAGCTTGAATCATGTCAACTGGATTTCTATTTTCTCAGTGGAAACGTTTCGCTCCTTATCCAAGGAGCTTCTTCAGTCTGAGCAAGGTTAGTAAGGGAATCCTTAAATATGTTTCTAGGTGGCTGTGTGACCTTACACCTGGGGCTAGGTCATGGTTATTTTGAGATGTTATTTCTAAGTCCCTTTATCATCTAAAGGAGGATCGTTAAGATTACCTTGCTGTTGTTGAGATTGCGAAATGGTCTTAATCTTCCTAGGCACAGAAGACAAAGCAGGGAGGAAAATAGGGGAAAGATTGTGCCTGAGGCCCCCACCTCTATTCAAGGAAGGATTTTCCAAGTTGGCATAAATGGATTCCTTGACCCCTCTCTCAAACCACCTATCTTCTCTGTCTAAAATGTGAACATTAATGTCCTCAAATGAGTGTCCTTTTTCCTTTAGATGAAGATAAACTGCTGACTCTGGTCCTGTGGTGTTACTTCTCCTGTGTTGGGCCATCCTCCTGTACAAAGGTTGTTTGGTTTCTCCAATGTAGAGTTCAGAGCCTCACTGCACTGGATTGCATAAAGTACATTGCTTTTCTTGTGTTTTGGAGTTTGATCTTTGGGGTGTACAAGCCTCTGTCTCAGTGTGTTGGTGGGTTTGAAATATACAGGTATGTGGTGTTTGCCAAATATCCGTTTTATCTTTTCAGACATGCCAGCCATGTAGGGAATGACCAGGTTCTTCTGTTTACTCTGAGTCTCAGCCCTATCTGTCGCTGTAATGAGTGTCCTCAAATGAGGATATTAATGTTCACATTTTAGACAGAGAAGATAGGTGGTTTGAGAGAGGGGTCAAGGAATCCATTTACGCCAACTTGGAAAATCCTTCCTTGAATAGAGGTGGGGGCCTCAGGCACAATCTTTCCCCTATTTTCCTTCCTGCTTTGTCTTCTGTGCCTAGGAAGATTAATACCATTTCACAAGCTCAACAGCAGCATGGTGATCTTAATGTTCCTCCTTTAGATGATAAAGGGACTTAGAAATAACATCTCAAAATAACCATGACCTAGGCCCAGGTGCAAGGTCACACAGCCACCTAGAAACATATTTAAGGATTCCCTTACTAACTTTGCTCAGACTGAAGAAGCTCCTTGGATAAGGAGCGAAACGTTTCCACTGAGAAAATAGAAATCCAGTTGACATGATTCAAGTTAAAGTTGCCAAGGTTGAGAAACACTGATTTAGGCCATTGAGTCCCACCACATAGTTATACATCAATGGCAAGAAGAAGAAAAGTAGCACTAGCAGTTGGTGTTTGCAGGACAAAGGTATTTGATGACTCACTCCAAACAGATTTGTTAACCTATAATGGTGAACATCATCAGAGGTCATCCTGGTTGTTCCAAGTCTGGTTAATCAGTGGTTCCCAATGTTTTGTGGACCATTACATTATCGTTGAAAAATTTTGAAGACCATCACATAAGTTCGGAAATAACCATGACACATATGATTCATGCCCCCTGATGGCATCCTGATAGACTCACAAATTAAGTAATCATATTTTTTTTCTTTCTTTTTATTTAATGGCTGAAATCTCAAGAGATTCTGGTGTTCCCCTCCGAAATCTTAGATGGCTTGGGGAAGAATACCAAAATCTCATAAGTTTTCCAGAGATTTTGAAACAAATCTTGCTTGTTTTAGAGCGTTTGTGAGATTCTGACTGTTCAAAAATTATATCTTTATTTTGACTCTTGCATTGTAGACCGCCTGCAGAAAGCTTTCAAATCAAAAGTGCCCATACCACATCTTAAGAACCACGGCTATAGATTTTGGCATTGCTTGATTTGGTAGCAAAGAAATGCTCTACAATTCTACACATAAAAAGAAAGAGAAAGCTTCATGGAATTCTCTTGTATAGATTCAGGAGTCCTCCACCTACCTTTATAACAAGTTAGTTCTTTTCATCATACAATCTTCCCTCAAGCAGTCTGCAGCCTTCCTTACTTCCCAGCTTTAGCTTACATCCCAAGGGAAAACCCAAGGCAAGGACAGCCAGGGAAGCTGCAGAGTGATGGAGGTGCCAATAAGGAAAGCAGCAACATCTCCGCTATAGAAAAAAAACTCTGAAACACTTCCAGAGGGGAGGAATGTTTAAAAAGTAAATGAAGTAGAAAAGCAGAAATTTCTTTTGCAGAGGAAGAAAATGTCCAGGACGTTAGAAGGCAGTTTTCATTGCAATATTACGTACAGGAGATGAAGTTACTTCCCTAATGTAATATAGGCATAGCCTTAGTCACATTACAATGTGAATAGTACATGGCAGTTTAGTGGAGAATAGCCCCTTTAGGTTTGCAGTGATGAATAAATGGAACTGCCTTGTTCCAAAGCAGTTTACCCCGAGTGCCAGGCCCAGGGGACATACAGCACTGGTCGTCCATCAGCATTATACTCAGCTTGACAGCTTCCCCAATAGAGCAATCAAGAAGAACTTCTAATAAACGAGTTTATGCAGCATATAGTTGTCCCTGCTACCAAAAATAGCAAAAGAGGCCTGGAAAACATGATGATTTAAATTACCATTGAAGCCAAAAGGGGAGCATTTTGATGAAATTTCCATGCAGGCCTCCTGCGTATACAGTAATACAGTTTCGATGAGTGCTCCAAGGACAAATAGCACTGATTACTGACTAACACCCATAAAATAGATATTATTCATTAACACTTTGCCACAGCAGAAAATAAGAATTTTTTTTAACAGCACAGATGCTATGAAAAAGAGCAAGCCATATTCAAAGGAGGTTTGAAACTTCTTTTTTTGCAAAGTGAAAAATACAGTTTAAGATTTCCTTCTCTGACATTTTGAAATATTAAATTATTTAAGCCTGTGAATACAGAGAGAAAGAGCCTTTATATATGTGTGTACCGGCGAACACACAGAAACTCACAATCTTTTATAGGGTTTTAGGGTTAAAATAGGGTTTTATATATGAAGCAAGCTAAATGAAGAGATTGCTTAGAGTTAGGTGCATTTCTATTTTGAAGAAATTTCTCATCTTGAGATTAATCAGGGTTTAAAATCTCTATTTTATATTTCTGAGACAGGCCTGTTTTGCTTACCCCTTGTGCTCATAGTTAGGACTTAAACTCTATAAGCAGGAGTATTTGTACATGTAAAAAAGGGGCTTTGACTGTGTGGTTGTGGCCTCCATCTTGAATTTTTTGAGCCCCCCCCCTTGCCCTTCTAAAAACCACCTGGCTGGTTGTGTGGAAATTCTGGGAGTCATAATCCCAATACATGATGTCAAGCCTGGCAGGAACCTTGTGTGAATAAAACAAAACAAAAAATATGGCCTGCACCATAGATTCATGGAGGTAGCCATTTTCCCCCCATAGAATTTGCAGTCTTATCAAGTTGGTGATTTGGAAGACAGAGGACAGAAACTAGACTAGTTGTAGAGTCTTAATTCACCAAGAGTCAGACTATCCTTACATTCTTATGATGTGTAAAATGCTTTTTTCCAACATATGCAACAAGATAGCCCCATTTTTAAGCTGCCTTGTTGATTACTTTCTGTTTTTAAAAAATAGAGGGAAGAAATTCAGTCCTTAAACCTCAGATGTCAGCCTTTGGGGTGAAAACTTTGGAGTGAACCAAGGGGGAAGGAAAATCTATGTTTCTGTCCTTCCAGTGCATTGAAGGTATGAAAGGAAGGAAGGCCAAATTCTCATTGGGTAGGTATCAGCCAAACTCAGAGACACTTAGTCCTCCATTAACTGCCACTCAAGAATGGAAATGTTCCCCAAAATGGGAGAAAAAGAAGGAAAGTTGACAGGCTTGCTGACTATCATCCTGGAGGCACAAATGCTAAATGGAGAATTGTGTTGGGTAGTAGTTAAGATGTTAGAAGAGAACCAGGGAGAACAAGAGTCAAGCTGATCTCAGCCACCGAAGCTCACTGGATGGCTTTAGACAAATCACTATTTCTTAGCTCAAGATATCTCACAGGGATGATGATGATGATGATGATGATAATGAAATTTAGAGGCCAATTCCAGACAACTTTGGACAGCTTACACTTTCAAAAGCAAGGACAATAAAATAGAGAGAAAAAATGATGTAAATCTGGAAAAAACAAACAGCACAACAGAGAGGGGCTTAACACCCACCTTTCTCAAGACTGGGAAAGCAGCCAGATTTTTCAAGCATTTTTGGAATATGATCAGGGTGGGAGCCATACAGATGTCTGGGTTGTTGTTGTGAGGGGAGAAAGTGGGCTGAGGACCATGTATGCCACCTGGAACTCTTGGAGGTAAGGCATGTTATAAAATTAATGAATAAAAATAAGTAAAGCCAAAATCAGAATTCTAATTACATCTCTTGGAGAAGGTCACTAAGACAAATCAACAGGTTTGCTCTGGAGGCTCTTGGAAAAGCCAGGAAACAAAGAAGTCTCCTTGAAATCTGCAGAACTGATGGATAGGAAAAGTAGATGCTCGGGGAATAAAGGGAAATTGAATAAAAAGGAGGGGGGATCAGATTCCACTTTTGCAGAGATTGAGGAGACATTCTGGGAGAGTATAAAATAGCCTCCAAAATGCATTTCAAAATCTCAGTGCTACCACAGAGTGAATATGTCATATGCATCGTTTACAGATGGAACATGAGAAGGACTTCTTCTGAAAAGCTTTACAAATGGACATTTTTAGATATTCAGATGGACTGACCTTTGAAAGGCTTTAACAGTAAGCAACAAAACTTTGAATGAGCTTAGTAGCAAATAGGCAGCCAATGAAGCTCCTTCAAAACTGAGGCATCATCCAGGATGGCAAGTGATGGGAACTGTAGTCCAAAATGACTTGATAAATCAGGCAGAATTCTAGTGCTTGCTTATGTTATTTATGAGATCTCCTGCCTTTCAAAAAACCATGTACAAACAGTTCCTATCTCCTATTTTTTCTCCATAACCATCCTGTGAAATAGGTTGGGTTAAGAGAGAGAGTGAGGTCCAAAGTCCACCAGTGAGCTTCTATGGCTCAGGGTGGACTTCAGGGTAGGTCTTCCCAGTCCTATTTTTTAATCATCATATCACACTGTCTTAGCTAAAACTTCTACTCTGTTCTACTCTATTTTTAAGGTCAGTCTCTCATTGTAGTAATGCAACATGACTGTTAATAGAACAAGAATAACTGGGCCAGACTATCCTGGTCTGGAAAAAAGTTGCAGCTGGTAAACCAGCCAAAGCCATTAGAAAGATGCTGAGATTCACCAAAACCAGGATTAAGATGTTTTCAAAATGATGCTTTGTTGCAACAAAGGTTGAAATAAAGTAAGTGCTTCCACAAAGCACCATAGCACCCTACTTCTAGCTGGGGTGGAGGGGGGAATGGACCAGTCATGAGGCTACCCTTCAATTGGCAAAAGTGGCTTTTATGCATGCAGAGCAATATCCAGAAGTCACATCCATTAAACTGAAGCAACTGAGTGTATGAACTGGTCTCACCTCAGAGCTTCATGGAGATGAAGCAACTGGCCTCACAGTACTTCACCACTTCAGTGTATCAGCATGGTGAAGTACCTTATTGAGATGAATCAACTGTGATCCATACTGATCATTCGAATCTTTAGTAACAATGGATCAAAGAGCACCCCCAAACTACAATTCTTAGTTCAAAGTACTTGTGAATTGGGCTAACACAGTTTGCCAAGTCCTATTCTTACATCAATTAAATCTAAGCAGATCACAAAAGACAATGGTTCCATAGTTCTGCACTGACTTAAATGCACTTGGAAAACTCTGACCAGTTCTGGGCACCATACTTTAAGAGAGACATGGAGAAGCTGGAGTGGGTGCCAAGGATTGCTACCAGGATGATAAGAGTTTTGAAAACCAAACTGTGTGAGGAATGGTTGAAGGAGCTGGACATGTTTTACTTGCAAAAGAGATAATTAAGAGAGAATATGATGGGGGTCTACAAATGTCTGAAAGGCTGTCACATGTGAAGATCATTCAGTGGCCTGTTAGAACCAATGAATGGAGCAGAGCTTAACGTTATGTAAACTTGTGTGCAGAAAAAGAATATTGTTTAAAAACACAGCCTGTGAGCACGTTAGAGAGATTCAGGTTCTGTCAGGGAGATAAATGGTGAAGAAGGAGGGGACTCCCTCCAGGGGGATAAATGCATGCGTAGTACTGAATTGCTTTGCTTTCCTCCCAAGAGGCTAAAGAAGGCCCCGCCCTGATTTCTTGGGCCCTTCCTCTGAGCATTACTAGTTCATTTTAGTTTAGCTGGATTCTGTCTAGCAGAGTAGAACAATAAAGCATTAGAGCCTGTACACCAAGTCTCAGCGTGTTTTCCTTCACTTGAAGTCAAGACAGGTTCTTATTCTTACACTTTTAGTCCACCCAAGCATAAAGAAACACATGCTTAGACATTGCAGGTACAAAAAGTAAGTACAAAAGAGTTCTTACATTTATTTTGTCCAGCCATGTCAGTAGAAAATTGGTTTCAATCTTCTTTCTGTTCCCTAAACTGTATACCTCTGGCCCTGTTTGCTGCCAGAGGCGTTGTGGAAAAAGGGGGAAGCCTCTGAAGTTGAGGCCTAGCACATGACCTCTCCATGGAGGAGCTCAGACACGTGCATGCTTCCACGGTGGAGAATCAGAGAGAGAGAGGAAGTGGTAGGGGCATCAAGCAGCTTCCTCTAGAAGCACAGAGTTTGCCACCTAGAGCAATCACCCATATGCTAATGAGGCATGATTGATTTGCCAGATTCCAACAACATGCAGGTGAGGAAGAGTGGCTCTGCCCTCTGCTGAAATCGAGAACAAGACAACTAATGGACCATTTTTTAAAAAAAAAATATAAGGAATTTCCTGATGGCAAAAGTTGTTAAGCAATAAAACAGTCTGCATGAAACATGGGAAGACACCACCACCACCACCACCACCACCAGTACAGGCTTTCAAACAGGGACTGGATAACTAGACATCTGAGATGGTTTAGTGGATTCCAGCATTGGGCAGAGGGTTGGACAAGATTACATCCAACTCATACATTTTGCTCTGCACTTGCACAACACATTCATGACATCCAACTCATACATTTTGCACTTTACACTTGCACAACACATTCACTTGCACTCACAATGCCATCAACTCTCTCCAGAAGGAGGAGGACTCTGAGTAGGAAAGGAGTCCTGTATCACTAAATCAGGCAATTACATATACAGCAAATGAGACTGCACCCATTGATACCTATGGTGTTGCTGACAATGCCCCCTCAAATTCTACTATATCATCAAAGCCAGAGAGAGCCAGTTTGGTATAGTGGTTAAGACATCAGGCTAGAAACCGGGAGACCATGAGTTCTAGTCCCACCTTAGGCACAAAGACAGCGGAGTGACCTTGGGCCAGTCACTCTCTCTCAGCACTAGGAAGCAGGCAATGGCAAACCACTTCTGAAAAACCTTGCGCAGAAAACTGCAGGGACTTGTCCAGGCAGTCTCTGAGAATTGGACATGAAGGCCAGAACATTGGAGATTGTTACATGCATTAGGCCAGGATAATCACTAAGCCTGCTTTACTCTGAGAGGGAGCACTCGTTATTTTTTTATTATTATTTATTTATGAATTTATACCCCGCCTATCCCCTCCGTAGACGGAGAGCTCTAGGCGGCTTACAATTGTTACAATTCATATATATTATACACCTCATATATATTAACAATGTACCGCACGATTTAGGGCAGGGGAAAGGGAACCGGCTCTTCTTCTACAGCATCGGAACTACATGCCCCAGAATGCCTTGCTTCTGAGCCGGCTGCTGACGTCCAGGAAGTTGTTAACTCAGGATCCGCCATCCTCTGCCGCCGTCCACAGCCGCCATCCGCGGGATTCTCCAGATCTTCTTCAGTCCGAGGGCGACCCTCCGAAAGGATGTCAGCATATTGTCCCAGGTAAGTGGTCCCCATTTATCTACTTGCCTAAGCTTTCGAACTGCTGGGTTGGCAGAATGCCAGTTATGCCCAGCCTCATCTATGTACTGTATATGATTGTGCTTTGTTATATTGGTTTCATGCTATTTTTGGTTTGATTCTGATTGATTTTTATTGTCACTGATATACAACTCCCAGAGTTATACATTATGAGTTAGGCAACCATGTACATGAAAAAACAAAAAGAAATAAAAAGGGCATTGGTGGGAGGAATCAAAAAAGTCTAAATGGCAGCTACCACTGTGTGATCAAAGCCTTGCCCCCTTTTTACATGTGTCATGCATGCCATATTATTTTTATGCCCCCTCCCCCCCAAGTACCTTGGTATATTGTGACAAAACGGAGCATTGCACCTTTCCATAAGTGATACATCTGCCCACCACCCCAACACCAGGGGACGCATATAATTAATAGTCTGAATACAAAATGGAAAGCTCAAATTAATTCGGCTAAAAGCCAATATAACAAATCAAGTAGAGCAAGATTTGTACTGGGATCTGGATTCGTTCTAGATGATGATGGTGATGCTAAGTCACTTTGTCTTATCAAAACCTGATTTTTAATTTTCCCTGTGTATCAGACAAGATTTGCCAAATGGCAAGTGGGAGAGGCTTGGTATTTGTTTTTTATTTTATTTTATTTTATTTATTTTATTATTTTATTTTATTTTATTATTATTTTATTTTATTTTATTTTATTTTATTTTATTTTATTTTATTTTATTATTTTATTTTATTTTATTTTATTTTATTTTATTTTATTTTATTTTTTATTTTTTTTATTTTATTTTATTTTATTTATTTTATTTTATTTTATTTATTTTATTTATTTTATTTTATTTTATTTTTTATTTATTTTATTTTATTTTATTATTTTATTATTTTTATCCCACCTTTATTATTTTTTTATAAATAACTCAAGGCAGCGAACATACCTAGTATTCCTTCCTCCTCCTATTTTCCCCACAGCAACAACCCTGTGAGGTGAGTTGGGCTGAGAGAGAGTGACTGGCCCAAGGTCACCCAGCCGGATTTCATGCCTAAGGCAGGACTAGAACTCTCAGTCTCCTGCTTTGCCATTGGCTCCTTCCTAGGGCTGAGAGAGAGTGACTGGCCCAAGGTCACGCAGCCAGCTTTCATGCCTAAGGCGGGACTAGAACTCTCAGTCTCCTGCTTTGCCATTGGCTCCTTCCTAGGGCTGAGAGAGAGTGACTGGCCCAAGGTCACCCAGCCGGCTTTCATACCTCAGGCGGGACTAGAACTCAAAGACTCCTGGTTTCTAGCCCAGCACCTTAACCACTAGACCAAACTGGCTCTCATTTTATGAGATTATGTTATGGAGAAATGTGAACAGGTAGGACCAATTTGTGGTTCTTTGGAGCTTAACTTTCTGTTTCGCTTCCTTTCAAAAACGACTGCAAGGCATTTTTTCCCTGCATATTTAGTGGAAAACACAGTATGAATCCTTTTCCAGTTTGTTCTGGCCAGCGGCTGCCATTTGATACTCAGAAGTCAAGAGTGCGAGGAAGCAAACTCTAGAGGGCTTGTTAAAGCATCATTTGCCTATCTGATGCTGATAAAACCATGCAAGCTAGCCGCTGATTGGCTCCCCATTTACTGCCATGGCAGGCTTCCTTCTTATTTGCTGCCAGATCACATTTACAGCTGCCTAGCAGTGATATGAAGAAGCAGTGATGGCAAAGGAGCTTAATTTCCATTACAACCACTTTCTCTTAATGGCAAATGAACAAAGGCAATAACATGATAGCAACAGAACACTAAAACGTATCATGATGATCTTCAGAAGGACTTAACTGTAATCCAGTTCAGGAACTACCAGGAATGCCAAGAATTAGAGGAGGTAGTTCTCTGGTTCGGTCCTAAACTATCTTCCTGGGGTATTTGGTTGATGAAGGACTTCGAGGCAGTGCTTTGTTCTGGTTCATATCTTCTCTGGTGCTGCTAATTACTGCTAAGATCTTTGGCAATCAGTCTAAATTGCTCCTCATGGTATTTAGCAGCTATTTTAGGAGTAGGCAACTTTTTTTTATTACGATGATGTGTTCAAGTAAGATATCTTTAATGCTGGTCTTGGGGTAAATTCAGAATCTTGGATACTGCAAGAAGAATTTCCAACCCTCATTTATAGTGAGTTCATTAAGGCAGCATCTCTTTCAGTGATTTGAAACTCTTCTTCCTACCTTTCTGGCCACCTGAGGCTGAGTTGCCATTTATAAGATAAGCTGTCAACTAATTCTCCTCCTATCTCTTGACTGTTGAAGTCTACATTCTCCATTTCCTTCCCAGCCTCCTGAGGATTTCTCTCATCTACTGGCCTCCACAAGGTTGCTGGGAGAGATAAACTGCTTCTCTGGAGAAAAGGCTGGTTACAAGTATAGCATTAATTAATATTGTTCTATTAATTAAATTTCAGTGACTCCAGAACACAGAGTGGAATTATCTCTCCTTAACAGGGAATTGTTCATACTGAGATGCCATTTGGGTCAAATCATGGAAGGGGCATCAAATCTTTTCCCAGGAGAACAAACTCTGGCTGCACTAAACTCACTGTTTAATCATGTGCAAGAATACATTGTAAGCATAATGAGTTACACAAATAATTAACAGATTTTTATCAGACAAAAATAAATAATTAGCTTGGAGTCAGTTCCCTGAGTTAAATATACACACAAACATGCACATTGAGTTATGAAATTATCAGTGGCATAATTGTGTCCTTGTAGATGAGAACATCAATCCAGTGAGTGGAGAACAATTTACACCCTACTGTGATTTAGAAACCTTTAGGCTTAGCAGACAAACGTACTGCGGTAAATATCCAGCAGTTAGTTAGACATTTAATATCTCCATTTCTCACCTTTCCTCCAAGAAGCAAAATGCAACAAGCATGCTTCTTGTAGCCTTGCAACAACCCTGTTAAGTCAACTCAGTTTAGCTACTCCAAGGATACTCAGTAAGTGTTATATCTAAGCTGAGATTTAAACATGATGTTCAACTTGGGGGGGGGGGAGTTTGAAAATTGCATAATAGGCTTGCGGGGGGGGGGTACAGAGGGCAGACAGTAAAGGAAGTCAGAAAACAAAACAGGCTACAAGCTCCACCATTTTGATTTTGTTTTGTTTTGTTTTACTCCCATTTAATACCAATGGGCATCATAAAGCCCTACTTAGTAATAATTAACTTCATATGCCCCAAGAACCCTTTCGCATTTCATAAGTCCTCTGTAACCATATTTTACTAAAAATTGGTGGTATGTTTTACCTCCAGGTTGAGGCAGGAAATATGTGGATCTGTAGAGTAAGGCCTAAAATAAACTGAATATAGTTAAAAATGATTATAATACCCCCAAGTTTCCCATGCCCAAACTAGGAAAATACAGAAAATAATAATTTTACCCACTGCATCTTCATCTTCTCATGAAATGTTAAGCCTCCCAAAGTTAAACATGTTAAACCCCCACTGCAAAAACTTGACCCCCTCTTGTTAAGAATTGTAAGCTAAGCAGGCTGGGTCCTGATCTGTACATGGATGAGAGAAAATCAAGAAATTTCAGGTCTGTAGGCTAGATAGGGGCGTGGTGGCTCAGCGGGTAAGACGCCAGGCTTGTCGATCGGAAGGTCGCAAGTTCAGAGGTTCGAATTCCTAGCCCCGCGTGACGGACTGAGCTCCTGCACTAGCCCCAGCTCTTGCCAACCTAGCAATTAGAAAGCATGCAAATGCAAGTAGATTAATATGTACCACTTCGATGGGTAGGTAACAGCATTTTGCGTGCATGCCGGCCACATGACCGTGGAAGCGTCTTCAGACAATGCTGGCTCTTCAGCTAACAAATGGAGATGAGCACCGGCCCCTAGAGTCGGACACGACTGCACAAATGTGCGGGGGGAACCTTTACCTTTTTTTTAGGCTAGGTTGTAAAGTATGAACAAACAAAAGCAAACCATACTGTTGTCAAAACCCGCTACATGGACCTTGGTGACCATGAAGTCACCAGGAATTAATCTTGACTTCAAGGAGGCTTTACATCTACTTTTTATAATACATGAAGAGTACTTGTTCTGGAATTGTTGCTTGCTAAACTCTAATCTACAACTCTATTTTTATTAATTCTGACATTAAAACCTTATTTGCAGAGGATATTCAGAGATACTTATTTTTATATGGGAATCAGGCCTTTCATTATCAATGGCATGAACAAATAGACCAATTTCAACATATTCAGACTGTATTGTTTTAGCAAAGTTAAACCAATCAGGTCCTTGTATACTATGATGGATTTATACCATCTTTGCAATATTAATTCATTCCTTCTGATGCAAGAATTAATCAAACGTGCCCACAGTGGTCAAAACGATCATGTACTGCCCAAAGGAGCTTGTGATACTTTATATCAAGCTTTCACAGAGAACACAAGGTTTTCATGCTGTATATGAGGAGGTATTTTACCAAGGTAGAACTGAATGCTGTCTCTTTGTCCTTCTGGTCTTCAATTTCATTCTCTGAAATTGCCAAATAACAAAGGAAACACTTTAAACCAAGGAAATCTCCAGAGCAGAGCTTTCCAAACTGTGTGTCGCGACACAAAAGTGTGTCGCCACACACAGCGTGGTGTGTTGCCACACCACCCGGAAGCGGCGGCGCGCACGTGCATGGCGGCCGCCATGCACGCGCGCGCCGCCGCACGCCCCCCCGCGCCACCACCGTGCGCGCGCACGCCGCCGCACGCCCCCCTGCGCCGCCACCGTGCGCGCGCACGCCGCCGCACGCCCCCCCCGCGCCGCCGCCGTGCGCGCGCGTGTCGTCGCCGCCACCGGGTGTGTCGCCAGCGGCGGCACTTTGGAAAGCCCTGCTCCAGAGGATTATTTTATTCCATTGGAACTACCTGGGCTGGTGGGCCACCATTCATATCTATTGATTTATCTGTCTTCACTTCTAAGGATTGGTGTTTAGTGATAATTATTCCAGTTCATAAGGAAAGCAGGAAGGAGCATGCAGCCAACTGTTTCCTATTCAGTCTTCCAAATATTGTTAATAAGTTATATTCCAGACATATAACTAGAAGCAAAGGAGATCGTTACCTTGTCGTGGTGCTGGAGCTTGAGCACCTCAATGAAACCATGAGCTAAACCGTGAAGGGACACCCAAGACGGGAAGGTCGTGGCAGAGAGGTCAGACTAAATACGATCCCTGGGGAAGGTAATGGCAACCCACCCCAGTATTCTTGCCATGAAAACTAAATGGATCAGTACAACCAAAGATATGTCGGTATACCATCGGAAGATGGGACTCCCAGGTCGGAAGATGGTCAAAATGCTACTGGGGAGGAACAGAGGATACGTTCAACTAGCCCCAGATGTGATGACGCAGCTAGCTCAAAGCCGAAAGGACGGCTAGCGGCCGACGGTGCTGGTGGTGAACGACGAATCCGATGTTCTAAAGATCAACACACCATAGGAACCTGGAATGTAAGATCTATGAGCCAGGGCAAATTGGATGTGGTTATTGGTGAGATGTCAAGATTAAATATAGACATTTTAGGTGTCAGTGAACTGAAATGGACTGGGATGGGCCACTTCACATCAGATGACCACCAGATCTACTACTGTGGACAAGAGGACCACAGAAGAAATGGAGTAGCCTTCATAATTAATAATAAAGTGGCTAAAGCAGTGCTTGGATACAATCCAAAAAACGATAGAATGATCTCAATTCGAATTCAGGGTAAGCCATTTAACATCACAGTGATCCAAATATACGCCCCAACCACAGATGCTGAAGAAGCAGAAGTAGATCAGTTCTATGAGGATCTGCAGCACCTACTAGATAATACACCAAAAAGAGATGTTATTTTCATTACAGGAGACTGGAATGCTAAGGTGGGTAGTCAGGCGACACCTGGAATTACAGGCAAGCATGGTCTGGGAGAACAAAATGAAGCAGGACATAGGCTGATAGAATTTTGCCAAGACAACTCACTGTGCATAACAAACACTCTCTTCCAACAACCTAAAAGACGACTTTATACATGGACTTCACCAGATGGTCGACACCGAAATCAGATTGACTACATCCTTTGCTGCCAAAGGTGGCGGACATCTATAAAGTCAGTAAAAACAAGACCTGGAGCTGACTGTAGTTCAGATCACGAACTTCTTATTGCAAAATTTAGAATCAGACTAAAGAGAATAGGGAAGACCCACAGATCAGTTAGATATGAGCTCACTAATATTCCTAAGGAATATGCAGTGGAGGTGAAGAATAGATTTAAGGGACTAGATTTAGTAGATAGGGTCCCGGAAGAACTATGGACAGAAGTTCGCAACATTGTTCAGGAGGCGGCAACAAAAAACGTCCCAAAGAAAAAGAAAACCAAGAAGGCAAGATGGCTGTCTGCTGAGACACTGGAAGTAGCCCAAGAAAGAAGGAAAGCAAAAGGCAACAGTGATAGGGGGAGATATGCCCAATTAAATGCAAAATTCCAGAGGTTAGCCAGAAAAAATAAGGAATTATTTTTAAACAAGCAATGTGCGGAAGTGGAAGAAGACAATAGAATAGGAAGGACAAGAGACCTCTTCCAGAAAATTAGAAACATCGGAGGTAAATTCCAGGCAAAAATGGGTATGATCAAAAACAAAGATGGTAAGGACCTAACAGAAGCAGAAGAGATCAAGAAAAGGTAGCAAGAATATACGGAAGATCTGTATAGGAAGGATAATAATATTGGAGATAGCTTTGACGGTGTGGTCAGTGAGTTAGAGCCAGACATCCTGGAGAGTGAGGTTGAATGGGCCTTAAGAAGCATTGCTAATAACAAGGCAGCAGGAGACGATGGTATCCCAGCTGAACTGTTTAAAATCTTGCAAGATGATGCTGTCAAGGTGATGCATGCCATATGCCAGCAAATTTGGAAAACACAAGAATGGCCATCAGATTGGAAAAAATCAACTTATATCCCCATACCAAAAAAGGGAAGCACTAAAGAATGTTCAAACTATCGAACAGTGGCACTTATTTCACATGCCAGTAAGGTAATGCTCAAGATCTTGCAAGGTAGACTCCAGCAATTCATGGAGCGAGAATTGCCAGATGTACAAGCTGGGTTTAGAAAAGGCAGAGGAACTAGAGACCAAATTGCCAATATCCGCTGGATAATGGAGAAAGCCAGGGAATTTCAGAAAAACATCTATTTCTGTTTTATTGACTATTCTAAAGCCTTTGACTGTGTGGATCATAACAAATTGTGGCAAGTTCTTGGTGGTATGGGGATACCAAGTCATCTTGTCTGCCTCCTGAGGAATCTGTATAACGACCAAATAGCAACGATAAGAACAGAGCACGGAACAACGGATTGGTTTAAGATTGGGAAAGGAGTACGGCAGGGTTGTATACTCTCACCCTACCTATTCAACCTGTACACAGAACACATCATGCGACATGCTGGGCTTGAGGAATCCAAGGCTGGATTTAAAATCTCTGGAAGAAACATTAAGAATCTCAGATATGCAGATGATACCACTTTGATGGCTGAAAGCGAGGAGGAGTTGAGGAGCCTTATGACGAAGGTGAAAGAAGAAAGTGCAAAAGCTGGGTTGCAGTTAAACCTCAAAAAAACCAAGATTATGGCAACCAGCTTGATTGATGACTGGCAAATAGAGGGAGAAAAAGTGGAGGCAGTGACAGACTTTGTATTTCTAGGCGCAAAGATTACTGCAGACGCTGACTGCAGCCAGGAAATCAGAAGACGTCTACTTCTTGGGAGGAGAGCAATGGCAAATCTTGATAAAATAGTTAAGAGCAGAGACATCACACTGACAACAAAGGTCCGCATAGTTAAAGCAATGGTATTCCCTGTAGTAACCTATGGCTGCGAGAGCTGGACCATAAGGAAGGCTGAGCGAAGGAAGATAGATGCTTTTGAACTGTGGTGTTGGAGGAAAATTCTGAGAGTGCCTTGGACTGCAAGAAGATCAAACCAGTCCATACTCCAGGAAATCAAGCCAGACTGCTCACTTGAGGGAATGATATTAAAGGCAAAACTGAAGTACTTTGGCCACATAATGAGAAGACAGGATACCCTGGAGAAGAAGCTGATGCTAGGGAAAGTGGAAGGCAAAAGGAAGAGGGGCCGACCAAGGGCAAGATGGATGGATGGTATTCTGGAGGTGACGGACTCAACCATTGGGGAGCTGGGGATGGTGACGGCCGACAGAAAGCTCTGGCGTGGACTGGTCCATGAAGTCACGAAGAGTCGGAAACGACTGAACGAATAAACAACAAAACTAGAAGCACTTAGAGTGCATCTGAGGAACAGGAAGAACAGGCCATCTTCAGAACCATTTGTTGAGCAATGGACTTGGTGTCTTATATGACAGCATTTGGCTGAGAAATATTCCCATCAACCACAACTGATTATTGCATTTGTGGATTTTAAATATGCCTTCAATCTCATTTCTAAAAGAGAACTTGGGCCAAGGTTAAGGTCTCAACAATCAATTGACAACTACTTACTCTCATCTATAAATGAGATTGATTATGTGCCATCAAGTCGTTGTTGACCCTTAGTGACCACATAGATAGATTTTCTCCATGAATAAATGATATAACAACAGCAAATGCATAGTCCAGTATAATCAAGAAGGCCACCTTAAGGAGGAAATCCAACTCATAGGAGAAGGGAAACAAAGGTGTATTCTTGGTCCATTCTTGTTCAATATCAATATAAGCCAATTAGTTCAGCATTTAACCTATTTAAAGCTCCCTCCAAAGCTGGTGCTTTTTACATAGATGATGCAGTTTCCTATCGCAATCTCCTATTGGAATAAGGAGATCTCTGTCAACATTGACTGTGCATTGCAGAAAGGAATCTTTGCAAGTTAATTAGTGCAAGATCAAGAATGCAGTATTTGCAAAAAGGCCCAGCCTAAGTAATTGGTATATCAATGATTTTAGATTGAGAAAGTGAAGTATTTTGCATTCTTGAATGTGATTTTCTAATCTAAACCATAAGCAGCTATATTACCCAGTATAGCTATTCTGAACATTTCATGCGATGTTCTCAAAAAAGCATCTTGGCCACAATTTCCTTTCTTCACTTGAGAGGAGCCCAATACAGCATTGCAGCCCTAAAACTATGTGAAGTGAAGTGCAAAAGCTGGCTGGGGAATTCTGGGAGTTGAAGTCCACACATCTTAAAGTTGCTGAGGCTGAGAAACACTTCACTAACAAATGAACCTATCTATTCATAGATGGTTTTCCCTGGAAGCATTAATTCCCCTGGGAATGGAATGGCAAAGTTACTTCTTAAATAAAAGGTATGAATTACACCAAATTCTGTCCAATGTATTTATAGAAATCAAGTAAACTGCCTTAGACTTGAAGGCACCTCAATTTGCTCTCTATTTCTGAAGACCCTAGATTATTTACGTTAGCATGTTTACCATAATCTCTTTTGCAATTTAGAAGACAGATTACATAAAATTTGTAACATGAGATATGTTTGACCCTATAATTCAGGAGCAGTAGCATCTCTGGCTCCTTTATTGTATTTTTGTACTATATTTGTTATTGAGACTGACTTATACACCATTATAACTCCTCTTATCAAAGAATTTCCTAGTTACTTTTTTTGTTGTTTTATAAAATTTGTGATCAGAGTTATGGAAAAACCAAGAGATAAGTTTGTAGTAAAACGTTGTTTTATTTAAAACAAAAAACATAGGAACAAACCTTGAATCTTCTTTAGCCAAAGAAGCATGGTTGATTAACATAGCTATTTACATTTAGATAGCAAAGAGCAGAGTGCAGAGGTAAAAAGAACAAAAGGCATTTACATTTTAAACCTTTACTTGACCAGCATCTGAATGGACAGGATTTAGCATGTGACCAAAACACCTAGGCAACAGATTCCCAATATGGACAAAGCTCAAACAGCTAATTCTGATTGGTCCCAGTAAGCCAGACTACTAGGCTCCAACGGTAAATTAACATTCCTGAGGAAAGGGGGGTGAACATGTGCTCTGAGCCCAAACAGGAAAAAAGTTTGAGAGGCCTGGCTTTTTAAAAACTCAGCCGCATATTCTACAGACATAAAAAATATATGCAACAACTTTATCAATGTTTTATCAACTTTATTAATTTTATCAACTTTATTCGTTTAGTTTAGGGCAATGAGCTATCTTTTAAAACTGCTAGATTTTGTTTGATAAACATCAAAATACATACACAGTTACTTACAATTTTAGGTAAACAGATTAATCAAAGAGAAACAGGTTAATCTTAAGAGCTATCTCTTTGGCTAAACAGAAAGGTGATTTTTAATTTATTTTGAACTGGCTGTTAGTTGACCTGGAAATCTCTCTCTCTCTCTTATTGTTTAATTGGACTGTGACTGAAATACAAGGGCTTTCCCCCCCACTTTTTCCTAGCTGTCTTTAAGAATTTCTGCTGTTTTCAGCCTTTATGTATTTCATTATCTAATGAGAGTAAGTGGTTTATGTCAAAAGCTACAATACTCCTTTCTATCATCATCTTCTGTCTTTCCAGAAGCTCACAACCCTTCCTTAAGCTATAATTTGCTCACAGACTAATTGGTACACATTTCAGGAGAACAAAGTGCCTTCTCCAGAGCCAAGGTCAGTTTTCTGACATATGGAGAGGTGCATGTCTTTCCAGTCTTCCAAAAAAAAAGCAAAAAAACCAGAGTTGTGCTGTATACTGTATGTGAATATCACTTGTGAAAAGTGATATTCCAAGACTTATAGTCTTCAAGCCAAAGGGCTTCTTTTTCATGGGAATGGAAAGAAGGTTGAATACCAAGAAAGAAAGATGGACAGGAGATGACTGGCATGGCTGGAAGCTGCATGAAAAGGTCAGCATCTGATGTAATACCGAGTTGCATCTGAGCAAAGGTGCAGCTGCAGCTGTAACTCAATTTTCTAATGAACTGACTTTCAACACCTCATGTCATACTCTCTTCTCAGCTATGTTTGTGTTATGCTGATATTAGACAAGAGATTGCTGAATGCCTGTCTTTGGCCAAAATACAAGAATGACACGAAGGCAGCTCCCTTTTCTTTTTTCTGTCTGCAACTCACTGCTACAGCAGATTTGTAAAGGGACCAATGAAGGCTTTCGAGTGTCAGGTGTGCATCAGGCTCATGGGAAGACCTCAGCAGAATTTCCCAGATATTTAATTGGGCAAGGCTGGACTAGGCTCAGCTAAAGGCTCTCAGACACACAAGATAAGAATCTTAATTGCATAGTAGGATGAGGCTACTAAAAGAATGGATTGCCATCTGTCAACATGATGTTGCAACTGCATTTTTTTGTGCCAGGTGTAGTTTAATTCTGGTATTTCTTTCTCTCACCCCTCCGGCTGTTTAATGCTGGATGACTGTTGGTGATTGACATAGCTGACATCTCTGCCATGAGAAACTCTGGCTCTTAACTCCTGTACATACCATTAAGCTATAAAATAGAAAGTGGGATTTAGTAGTTGGTGTTAAAATAAATTCTGCCCAGAATCATGATGGGAGTGAGTTACGGTATTTGCATTTGAACAGATCCATGGTGGCAGAGATACTGATCAGAATACATTTTGATAGTTGTTCCATTATAACTTAGAAAAACAATCTATGGTAGGAACAGATTTTACCTATTTTCGAAGCTTTGAAATAGCTTTTCCCAACCTGTACATCCTTCAGATCTGCAGACTTCAAATTCAAGAATTCTTAGCTGCAGTTGATGTTCAACCATCTGGAAGATACCGAAGTTGAAGAAAAAGTCTCTTCTATCATTGTTTGAATGTTTAAAAAGGACTGGATGGTTATAGAAGCATCACGCTGTTTGTAGAGCAGAAATTTCTATTCTGGTGTTTCTTGGGATAACCATGTGATTATACATCCTTGGTCAATCCAGGAAGCATGGGAGGAGTGGAGAGATTCTCCTCTTCAAAGAGTCTGGCACAGTTAAACTTCTTCTTAGTGTCTTGAATGTTTGAAAATAAATAGAAGAGATTTGAAGCAATCTCATTTTGTTGTTTATTCATTCAGAAACTTCCAACTCTTTGTGACTTCATGGACCAGCCCACACCAGACCTTCCTGTTGGCCGTTGCCATCCCCAGCTCCCGCACGGTCGAGTCTATCACCTCCAGAATATCATCTATCTTTAGAACATCGGATTCGTCGTTCACCACCAGCACCATCGGCCTCTAGCCATCCTTTCGGCTTTGAGCTAGCTGCGTCATCACATCTGGGGCTAGTTGAACTTATCCTCTGTTCCTCCCCAGTAGCATTTTGATCATCTTCCGACCTGGGTCTCATACAGTTTATAAAGTTCAACCCCCACAACCACTCCAAGTCCAACATGATGAAATTTCCATGGATTTGGAATTCAAAATTAGACCAAATATTTTCAGGATTAGAATTTTGCTCCTAGAAGCAGACTGCAAAGTGGAAGAGACTTGACCTGGTCTGCAAGTTCCTCTGTGGAGGAATGCAGATTCAGAAGAGAGAGCCAGACTATTCTTAAGTTTTCCAAGCAAAGCTAGAAGACTGGATGGTCTCAGCTTTATACATGCCACACTACTACCACTTGGAAGTGACCTTCCTGGTTTCCCTTTCTCTGACCTCCAAAGGATTGCATCAGGCAGCTCATTATTTTTTCTTGTTTTATTTTATATTTTAATATAAATACTAAATTATTCTGCTAGTTTAGTATGATTTTCAATGAGTCTGACTCCAGAGTGGAGGTTAGAGATGCACAACAATGAGAGAAAAGCCAAAAGAGAGAACAAGATTCATTCTTAGTATCTTAATCAGTAGTGAGAGCTGATCCCATTTTGGTAATGTTTAGTGGATCTAAGGAGAGAACCCAGAACATTTTCCCTTCCTATTCAAGAGGACTTGTTGACCTTCCTGATTAATTATCATCACCACGGCCACTGCCTTTGCCACCCCAGATGGCTTGTCTAGGGAGCAGCAGTCTTACTATAAATCAGTTTTGTTTGCCTTCAGCGGCAACAGCATAAACCAAATTTCATCAGTTATCTAGTATCATTATATTATCATGGCTGCAGCCCAATTATTTATTGCCTGGATCACATACTAAAGACAAAGAAGCAGCAAGGAGGGGGGGGGCAGGGGAGATGGATACATGAGTAGCAGTAAAAAGGTAAAGGTTCCCCCCGCACATTTGTGCAGTCGTGTCCAACTCTAGGGGCCGGTGCTCATCTCTGTTTGTTAGAGCCAGTGTTGTCCGAAGACACTTCTGCGGTCATGTGGCCGGCATGACGCGCGCGGAAAGCTGTTACCTTCCCACCAAATTGGTACCTATTTATCTACTTGCATTTGCATGCTTTCGGATTGCTAGGTTGGCAAGAGCTGGGGCGAGTGTGGGAGCTCACTCCGTCACGCGGCACTCAGGTCTTGAACCTCTGAACTTGCGACCTTCCGATCGACAAGCCTGGCATCTTACACGCTGAGCCACCACGCCCCCATGAGTAGCAGTAGATCGGAGCAATAACAGTGATAGTGAATAAATGGAGAAAAAGAAAATGGTTTTAGATAGTTTCTAGACATGAAATAGGTTTTTTAAAAAAACATTTACTGCTTTGTTGTGATAACCTCTTAACTGCTGTGACCCTCTGTGCTGGAAGGAGAAAGCTAGATAAAATATTTAGTATGAGTCAGCCCAATATGTTGGTTTGACTACCACACCTATCATCCTTATACAAGGCACTGGCTTGAAGAAGACTGATATAAGCATTTAAATCCTAGAAAAATAATTAAAATCACTGTAGAGATTTTTTCCCCTGTTCTTTAGATTTATTTCAACTTGTCTACCTGTTCTGCAGTCCTCAAAACCTGATTTAAATTTCCAAACGATTCTAGCCTCTGCATTCTTACTTACTGTCTATCTATAGTAAAACAGTAAAATTATACTCCACCATTTCTAAGACTATTTAGACTTTATAGGCATTTGTATGTTAAAATCAACACCTTAAATTAAGTCCCGAAATGAAACAGAAGCTGAGTTTGGAAGGTAAGACGTGTGTTTTCTGCTGTCTGTTAAGTGAATCAACTGAAGCAATCTCCAGTATGTTCAAGAGCAGGTCCAAATAACACACTGTGCAAGTAATCAAGTAATCAAGACACAATATCCTCTTGATCCTCATTTTTTAAGAGGAAATACATAATAGAATCATAGAATCACAAAACATAAGAAATCATCTACTCCAACACTGTGACCAGTGCAGAAATCCAGCACAGGAATATGGCTTAACTGATGCCTTGGGGAAAAAAGAGCATTTTTCCACAACAAATTATGTTTCATCTAGTTTCCTTGTTGATTGTATTAGAAATGACAAAGTTTCATTTTCCAGACTATATATTTTTTAGATTTAGATTTTTATTTGGGGGGGGGGGGAGTATCACTCTGGAATAAGGTTTCCAGAGGAAAATATTCCATGGGAACTCACAAACTTTAAAGTCATGTTCTGCAGAGAGATAGACTGAGCCCCAAAGGATGCTTTTCTCCATAGCCCAGCATTCAATCTTTAAACTAATATATTTGGACATTTTGACATAATCATGATTCCCAGAAGCATCTACACAGACATTTAAAGTGTATGTCACGGTGTACTTGCTTTAAATCAAATTGATTTAAGTCACTAGATGGGAAAATTCAATTTAATGATTTAAAGCACAGTTTGTTCAATAGTCAGGAAGATTCTGAAATAATTATTTCTAGAAAAAGTGCACTTTCTTCATTTGATGTAACCTGAAGACATATGCTTCATTATGCAGAAATAGGTGTAGATTTCATTGTTGGGAGGCACATATCATGTAAAGTAATTAATTAGTCAATTCCTTTTTGGGGATTTCATCAAGGAACACAGTAATTATCTTAGTACCAAGAAAGCAGAAACCTAGGAGCTGAACCAACTCCAGTTCAATTCATTGTTGTGGATGTGTAGAGGATAATTGATGGGCTAGGAGAACAGTCATCCTTGGCTTTTAAATCACACTACTCCATCATCTTAAATTCATTATTTAGTAAAATGTAAGAACATAAGAATAACCCTATCTGATCAGGCCAAAGTCCAACTTAGTCCAACATCTTTATTTCTCAGAATGGTCAACCATATGCCTCTGGGGTAATTGCATAAAGGAGATGGAGGCATATTCTTCTCCTGCTGTTATTTCCCTGCAGCTTCAATCAATCAAAGTTACATTTGATTGAATATTGATTGATAGATTTATTCTCTATGAATTCATCCAATCCCCGTAGCCATCCAAGTTAATGGCTATGACTACATCTCATGAGAAAGGATCCCCCAGGTTAATTATGTATGATGTCTATTTTAACTCTCCATCCAATCAGCTGCAATGGATGACTCTGGTATTAGTATGTTGACAGCATAAGAAAAATTCCAAAATTCCTCATTCTTTTCCTTCATTGTCCTTCTTTGTCTTTATGCTTTTAGAAAGGGATTAGCTTCTGTCTGTCTGTCTATCTATATCTATTTATAACCTGATTCAATCCTGAAGGATCTAGGCATTATACAAGTATAAAAACAAAATCATAAAACAAAAATATAAAATCCCAAGTAAAATCTTATAGTTCCATTAGATCAACTGGGACCAAAGCACTGTATGCTGAAATAGAACAGCTTTTGATGTTTCTGAAAGGCCAGGACTGTAGACGTCTCACATACCTCCATGGAGAGGGTGTTCCAAATGGTGGAGGTTACTAAGGAGTAGTAGTACAGAAGTAGAACATTAGAAAGCAGAATAGAATTAGAGGCTGTATTCATGATTATATCTCTGAGCCATCATTGCTTAATGAATCTTTTAATGAAACAGTTTAGAAACTGATTTCAGTTGAAAAAAAATCCTTTTTGTTAAAAAATAATCCAGCATTTATTTATTTATTTATTTATTTATTTATTCATTCATTCATTCATTCATTCATTCATTCATTCCATAATTTTTTTTAATCTACTCTGGGGTGCTTCCATGAAAGAGATGGAGACATACTCCTCTCGTGTTGTTGTTCCCTACAGCTGGTATGTGAAGGTTACCTTGAATTTAATCACCCTTGATGGATCTGTCCTCCCTGAATTCACCCAATCCTCTTTCAAAATACAGTCGGCATTCTATGATTGCAACAAGAAGCACTTGATATAAAGCAAGGAGGATACGTACGCTCAACAACTGCAATATTTCTTTCTGCTCCAAAGTCTGATGCTGCTACCAAATGTTCCAACCGCATGGTGCAGATGTTATCTTCCCACCACTGGCCGTTTTGCTGAAGCAACTGTGAGAAAGATGCCTGGAGCTTGATAGTTGATATCCCTTATGTTGAAAGGCTTATGAGAACAATTGCTGTGTAGCAGGTTCACTCTTCTCAGCCAGGAACAGTAGATATAGCAGCTTTCATTTCCAGATCCACAGCAAGCCTCTTTTTAAATATCTAAATCCTTTGCTCCAGAATCAGCTTGGTCTTTGGCAATGTCTGGAACAGGTGTCTGGGATTACAAAGGAATATCCAGGCCAAAGCTCTGGAGGTCTGGAATTCATCCAGGACTGCTAAACAGAGTGTTTTAGATTTGAGAAAGAAAGAAAGAAAGAGAGAGAGAGAGAGAGAGAGAGAGAGAGAGAGAGAGAGAGAGAGAGAGAGAGAGAGATGATAGATAGATAGATAGATAGATAGATATGATGGAAATCCAAATAGTACCCCATGGAGTGAGAAAGGTTGTGCAGATGGGACCGTATTATTCACACGGTACAAAAATGAAAAGAACTACAGATGGTGAGATACCTTCTAAGAAATTATCCTAAAAGTATCTTTACAAAGGAAGGGATGCTCTTCCATGCTCACTTAACCCTAACCCTTTCTTCCACTCAGTGTTTTCACATCCACCATGATAACCAGAGGGTCCACTGGTCTGACACACAAACAGCAAGCCATGTTCTAGATGTGATAGGCTACATGGAAGGGTGGTGGACATGGCATCTACTGTTTTGTCATGGATAGATTACTACCCAGTAACTTTTGAGGAAGTGGTAGACCTAGTAAGGCCTAGAGTAAAAAAAAATAAGCAGTTTGGGGAAGAATGATTTCAGTGTGCACTCAGGCGAAGCTATAGAATCCAATTTTTCTTTATTCAATATCCATGGATAGAGTCCATTTTACCACCTTAGCATGCTGACACTGTATAGGTATGTATTTTTTGCTTATTTATACTAATATCTTCACAGTATGCCAGTGTAACTGTTCCTCAGAAAAGGTAATCCTGACTGCTATTAACCATGTTCTTTGTGAACAGTTTGTTTGTTTGTCTGTTTATTGTATTTATATAGCCACCCATCTCACATAAAAGTGACTCTGGACAGCGTAATTAAAAAACAATAAATGCATAAAAACAGTCACAGTTAGAAACAACTATAAAAAGGAACACAAAACAAGAGGGGTTGATATTAACCATAGTAAGGGAGCCATCGCAAAGTCTACCCAGTCCCTTGGGACCCCCAGGCCTGATCATATCGCCAAGTCTTGAGGGACTTGTAGAATGTTGAGAGGGATGGAGCTAATCTCACGTCTGGGAGAAGGTTTAAAATGTGGGCTCTTTCTGCTTCATAATCTTATGCAATACTTTGGGTTCAAAGGAGAGAAAGTGCTTCACAGCATACATGAATGCACATACAGTATAATACTTGCCTACAACTCCTTCAATGAAATGCACATTTTCCTTGGATGATGCTACAGCTATGGAGGGCAGCTGTGTGATCCTGGGGGGGAAAAGGCAGCTACTTTAAGGAGTTGCCAATGAGTGCTCCATGAGCACACTCAGATGTTTCGAAGCACCTTTTCCTATTCAAAGCCAGTGCACTGCACAGCCCTATGACCTAGCCACTACAAATTGTCTCGACCAGCTTATGTCTATGATGAAAGAAGTATATCAGACCCATAAACAGATTCTCTCTGGTGGTTTTGTTTGTTTGTTTGTTCGGGGTTGGGGTTGGGGTGTGGGTTTGTTGCATTTTATGTCCTTCTGGAAACACACAAACTTATTTGCTGTGTTTTCTACTCTCTCTTTCTCTTGCAAGAAATCATATGTCCTTTGTTTGGCAATTTGATGCTAAATTTCAGCTATAAGCAAAGCTCCTGATAGCATAAGCAAAGAGTGTTGGGTGCCACATACAGTCCGTGGCTGTGAATGATCCATCTCTTTTCAACATCAGCCTCTTGCAGCAGAGGACACCCTGTTTTTCATCTAAAATCTGAGTGATTAAAACAAGGTACAGAACCTTCTCAGAAATGGCATCTGTGTTTCTGAGCAGCTCCCTCTGAAATCTACAGATAAAATCAAATAATTGTTACTTATAGAAACTAGGTAACATAAGTATACTAAAATAATTAAATGGGAAGGCAAGGCAAGGTAAATTAATAGCCCATGCAGAACTAAAATTAAATTTTCCTAGAATATGAACTACTATATATAAGTAATTCAAGGAGTTATCCCAATATTTTAGGGGCAGCTGCCAATGGAGAAAGCTGCATTTGGTTATCTATACTAATGAAAGTTACCCTGAGTTGTTCTATTGGGTGGCAAAGGCATCTGGATCAAACTATATCTAAGAAGCTATGCAATGTGACTCAAGCATCCAGCGGCTTGTGGATTCTGGCCAGAGCTATAAATTCCTTGGCAATGTGTTCAACACAAGTGATAAAATCTAACCATTTTCAATTTCAGTCAAACCCAAGTGAAAGATATAAGACGTGGTTTAAGATAAAGGATGGACTGAAGTCCAATTGATTGTGCCCAACAGAACACCTGATATTTTGCAGTGCTTCAGATCTGATGGACACACCTTCTCTGTAACTCTCTGTAACTGTTGGCAACTCTTTAAAGGAGCCAAACATTTTCTTGGGCTTACACAGTAGCTGTGCATACCAAGAATAGGGGCAGATAGGGAAAAATGAGAATCCAGGAAACTACAGACCAGTCAGTCTGAAATTGACACCTGCAAAGATTCTAGAGCAGATCATAAAGTGATTAATTTTGCAAGCACAGGGGAAGATAATATGTCTATTAGATGAATATATTGGCTTGGAAACCAGACTCACAATGCTCATCAATGATTTCTCTTCAAACTGGAATGAGATATCAAGCAGGATTCTACAAGGTTCAGTTCATTCTTCAACATTTTCATTAATCACTTGGATGAAGATGAAGGGAATGCATGGATATCCATGAGTTGGGGTGACATCACATGTGCCATGACATCATTAATCATTGTGATGCAGTGATATAATGTCATGTCATATCATGTCATTGGGGCTTCTACTGGATGCCTAAACTGTATGGGAACTCTGTAGCTTGAATCATGTCAACTGGATTTCTATTTTCTCAGTGGAAACGTTTCGCTCCTTATCCAAGGAGCTTCTTCAGTCTGAGCAAGGTTAGTAAGGGAATCCTTAAATATGTTTCTAGGTGGCTGTGTGACCTTACACCTGGGGCTAGGTCATGGTTATTTTGAGATGTTGTTTCTAAGTCCCTTTATCATCTAAAGGAGGATCGTTAAGATCACCATGCTGCTGTTGAGCTTGCGAAATGGTCTTAATCTTCCTAGGCCCAGAAGACAAAGCAGGGAGGAAAATAGGGGAAAGATTGTGCCTGAGGCCCCCACCTCTATTCAAGGAAGGATTTTCCAAGTTGGCATAAATGGAATCCTTGACCCCTCTCTCAAACCAACTATCTTCTCTGTCTAAAATGTGAACATTAATGTCCTCAAATGAGTGTCCTTTTTCCTTTAGATGAAGATAAACTGCTGACTCTGGTCCTGTGGTGTTACTTCTCCTGTGTTGGGCCATCCTCCTGTACAAAGGTTGTTTAGTTTCTCCAATGTAGAGTTCAGAGCACTCCTCACTGCACTCACTGCAGTTTATGCAATCCAGTGCAGTGAGGAGTGTTCTGATCTCTACATTGGAGAAACTAAACAACCTTTGTACAGGAGGATGGCCCAACACAGGAGAAGTAACACCACAGGACCAGAGTCAGCAGTTTATCTTCATCTAAAGGAAAAAAGGACACTCATTTGAGGACATTAATGTTCACATTTTAGACAGAGAAGATAGGTGGTTTTAGAGAGGGGTCAAGGAATCCATTTATGCCAACTTGGAAAATCCTTCCTTGAATAGAGGTGGGGGCCTCAGGCACAATCTTTCCCCTATTTTCCTTCCTGCTTTGTCTTCTATGCCTAGGAAGATTAAGACCATTTCGCAAGCTCAACAGCAGCATGGTGATCTTAACGATCCTCCTTTAGATGATAAAGGGACTTAGAAACAACATCTCAAAATAACCATGACCTAGCCCCAGGTGTAAGGTCACACAGCCACCTAGAAACATATTTAAGGATTCCCTTACTAACCTTGCTCAGACTGAAGAAGCTCCTTGGATAAGGAGCGAAACGTTTCCACTGAGAAAATAGAAATCCAGTTGACATGATTCAAGCTACAGACAATTCCACCTGGATGACTGAGAACCTTCATAGACATGTAAGGGAACACTTATTAAATCTGTAATTATCACAGAACTGGGTGGGACACTTCATCCAACTTATTCCAAATCTTGAAAGGTTAGACAAGTGGTCTGAAAATAAAATAATGAAGCAGGGCTGTATTCTGCCCCAGAATATTAATTTTTCTGGAAATTCAGTTGTCACCACCTTAACTAAAACAGAATTGTTCTCTGAGCCTTGTTGTTTTCTTGAAGACGTTTCATTGCCAGACTAGGCAACATCTTCATTGCGGCTGAAGATGTTCATTGTGGCTGAAGATGTTGCCTAGTCTGGCAATGAAATGTCTGCAAGAAAACAACAAGGCTCAGAGAGTACCAAGGACTCCACATTTCAACCCTGAGCTACAAATAATCTCTTCGATTGGTGAAGCAGAATTCCATCCTCCTAAACTCAACAATACATAGTTGTTTGTTGTTGTTCAGTCGTTTAGTCGTGTCCGACTCTTCGTGACCTCATGGACCATAGCACGCCAGGCCCTCCTGTCCTCCACTGTCTCTCGGAGTTTACTCAAATTCATGTTCATTACATCGGTGATGCTATCTAACCATCTCATCCTCTGCCGTCCCCTTCTCCTTTTGCCTTCAGTCTTTCCCAGCATCAGGGTCTTTTATTATTATTATTATTATTTATTGGATTTATCACCGCCCAACTCCCCCGAGGGGGACTCTGGGCGGTTTACAACAAGTTAAAACATTCATATACATGGGGAGTCTTTGGTGCTCTCTGAGCCTTGTTGTTTTCATGCAGAGGTTTCATTGCCAGGCTAGGCAACATCTTCAGTGCAAAAAGGGAGTGGAACGTGCTGTCTGTTTATATACCCTGGCTTGTCCTGCCTGTGTTGGTGGGGGTCTTGTACTCTCCTTGGTAGTTCCTTGATTGGGCTGTTGTGTGCTCATATACATTTATAAATAAAACAAAATACATAATAAATAATATAAAATATAATGGATAAAATGAGATCCAAGGGCAGAGTATTCTTAAGTTTATAAAAAGGGCCCCTCAGAGCAAATCTAAGGTGCAAGCCATCTCCAGGTATCTCCAATCTCCTTCTGACCCCAAGCATACTGACACAACCAGGTTTTAAGTCTTTTTCGGAAGTCCAGGAGTGAGGGGGACTGTCTGATCTCCAGGGGCAGAATGTTCCAAAGGGCAGGGGCAACAGCAGAGAAAGCACGCTTCCGAGACCCCGTCAAGTGGAACTCCCTAACTGACGGGGTCCGTAGCATGCCCTCTCTGCATGCCCGGGTGGGATGGGATGAAATGATGGGGATGAGACGATCCCTTAGGTATCCTGGTCCCATGCCATGTAGGGCTTTAAAGGTAATAACCAACACCTTGAATTGTACCCGGAAGCAAACTGGAACCCAGTGCAGCTCGCGCAGCAAAGGTGTTACATGAGTCCTCCTTGGGACACCCAAAACTGTCCGCGCGGCTGCATTCTGGATCAGTTGTAGCTTCCGAATATTCTTCAAGGGTAGCCCCATATAAAGCGCATTACAGTAGTCTATGTGGGAGATAACCAGGCCGTGAGTGACTGTTCGAAGGGCCTCTTGTTCCAGGAAAGGGCGTAACTGACACACAACCCGAAGTTGTGCAAAAGCTCTCCTGGCCACGACTGCCGCCTGCTCTTCAAGCAGGAGTCGTGAGTCCAGGAGGACTCCCAAGTTACACACCGGGTCTGTCTGGGGTAGTGCTACCCCATCCAGAATTAAAGATGATAATTTCCCAGAAGTTGAGGAGCCATTAATCCACAGCCACTCCGTCTTACTAGGGTTCAGCTGAAGCCTGTTTTTCCCCATCCAGGCCCCTACAGCCCCCAGGCACTTGGACAGGACGCTCACTGCATCACTTACTTCACCCGGGATGGAGATATACAACTGGGTATCATCGGCATATTGATGATACCTCACCCCATGGTGTCAGATGATCTCTCCCAGTGGTTTCATGTAGATGTTAAAAAGGAGCGGAGAGAGTACCGAGCCCTGCGGGACCCCACAAAGGAGGGCCCGCGGACTGGATCTCTCGCTCCCAATCAACACCGACTGGGACCGGCCTCGGAGGAAGGAGGCGAACCAGTGTAAAACCACGCCGCCCACCCCCAACTCCCTAAGCTGTTCCAGAAGGATACCGTGGTCAATGGTATCGAATGCCGCTGAGAGGTCAAGAAGAGCAAGAATGGATGCACTACCTCCATCTCGCTCCCGCCAGAGATCATCCATAAGCGCGACCAATGCAGTTTCCGTCCCATAACCCGGCCTGAAACCTGACTGAAAGGGGTCCAGATAATCCGTTTCATCCAGAATTCTCTGGAGCTGCAACGCCACCACCTTCTCAACCACCTTTCCCAAAAAGGGAAGGTGAGAGATTGGACGAAAATTATCCAGTATAGTAGGGTCCAGCGATGGCTTCTTGAGAAGGGGGCGAACCAGCGCCTCCTTAAAAGCCGCCGGGAACACCCCCTCTCCCAAGGATGCATTCACCATCGCTTGGACCCAACTACAAGTCCCCTCCCGAGCTGCTTTCACCAGCCAGGAGGGGCATGGATCTAATTGACAGGTGGTGGCATTTACAGTCCGGAGAACTCTGTCCACTTCCTCAGGTCCAACAGGATCAAACTGTTCCCAGATAACAAAGTAAGAACGTTCCCTGGGTATCTCTCGAGACTCTGACTCACGCTCGGAGTCCAACTTGGAGCGAATCCGAGTGATTTTATCCTGCAGATGCTTCGAAAATTCCTCAGCACGGCCCTGCAGATGGATTTCCGACTCCCCTTTCCCCAAAAGGGATCGGGTAATCTTAAACAGGGCCGTCGGGCGGCATTCTGCGGATGCAATAAGAGCGGAGAAATATTGCCGTTTTGCCGCTCTTACCGCCACAAGGTAGGCCTTAATAGCGGCTCTAGATTGTGTTTGGTCGGATTCAGTCTTTGTTTTCCTCCAGCGGCGCTCTAGGCATCTCTTAATCCTCTTCAAAACCCTCAGCTCCTCTGTAAACCACGGGGAGTGTCTGGCTTGATAGGATAAGAGAGGCCGCACAGGCACGATTCTGTCCAAGGCCCCGGCCGCCACCCTATTCCAGGTAGCAGCTAGGGCCTCCGCTGGACCGTGCAGCAGATCCTCGGGGATAACCCCCAGCTCCCTCTGAAACCGAGTTGGGTCCATCAGTCGCCGGGGGCGGACCAATCGAATGGGTCCAGCCTCCCTGCGGAGGGGGGCAGCATAGGAGAATCTCAAGGTCACCAGGGTGACCATGACAAAGGGGAAAGATGTAATTCTCCCCCCAGGTCACATTGCCACTGCTCTGACAAGAAAACTAGATCCGGGGTGAGGCCACTGTCTCGAGTTGGGTCCTGGATGATCTGGAACAGGCCCATGGTCGCCATGGTGGCCATGAACTCCTGTGCCGCTTCCGAGGTTCGTCCCAGGGAAGGCAAGTTAAAGTCCCCCAGAACCATAAGCCTGGGGAGCTCAACTGCCAACCCTGAGACGGCCTCTAGCAGCTCAGGCAGGGAGGTTGCTACGCAGCAGGGAGGCTGGTACAGTAACAACACTCCCAACTGTTCCCGAGAGCCCAACTTAAAGAACAGAGTCTCACACCCAGTCACTTGTGGAGCAGGGCCCCTGACGGCCATTAGAGATTCCCGGATGACAACAGCCACCCCTCCTCCCCTGCCCTGAAGTCTCAGCTGGTGCCAAGCCCGAAACCCGACTGGGCATATCTCAGACAGAGGGACACCCCCCTCCGGGCCCAGCCAGGTTTCTGTAATGCATACCAGGTCTGCCCCCTCCTCTATAATCAGATCATGTATGAGGAGGGCTTTGTTATTAACTGACCTGGCATTACAGAGCAGCAGCCGAAAGTCAGGGCAACCATGAGTCTGCTGACCAGGCCCTTGGGTTGAGCACGGAGGGCCAGAACACGTCACCGGTAATAAACACCGGGGACGTCTTCCCCTACGATGGCCTGCTCTCCGGCTCTCGCCATAACATCCCCTAGCCATCACCACCTCAATATTCTGCCCAGCCCTATAACCCCCAGAGTCTCTAAGTCCATTAGCCTCCACTCCTGGACTACCGAGATTCCTGGATAAACTCAGAAAACCCTCCATCACTCAACCAACAGACTTACAACAATCAATTCAAGTGATGATGGGCCCCCACCAGTGCACCAGCTCGTGCTCTCGGCAATGGCTGGACCCACTCACCCCTCCCAAAATTCAACACTCACTCCCTGTGCCCCCCCCCCATCGACTTCTCTCACTGGTCCATGGGGGGGGGGGGCTTTTCCAGGGACTTTTTTTTTTCCAGGGACTCCCTTTTCCAGGGAGTCCTCTCTTCTCATTAGGTGGCCAAAGTATTTGAGCTTCAGCTTCAGCATAGTTATCTGTGCATTATTACAGCTATTCTCTCTTCAACCCAGATTAATCTTTGAAGATATCTTTGGGCCTTAGCAGACTATTACAGGGGAAGGCTCATAGTAAATGCCTCCAAAACCCAAATAAAGATTTTTTTCAAAGAGACTTAGACGTTATAAACCTTGATGGCAAATAAACCATAACAATAGAGACCAGGTTTCATCCATCAAATATCTCAGTGTGGGATCAAATGCAGGACCCAAAGCAAATAATCAAGGCTGAACTGCAGTATTTATTAAACAGTGCACACTGTAGGGCTTCTCACCAAGATGGTAGGGGCCTCCCTGCTGGCTGAAGGAATGCACTGATACAGTATTTATACATTACAGGAAAAGGAAATGATGTAAGCATACATATTCATATGATGATGTAGACAACACATAGATATTCATAAGCAATAGATCTCAAGTTATTTTCTGCCCTACTTATCTACTCTGAAGAAAGCCATTGACTTAGCAGGAAGAAGGGAGGGAGCAAACTTCTTGAATACAGAGATTCATGGTTGCTATGGGAATGTCCTGATCAAAGTTAGGAAAAGCTGCAGAAGCTGGTGTGAGATAGCTTCCAAGGTTGTTGCCACATTCCTTTATGTTTCAATTTGGTTTAAACGGGACCATTCATCTGAAACCTTATTTTCCTCACATCAGAATAGTATTTCAGTCCTCTGGAATCTGATATGTACAAATTAAATCTATTTCTGATACGACCAACAATAACACTAAGGCCATACTGATTTTTTTTTTACATCAAAGGTGACAAGTATATATACATCTGCCATAAAACTTTTTAAAGCTGAATCCATCTCCCTTATGTTATACAGTTCTCAGGTATATGCTCATAATAATTTAAAGTCCTTAAATACTATCCATCCAAATTCTTAAGTGCTATTTTAAGCACTTGTGATTTGGAGGACCCTGAGATTCCAGCTATGTGTCCCTTCAATATTGTGTTTATAGGAAGTTGCTTCCTACCTTCACAACAAGTTCCACCTGTTCTAATGATGTTTTTGTTTGTTTTATATTATTGGAATGGAAACTTAACATTTTCCAGAAGAGTCATAAAATTTCTCACAGATGCCATTGTTTTTCCTCAGGAAAATATTGCCTTAATTCTAGGGTTTTATAACTATATTTTGAAATGCATTTTATGTTCTTTTATATCCTTTTGTCACATGTGACTGTTCACTGACTACAACAAATGTATATGTGGGTGATATACTGTATAACTCATACTGGCCCATGGGTGATAGATTATGGTTCATAACTTTCAATGAAGAGAGAGAGAGAGAGAATAAAAATTAAAAGTAGCAAGTGTAAAGTTCTTCACATAGGAAACCACAATAAAAAAATCAAACAAAAATATGTGTTTAGGAAGGGGGAAACCCAGCTTGCTTAACTTAGAGATGAAATATCTAGCTATAACTATGAAAATTTCCCCAGCTGGTTATGAATATAACATCTCAACAATGACATTTTGAGGCCTGCATATTTATCTGCACTCATCTGAATATCAGATTGGCTAATCTTTATGTTCTGCTCCAGGATTCACACAGAAGAGTAAGAGATGTTAAATAGTTCAAGGTCAAAAACCAGTAGACTTTTGATTAATAAATTAATTAAAACAAAAAAACTGGACCATGACACCTTACCTCTTCATTAAACACTTCCTACAATCTTTGTTATTATACTGTTTGTTAATATGTTCCCAATCGATGAGAATATTTGTAGCTCAGGATTGAACTGTGGAGTCCATGGTGCTCTCTGAGCCTTGTTGTTTTCTTGCAGACGTTTCATTGCCAGGCTAGGCAACATCTTCAGTGCGAAAAGGGAGTGGGACTTGCTCTATGTTTATATACCCTGGCTTGTCCGCCCTGTGTTGGTGGGGTGTTGTACTCTCCTTGGTAGTATCTTGATTGGGTTGTTGTCTGCTGCTTGGTTGATTGACTGAGTTAATAGTTCCATGATTAGGGTCTATTGTGTTGTTCAATTGCTCCTCTGCTGCTAATCTTGCAGTTAATCTTTGCCTATCTTGTTGTTGATTGCTAGCAAAGAGGTGTTCTGGTCTTCTGGCTTTTCTATTGTCTCTTATGAATGGTATGTAAATGTTGTTTATCTCTATGTGTCTATTGATGGCTGCTTTGTCTGAATGCCAAGCTTCCAGGAATTCTCTAGCATTTTTGGATTTGGCTTGGTTTAAGATGCTCACAGTTTCCCAGTAGAAAGTATGGTTGAGTCTGTCCATGTGTTGTGAGATTAAGGAGTTTTCATTGTGTCTTCTGACTGCTAGTTGGTGTTCGTGGATGCGTTCTGCTAGTCTTCTGCCCATCTGTCCTACATAGTGGCTGTTACAGTCCTTACACTGTATGTTGTAGATAACTCCTGTTTTTTCTTCTTGGGCTACTGGGTCTTTTGGTTTACTTACAATGTTCTGAAGGGTTTTGGTTGGTTTGTGTGCTACGGTGATGCCGTGTGGTTGTAACAGTCTATTAGTAGTTTCTGAGATCTTTGTGATGTATGGCAGTGTAATCCTTTTCATAGCTTCAGTTGGTTTTGCTGTGGTGGGTTGAGTGGTCAGGCACTTTTTGATAAAGTTGCGTGGATATCCATTTTGCTGGAAGATGCTATATAAGTGGTCTATTTTCTTTTTCTGGTGTTCTGGGTTGCTGCAGTGCGTTTGTGCTCGTCTGAATAGCATTCTTACACAGCTTCTCTTGTGGGAGGTTGGGTTGTTGCTTTGGTAGTGGAGCACTTGGTTAGTGTGGGTAAATTTCCGGTAGACTTGTGTTTCTAGAATGCCGTCATTTCCTCTACTGATGAGGAAGTCCAAGAAGGGTAGTGTGTTGTTGTTTTCTTCTTCCCTTGTGAATTTTATTCCTTTGAAGATGTTGTTGATGGTTTCATGTGTTTCCTCCAGTTGATCTTTTTTTATTATGACGAAGGTGTCATCTACATACCGGATCCATACTTTGGGTTGTATGTGTGGGAGTGTTATCCTTTCTAGACGTTGCATTACTATCTCTGCTATGAGTCCTGAGAGTGGTGACCCCATATGTGTTCCTTTTATCTGCAACCAGAATGGCAGAAACATCTCTACCAGAGGGGCGTAAGTTGGAACAAGATTTAGATGTCCAAAACATCAGTGCAGAGATGGGAGGGAGGCTCTCTAATGGCCATAGAACATCTGGAGCTTAATAGGATTATTACATTGTAGCATTTTAGTATTTAGTAATATGTTCCCATTTCCTAGAATTTATTACATTGATTTTTAACTATCTGCATCCTTTCCTAGGATGCAGTTAGGTGAAAATCAATGTAATAAATACTAGGAAATGGGAACGTATTACTAAATACTAAAATGCTACAATGTAATAATCCTATTAAGCTCCAGGTGTTCTATGGCCATTAGAGAGCCTCCCTCCCATCTCTGCACTGATGTTTTGGACATCTAAATCTTGTTCCAACTTACGCCCCTATGGTAGAGATGTTTCTGCCATTCTGGACCATCCAGACCTGACTTTTGAAAGCATGAGTCCTTAACCATATAAACTTCTGGCATACAGTGCATGTATACTCTACACAAAATCACTAACTTTTCTGAGCTCAATCCCACACTCTACAGGTTCATACAATTAATCTTCTTTTGGTAAACTAAACTGAAGTTTATTTAATGATGACTGAGACTAAAACCAAATTGGAAGCAAGTGGAACAATAAGAAACAGATGGTTGCAGATAAAAGATAAAAATTAAGCTCATTCAAAGATATTTACATGTTTTATTGGGAAGGGGAGAAGAACCTTGTTAATACATTTCTTCTCCAGATGGTCACCCAGAATTGCATACTCACTTATCAATTTGGATAGATGAATAGATCTGATTAATCTTTCCATGGGATATCACCTGGCATGTTGCAGAAGCTCAAAGTTGGAAGTCTGATAGCCGTATGTATTGAACAAACCATACTCCACTGTAGAGTATATGCTGGTTATAAAAAGTGATGGGATTTGGAATTAAAATTAGAAGAGAGCATCAGAAATGTATCTGTAAGTTGATCCGAGCTTCTTGCAGATTGGTTTTTCGAACACAGGAAGCCTATTACATAGAGTGAAGGAGTCTAAGACTAATATTGAAGTTTAATTCCTAATGAACTTTTGCCCTGGGAAAGGCTTTAAGACTTCCTGAAAGTCTGCCTATTTTTTTATTATATACAAAGAAAGCATGTTCAGCATTAAGAACAATCCAAAAGTAATGCTATAATTCTTTAAAAATAATTTATAATTTTAAAAAATAGTTAAGGCAAGAATCTTTAGAACTACTGCAAAATATATTGCATACAGGAGTGGTTAAGGCAGAGCTTTCCAAACTGTGTGTCACGACACAAAAGTGTGTCGCCACACACAGTCTGGTGTGTCGCCACACAACCCGGAAGCGCTGATCATCATCAGCGCTTCTGGGTTTTCCTGCGGCGACACACCAACTGCGGCGCGCAAAAACCTGAAAGCGGCAGCAGCGCTTCCGGGTTTTTGCGCGCTGCCGCAACGGCGGCACTTCCGGGTTTTCCCGCGGCGACACACCAACAGCGGTTGGTGTGTCGCCGCGGGAAAACTTTGGAAAGCCCTCGGTTAAGGTGTAGGACGGTTAACTAAGGGGACCCAGATTCCAGTTCAGCTTCAGTCACAGGAGTTCACTGGTGACTTTGGGCCAGTCATTCTCTCTTAGCCCAACTTACCCTACCATGTTCTTATGGGGATAAAATGGGAAGAAGAAGCACTTTGAACTCCTGAATGAAAGGCAGGATAAACATCTGACAAATACATAACTAAATAAAATGTTACGCAGAACATCAGTACCAAAACAGAATGGAGGGCATAGCAGTTCCGCTAACTCAAAGCCTAGCTGAAGTAGTATGTTTTAAGATGACCAGAACACTTGCAAAGCTTGTCATCAAGTGTCACTGAACAGAGAAGGAATTCCATACCTAGAGCGTTTGTCTTAAGAATATCTCCTCTGGGTGATATATAGATAGTCCTCGTTTAGCAACCACAATTGGGACCAACACCTTGGTCATTAAGTGAAGTGGTCACTAAGTTAAACCCTGACTGTGCTTGTGATCTTACTTCAGCTTTCCTCTGCTTTACTGACCTGTGAAGGTTGTAAATGCGAGTATTGGTCATAAGATTACTTTTTCATCACCGTTGTAACTGCAAATGGTAGCTAAACAAGGCAGTCACTAAAAGAGGACTACCTGTATAACAAAATCCCTGGCAGACTCAGCACTTTCAAGAGACCTAGACCTTAATTGACAGTTAGATGCATAAAGGAGGAGGTCCAAAGCTGGAGAAGACTTTTATTTTATATTAATTAATTTTACAACAATATTTCTATACTACCCTATGTTGAATGATTGAAGGAGGTTTACACAGAAGAAAATTAAACCACTAAAACATAAGTACATTGTTACTGAACTGTAGCAAATGCATCCCACTGTCCACAACAAAATCCCATCAAAACAGGATGGTCTTAACAGCTTGGTGAAAGGCAGAAAAGGTGGGGGCTGCCTGTATATCCAAGGGCATGGAATTATATACAGTGATGGCCCCAGCATAGAAGGCATGCTTCTGGGCTCCCACTACTTTTATCTTATGTGGGATGAGGATATGGAGCAGCTCCCCTTTGGATATGCACAGGATGGGCATATTTTATGCAACCTAACTTTTATAGTACCATAACCTTATCTTGGCAGCAACCTGGCAGCAAATTTCAGAGCAGGTCTAATTTGTTCCTGATAGGTTGCAACCTAGCTGCAATGTTTTGCACTACCATCAACTATTGAGCCCTCCGTAAGCTTAGTCTGTGGGGGCATGGGGGCTCAGTGGGTAAGACGCCAGGCTTGTCGATCGGAAGATCGCAAGTTCGGAGGTTCGAATCCCTAGCTCTGCGTGTGGAGTGAGCTCCCGCACTAGCTCCAGCTCTTGCCAACCTAGCAATTCGAAAGCATGCAAATGCAAGTAGATTAATAGGTACCACTTCGTGGGTAGGTAACAGCGTTCCGCGCGCATCATGCGGCCACATGACCGTGGAAGCGTCTTCGGACAACGCTGGCTCTTCGGCTAACAAACAGAGATGAGCACCGGCCCCTAGAGTCAGACACGACTGCACAAATGTCCGGGGGGAACTTTTACCTTTTTTTTAAAGATTAGCCTATTGTAGAGAGTGCTGTTTTTTTCTGAAAGGTTTCTTAACCCAGCTTCCAGAGTAAATTGTAACTTAGCATTCTTCATTACTTAATAGCTGTAGAGATAGCACTTTCAGTTTTCCATTTTGTCATTTCCTTTACTCTTCTCCTAAATTCTTCCTGACTGCTACAATGTCTCCTAAGATTTATAGTACTATACTACATACAGCACCCCATCTATAATCCTATCAGGAGGTTACCAGTACATGGATCTGTTTAGCCTGATCATCCCTAACTAGGGATGGCTGTAAGTGGACCCCTGAATTATTATGCTTTGGGGGGAGTACAGTCCTGTCTAAAGTCAGTAATCCTCTCTTCCTTGAATAAGAGAATCACCTCACCATGATATCCCCATTTTGTTGGGATTCTTGACCTTCATCCATCCCACCACTCTGTCCAGACAGTTTTTCATGGCAGAGATCATATAGAAAAAATAGAATTAGGTACTCATCTTTTCATTTGAAACCCAAAATAATTCCATCAGATTTCTAAGGGGCTGTTTTGTCTTTATCTAGTCCAGATTGGTCATGAAGTTGATGGGATAAATTAGATAACATTTTGAGTCCAACACTGCAGCTTCATCATCAGTTTGCCATTAGGAGATGGCATTCATCATACTTCATATAATGGTGCATTTTGTGAAATCATTAGAACTCCACAAATCCATTTTGACCAATTGATTTGATAGGCTTTGTTCCAAGAGAACAGCTTTCTGGCATAAGAATCAGCCTCATAGCTCAAAAGAAAGTTAAATGTAGCAAAAGGAAAACTGAAAACACACAATCTTTTCCAACAGATTCCATGCTAGAAATATTTGGAAAAGTAAATATGCTTCTGCTATTCTTTATATCTAAATTCTCTCCATATTTTGCAGTTTCTAAATTACCTGCTCTGGGTTTTGAAGCAAAACTAACGCATTACAAAACTTAACCGTTCTATTTCTTGTGCAGTTGTTGTCTCAAGCTCCAATTCCTTCAGCTAAATCTCTCTCCCACATACAGTACTATTATTATTGATGCATACATATGTATGCATATAACAATTTTTATGTGTATTTTACAAATATATATGTGCTCTTGTGCTTATTGTTTAGATGCTATACCTCCCACAAAAGCAAATAGGATGTGATAGTGCCATCAGTTGTATTAAGATGCTTCTCTCTGTTGTTTATATAGTTCAGTAAATACTACACAAAAAGAATTCTGATGCAATGATATGCACACATGCATTGCTCTACTGTAGTGTTATAGCCAGGTGAACACAACCATCAGTAACATCCAGGGAACTGAACCCCAAATCTGAAACTATAGCACACTGATTAATGTCTAGTCTCCCACTACATCCATATTCCACCCATGCAGACACACTCAAAAACTGCACACATATTGGCCATGTCTCAGCTTTTAATTATACCTCTTGGGACTTACAGGAGAACATCAGTAAAGATCTGGAGTGATATTTTCATGCACTGTGAGTTCCATCCTTCTTTGCCCACATTAATGAGCTATTCCTATTGATTGCAAACCACAAGTTCCACTGGAAATGCAGGTTTCTAGTCAAGCAGTGGATGGTCAGTAGGTAGACTGTCTTAAGGCAGTGACAAACTGATTTCTCAGGCGTGGTAGAAGTGGCTGGAACATATAAAGTCCCACTGCTTGAAAACAACTGAGTATGAATGCCAGACATGTTTTATCACTCGTATGCAGTATTACAGTCTAGTCACTGTTCCTCTCGCAGGCACTTCTTCACTTTATGCTTAAGGTATTACAAAGAGCTCCAGCAAAGGAGATCGTTACCTTGTCATGGTGCTGGAGCTTGAGCACCTCAATGAAACCATGAGCTAAACCGTGAAGGGACACCCAAGACGGGAAGGTCGTGGCAGAGAGGTCAGACTAAATACGATCCCTGGGGAAGGTAATGGCAACCCACCCCAGTATTCTAGCCGTGAAAACTAAATGGATCAGTACAACCAGAGATATGTCGGTATACCATCGGAAGATGGGACTCCCAGGTTGGAAGATGGTCAAAATGCTACTGGGGAGGAACAGAGGATACGTTCAACTAGCCCCAGATGTGATGACGCAGCTAGCTCAAAGCCGAAAGGATGGCTAGCGGCCGATGGTGCTCGTGGTGAACGACGAATCCGATGTTCTAAGGATCAACACACCATAGGAACCTGGAATGTAAGATCGATGAGCCAGGGCAAATTGGATGTGGTTATTGGTGAGATGTCAAGATTAAATATAGACATTTTAGGTGTCAGTGAACTGAAATGGACTGGGATGGGCCACTTCACATCAGATGACCACCAGATCTACTACTGTGGACAAGAGGACCACAGAAGAAATGGAGTAGCCTTCATAATTAATAATAAAGTGGCTAAAGCAGTGCTTGGATACAATCCAAAAAACAATAGAATGATCTCAATTCGAATTCAGGGTAAGCCATTTAACATCACAGTGATCCAAATATACGCCCCAACCACAGATGCTGAAGAAGCAGAAGTAGATCAGTTCTATGAGGATCTGCAGCACCTACTGGATAATACACCAAAAAGAGATGTTATTTTCATTACAGGAGACTGGAATGCTAAGGTGGGTAGTCAGACGACACCTGGAATTACAGGCAAGCATGGTCTGGGAGAACAAAATGAAGCAGGACATAGGCTGATAGAATTTTGCCAAGACAACTCACTGTGCATAACAAACACTCTCTTCCAACAACCTAAAAGACGACTTTATACATGGACTTCACCAGATGGTCGACACCGCAATCAGATTGACTACATCCTTTGCAGCCAAAGGTGGCGGACATCTATACAGTCGGTAAAAACAAGACCTGGAGCTGACTGTAGTTCAGATCACGAACTTCTTATTGCAAAATTTAGAATCAGACTAAAGAGAATAGGGAAGACCCACAGATCAGTTAGATATGAGCTCACTAATATTCCTAAGGAATATGCAGTGGAGATGAAGAATAGATTTAAGGGACTATATTTAGTAGATAGGGTCCCGGAAGAACTATGGACAGAAGTTTGCAACATTGTTCAGGAGGCGGCAACAAAAAACGTCCCAAAGAAAAAGAAAACCAAGAAGGCAAGATGGCTGTCTGCTGAGATACTGGAAGTAGCCCAAGAAAGAAGGAAAGCAAAAGGCAACAGCGATAGGGGGAGATATGCCCAATTAAATGCAAAATTCCAGAGGTTAGCCAGAAGAGATAAGGAATTATTTTTAAACAAGCAATGCGCGGAAGTGGAAGAAGAGAATAGAATAGGAAGGACAAGAGACCTCTTCCAGAAAATTAGAAACATCGGAGGTAAATTCCAGGCAAAAATTGGTATGATCAAAAACAAAGATGGCAAGGACCTAACAGAAGCAGAAGAGATCAAGAAAAGGTGGCAAGAATATACGGAAGATCTGTATAGGAAGGATAATAATATTGGAGATAGCTTTGACGGTGTGGTCAGTGAGTTAGAGCCAGACATCCTGAAGAGTGAGGTTGAATGGGCCTTAAGAAGCATTGCTAATAACAAGGCAGCAGGAGACGACAGTATCCCAGCTGAACGGTTTAAGATCTTGCAAGATGATGCTGTCAAGGTGATGCATGCCATATGCCAGCAAATTTGGAAAACACAAGAATGGCCATCAGATTGGAAAAAATCAACTTATATCCCCATACCAAAAAAGGGAAGCACTAAAGAATGTTCAAACTATCAAACAGTGGCACTTATTTCACATGCCAGTAAGGTAATGCTCAAGATCTTGCAAGGTAGACTCCAGCAATTCATGGAGCGAGAATTGCCAGATGTACAAGCTGGGTTTAGAAAAGGCAGAGGAACTAGAGACCAAATTGCCAATATCCGCTGGATAATGGAGAAAGCCAGGGAGTTTCAGAAAAACATCTATTTCTGTTTTATTGACTATTCTAAAGCCTTTGACTGTGTGGATCATAACAAATTGTGGCAAGTTCTTGGTGGTATGGGGATACCAAGTCATCTTGTCTGCCTCCTGAGGAATCTATATAATGACCAAGTAGCAGCGGAAAGAACAGAGCATGGAAAAACGGACTGGTTTAAGATTGGGAAAGGAGTACGGCAGGGTTGTATACTCTCACCCTACCTATTCAACCTGTACGCAGAACACATCATGCGATGTGCTGGGCTTGAGGAATCCAAGGCTGGAGTTAAAATCGCTGGAAGAAACATTAACAATCTTAGATATGCAGATGATACCACTTTGATGGCTGAAAGCGAGGAGGAGCTGAGGAGCCTTATGACGAAGGTGAAAGAAGAAAGTGCAAAATCTGGGTTGCAGTTGAACCTCAAAAAAACCAAGATTATGGCAACCAGCTTGATTGATAACTGGCAAATAGAGGGAGAAAACGTGGAGGCAGTGACAGACTTTGTATTTCTAAGCTCAAAGATTACTGAAGATGCTGACTGCAGCCAGTAAATCAGAAGACGTCTACTTCTTGGGAGGAGAGCAATGGCAAATCTTGATAAAATAGTTAAGAGCAGAGACATCACACTGACAACAAAGGTCCGCATAGTTAAAGCAATGGTATTCCCTGTAGTAACCTATGGCTGTGAGAGCTGGACCATAAGGAAGGCTGAGCAAAGGAAGATAGATGCTTTTGAACTGTGGTGTTGGAAGAAAATTCTGAGAGTGCCTTGGACTGCAAGAAGATCAAACCAGTCCATACTCCAGGAAATAAACCCAGACTGCTCTCTTGAGGGAATGATATTAAAGGCAAAAGTGAAGTACTTTGGCCACATAATGAGAAGACAGGATACCCTGGAGAAGAAGCTGATGCTAGGGAAAGTGGAAGGCAAAAGGACGAGGGGCCGGCCAAGGGCAAGATGGATGGATGATATTCTGGAGGTGACAGACTCAACCATGGGGGAGCTGGGGATGGTGATGGCCGACAGGAAGCTCTGGCGTGGGCTGGTCCATGAAGTCACGAAGAGTCAGAAGCGACTGAACGAATAAACAACAACATTACAAAGAGGCTAGAAATTCTTATGGTAGTTTTTGGTTCTTTCCATCAGAACCGTTTTTAGGGAACAGAAAACATTAACTGAACTCACTAGATGGTTTTTAACAAAAGGTCAAAGCAAAGTCAGCTGGACACCTCTGGCTTCGCCTTGAATGATCATTTGGCACTGCCTGCCAATCACATGTTCACCTTTGTATGGGTTTCACTAATCTCTAATAAATCCTGTTCTCTTTGTACAAGTCTTTGTAGCTGAAGGCTAAATACTGAAAGTCCCTGTTTGCAAACAGAAGGAGCTCAAGCAATAAGTACAATAAGTACAATTATTGCTCAGTGCTGGATAACGCAGCTATTTTCACATCCCTTGGGCTTTCATTTTTCTTACATGTTGAAGTCAACTTAAGCTTAAGGAGAACTTTAACCAATTTTCTTAACCGTGGCTGATTTGGGTTAGCATATTTTTTACTTTAACCACAGTCTAATGTGTTATCTGAAGCTGAACTCATACAGTAGCTAGCTTACGTTTCGGTTTACATTGGTCCTCCAGGAAAATAATGCAGGTTGCAGGAATGGCTGTAAAGCAAAGTTATTCCTGTGGCAACATCTCTACTGCCCCCATTTTTTAAAATCTCTACCGAGGTGTATGAATGGTGGATGAGGAACATAAAGGCGATGTGTGATCATTGTCCCCAGTCAGACTACTGTGAGCTTCTTTTCATTGCTATGTACAAAAAAAAAGTAATTGAAGTGTCAGCCAGCCAATTACATCAAAAGTTGCTTTGATACTGATACGTGAACCAACTATCTTGGGCTTCTTGTGTGTATATGTTGTGTATTGTTCACTAATCTATCCTGATCTGCTCTTAAGATTCTAGAAATTGCTAGTCTTAATTTGATTTGTTGAGACTGTTCCACCTCTGAACCAAGTAAGGTTCCTTAAGTTCTTGAACAGCAATACTCAACTTGCTCAGAGATGCTCTGGAAATCCAAAGGCACACACCGTTGTTTTTTGTTTCATAATATTTCTGCTGCCTCTTTATGATCTTGACCTTTAACTTTTAAGAGTCAGCAGCAGCCCCAGAAATGACATAAAGCTGTAGAAGGAGGTGATGAATAAGGAAAGAGAAATGTTATCTCCTTCCACGAATCCTTCTCATGAAATCTGAGTCACATTACAGTCACTTTTGAGTCCTTGGTGCTCTCTGAGCCTTGCTGTTTTCTTGCAGACGTTTCATTGCCAGGCTAGGCAACATCTTCAGTGCGAAAAGGGAGTGGGACTTGCTCTCTGTTTATATACCATGGCTTGTCCTGCTTGTGTTGGTGGGGGTGTTGTTCTCTCCTTAGGAGTTCCTTGATTGGACTGTTGTTTGCTGCTTGGTTGATTGACTGAGTTAATAGTGCCTTGATTAGGGTCTATTGTGCTGTTTGATTGTTCCTCTGGGGCTAATCCTGGTGTTAATATTTGCATATCTGGGTGTTGATTGCTGGCAAGGTGGTGCTCTGGTCTTTTGGCTTTTCAATTGTCTCTTATGAATGGTATGTAAATGTTGTTTACCTGTATGTGTCTGTTGATGGCTGCTTTGTCTGAGTGCCAAGCTTCCAGGAATTCTCTAGCATTTTTGGATTTGGCTTGGTTTAAGATGCTCACAGTTTCCCAGTTGAAAGTATGATTAAGTCTGTCCATGTGTTGTGAGATTAAGGAGTTTTCATCATGTCTTCTGACTGCTAGTTGGTGTTCGTGGATGCTCTCTGCTAGTCTTCTGCCCGTCTGTCCTACATAGTGGCTGCTAGAGTCCTTACACTGTATGTTGTAGATAACTCCTGTTTTTTCTTTGGGCTACTGGGTCTTTTGGGTTACTTAAGATGTTCTGAAGGGTTTTGTTTGGTTTATGTGCCACCGTGATGCCATGTGGTTGTAACAGTCTATTGGTAGTTTCTGAGATGTTTCTGATGTATGGCAGTGTTATCCTTTTCATAGCTTCTGTTGGTTGTGTTGTAGGGGGTTGGGTGGTCAGGCACTTTTTTATAAAGTTGAGTGGGTATCCATTTTGCTGGAAGATGCTGTATAGATGATCTGTTTCCTTTATCTGGTGTTCTGGGTTGCTGCAGTGCATTAGTGCTCATCTGAATAATGTTCTTACATAGCTTCTCTTGTGGGAGGTTGGGTTGTTGCTTTGGTAATTGAGCACTTGGTTAGTGTGGGTAGATTTCCGGTAGACTTCTGTTTCAATAATGCCATCAATTCCTCTACTGATGAGGATGTCCAAGAAGGGTAGTGTGTTGTTGTTTTCTTCTTTCCTTGTGAATTTTATTCCAATTTTATTTTATTCTCTTCAATTGGTACATTACAGTCAATAATAGAGAAGGAAATCTCTGTATAAACATGGCATATGCTTTTTGTTCTTAAGGTCTCTTATCCTACTCTTTAGGGAAGCCAAGGGTTAGGGTTACCTACCAGGTCTGCTGGTCAATGTTGATTGATATTCTTTTTTATGAGTTGCGTTTGTGGCCTTGGATGGTGTGGTGGTGGTTGTTAAATTGTTGCTTTTGTTTTTAACCCTTGTATGCTGCCTAGTCACTTTTGTGAAATGGATGGCCATATAAATTGGATAAATGATAGATAGATGGATAGAGATAGATATAGATATAGAATCAAGTGTATGTCAACATAGTGTCCTTGTACTAGTTACAGCCCATCAGCCACAATCCAACCTGCTTTTGGTCTTTTCACTTCAGCAGGACAAAAGTGCACAACTTCTATCAGTTTGAGAATGACACCAAACTTTGCATACCATGTCAAAGATTATAGTCTAAATATGGGCAGGACTAACCTGGGCCTGATCTGGGAGAAGAGTTAGACTTTTGAAGCAGTGACTTAGGTGCCTTTAGCTTCTATAAATTTTAAGAACCCTTTTTATCCCTTAAATGCCTCTCAAGCTCCCCAAAATGCAAAACAGGGGTAATTTTGGGTCCCTGTCTTCTCTGGCAACACCTTTTCCACCCTGCATCAAAGCATACGCATGCTGAATTTTGGTGATTCTACATAGACTGCTTGCTTGAGAACAAACCTTAAAAAGAGAAAAGAAATCATAAATGTGATAAATGAAAGACTTACCTTTTTATGTTGGTGGAAATGAAAACATAATTCCTCCCTCTGTGATAGATCCATTTATTCCCAGGATATTTCCCATTGTCATTTGTTTCTTAAAATGTGCAAGACCAATGAGAATTCATTTTTTTTAGATTTGCCAAAAGTTTTTCATCTTTGAACAGCAACATGCTTTATGGGGAACAACTGACATTGGACTCATTATACCTTGGAAATACGAATAGCCTGTCTCAGATCAAGATGCAGAACAGCTACAAAAATAAAGTCTCTTCTTTCTCCATCAGCAGCGCAACAAGGCAAGTAATGTAAGAAACAGAGATCTGCACCATAAAATAATACTTTCTTATATATATCAAGGCTGATCTGAGCAGAGCGCATACCTATGGAATGATTTCTGCACCAATGTGTTGGGCTCTGGACCCCAAGTTCACTTGATCTTCTATAGTTCTTTTATACCATTTTGATACCTTCCTATAGACCCCAGATAGGTCACTACCCTCTATATGAATGTAGAGGTCACTGATTTCAGTGGCATGACCCAATCATACAGTGATCTCAGTCTGCCTGGAACATCCAAGAGTGTGAGGTATGTGGTTGACATTTTGGGACCTCTGACCCTTTGTAAGCCTCTTAGAATCTCAGGGAGCCATACACACTGTGACTAGGTTTACCTAACTTGCTTAACCAGGTCAGTAGTCTAGGAGCAGCAGTCCCCAGTGTTAACTCTAGGGCAGAGCTTTCCAAACTTTTCATGCTGGTGACACACTTTTTAGACATGCATCATTTCACGACACACTCTTACAGCAGGGCATCATTTCGTGTCACACTCTTACAGCAGGGCACAAGGCAGGCACTAGGACCTGCGTGGAATCACAGCAGGTTTGGAGGCAGCAACACAAGGCAGGCACTAGGACCTGCGCGGAATCCTGGCAGGGCAGGTTTGGAGGCAGCAAGGCACAAGGCAGGCACTAGGACCTGTGTGGAATCCTGGCAGGGCTCGGAGGCAGCAGCAGCCATGACACACCCAGACACTGCAGCCGACACACTAATGTGTCCCGACACACAGTTTGGAAAGCTCTGCTCTAGGGACTGATTTCCCTAGTAATAGGCTTCAGGCAACAGATCTAAGAGGTGACCCTATGAAAGTTATTTCAAAGAGAGACAGAAATAAAGAGATAGAGATTTTTATCTGATTTTGCCAGTAAGGTGTACAGGAAGGGAGTTCCTTACCTACCTTAGACACCCAGGTTAAAGGGGAGGACACCAGGGGAGGACATCCCCTGGAAGATATATGGTGGCAATGACAATTACCAGTCAGATACATCAAGGTAGGTAGGTGGGCCATGATGGAGGGAGCCTGGGAGAAGAGATTTGAAATCTCCAGTCTCTCAACCTATGGATTCACCCCTGCCACTACACAGGTTGTTTCCTCAATTACAGATCTGTCTATGAAGGTTCTCAGTCATCCAGGTGGAATTGTCTGTAGCTTGAATCATGTCAACTGGATTTCTATTTTCTTAATGGAAACGTTTCGCTCCTTATCCAAGGGGCTTCTTCAGTCTGAGCAAAGTTGGTAAGGGAATCCTAAATATGTTCCTAGGTAGCTGTGTGACCTTACACCTGGGGCTAGGTCATGGTTATATTGAGATGTAATTTTTAAGTCCTTTTATCATCTAATGGAGGGTCGTTAAAAACACCATGCTGCTGTTGAGCTTCTGAAATGGTCTTAATCTTCCTAGGCACAGAAGACAACACGGGGAGGAAGATGGGGGAGAGTTTGTGCCTGAGGCCCCCACCTCTATTCAAGGAAGGATTTTCCAAGTTGGCATAAATGGATTCCTTGACCCCTCTCTCAAACCACCTATCTTCTCTGTCTAAAATGTGAACATTAATGTCCTCAAATGAGTGTCCTTTTTCTTTTAGATGAAGATAAACTGCTGACTCTGGTCCTGTGGTGTTATTTCTCCTGTGTTGTGCCATCCTCCTGTACATAGGTTGTTTGGTTTCTCCAATGTAGAGTTCAGAGCACTCCTCACTGCACTGGATTGCATAAACTACATTGCTTTTCTTATGTTTTGGAGTTTGATCTTTGGGGTGTACAAGCCTCTGTCTCAGTGTGTTGGTGGGTTTGAAATATACAGGTATGTGGTGTTTGCCAAATATCCGTTTTATCTTTTCAGACACGCCAGCCATGTAGGGAATGACCAGGTTCTTTCGTTTACTCTGAGTCTCAGCCCTATCTGTCGCTGTTTTAGGTCTGGTAGATTTAGATTTGGTGAAGGCCCAATTTGGATATCCACAGGCCTTCAGGGCTGTTCTCAGGTGCTGATTTTCATTCTTTTTGGAATCCATGGAGGTGGGGATGGTTTCTGCTCTGTGTGACAATGTCCTGATGACTCCTAGTTTGTGCTGCAGTGGATGGTGGGAGTCAAACATCAGATATTGATCTGTGTGTGTGGGTTTCCTGTAGATCCCTATTTCTAGCTTGCCACCGGTCCCAATGAATCTGCCATCCACAACAACCACCTACCTTTTGAGGAAGCAGAACAACTCCGGCTTAAAATATCTGCAGCTCTGTCCAGTGCTCAGCCTCCTCCCCCCAACCTTACCGTCCAAGAGAGGAGAGCCCTGACAGCCCTCAGCAAAGATGAAACCATCACCATTTTACCTGCTGACAAAGGAAGATGTACAGTGGTTCTAAACACTGCAGACTACCACAATAAAATTACCTCACTTTTGGAGGATCACCATACATATGAAAAACTGAAAAGAGACCCCACCAACAATTACAAGAAAAAGGCAATAGACAGTTTGAAACAATTGGAACATGATGGCTCCATCGATAGGATTACCTACCACCGTCTGTATCCTGGAGAAGCCATCCCCTGCATCTACGGACTTCCTAAGATCCACAAGGAAGGAACACCCCTCCGACCCATAGTCAGCAGCATCAATTCGGTAACATACAACATTGCCAAACACCTCTCTACCATACTAGCACCTCTAGTTGGACACTCTGAACACCACATCCATAATTCGGAAGAATTTGTTTCCAAAGCAAAGATCCTGAAACTGGATACAGATGAAACTATGGTCTCCTTTGATGTGTCCTCCCTTTTCACCAGCATCCCCACCACTCATGCTCTATCCGCTGTCAGGAAGAGACTAGAAGAGGACAGCACCCTGGAAAGGAGAAGCCATCTCAACCCAAACCAGATCTGCCATCTTCTGGACCTGTGTCTTAACACCACTTATTTCACATACAGAGGTGACTTTTACAGACAAAAACACGGCTGTGCCATGGGTTCTCCTGTGTCACCCATTGTGGCCAATTTATACATGGAAGAAGTGGAGAAGAAAGCACTCAACACATTCCAGGGAACGGTGCCCACCCACTGGTTTAGGTATGTGGATGACACCTGGGTCAAAATCAAGGCCCAGGAAGTACAGGCCTTCACGGACCATATAAACACTATAGATGCCAACATTAGCTTCACCAGAGAAGACACCAAGGACAACAGACTGGCATTCCTAGACTGTGAAGTCCTCATTGGGACCGGTGGCAAGCTAGAAATAGGGATCTACAGGAAACCCACACACACAGATCAATATCTGATGTTTGACTCCCACCATCCACTGCAGCACAAACTAGGAGTCATCAGGACATTGTCACACAGAGCAGAAACCATCCCCACCTCCATGGATTCCAAAAAGAATGAAAATCAGCACCTGAGAACAGCCCTGAAGGCCTGTGGATATCCAAATTGGGCCTTCACCAAATCTAAATCTACCAGACCTAAAACAGCGACAGATAGGGCTGAGACTCAGAGTAAACGAAAGAACCTGGTCATTCCCTACATGGCTGGCGTGTCTGAAAAGATAAAACGGATATTTGGCAAACACCACATACCTGTATATTTCAAACCCACCAACACACTGAGACAGAGGCTTGTACACCCCAAAGATCAAACTCCAAAACATAAGAAAAGCAATGTAGTTTATGCAATCCAGTGCAGTGAGGAGTGCTCTGAACTCTACATTGGAGAAACCAAACAACCTATGTACAGGAGGATGGCACAACACAGGAGAAATAACACCACAGGACCAGAGTCAGCAGTTTATCTTCATCTAAAAGAAAAAGGACACTCATTTGAGGACATTAATGTTCACATTTTAGACAGAGAAGATAGGTGGTTTGAGAGAGGGGTCAAGGAATCCATTTATGCCAACTTGGAAAATCCTTCCTTGAATAGAGGTGGGGGCCTCAGGCACAAACTCTCCCCCATCTTCCTCCCCGTGTTGTCTTCTGTGCCTAGGAAGATTAAGACCATTTCAGAAGCTCAACAGCAGCATGGTGTTTTTAACGACCCTCCATTAGATGATAAAAGGACTTAAAAATTACATCTCAATATAACCATGACCTAGCCCCAGGTGTAAGGTCACACAGCTACCTAGGAACATATTTAGGATTCCCTTACCAACTTTGCTCAGACTGAAGAAGCCCCTTGGATAAGGAGCGAAACGTTTCCATTAAGAAAATAGAAATCCAGTTGACATGATTCAAGCTACAGACAATTCCACCTGGATGACTGAGAACCTTCATAGACATATTGCCATACATTTTGGGGATGAAACCCTGAAGTTGGTAAGGAAATTCGAGAAGACAGCAAGAAAGGTGGCAGACTATAGAAACCACCTACGTTTTAACCTCAGATGCAGACAACAGAGACTCATCCCGACAAGCCTACGCCTGCAATCTACAGTTAAGGGTCACAGAGCAGATCAGATCCTGCAGCAGGCACAAAGACATCTTCTAAATGAAAGAATAAGGCAAGTCCACTTCACCATTGATGCCCTGCAATACAATTTTGAAAACCTTCACCAGGAACTCACAGCCACCCTTCCTGACCCAGTCCTGGATAGAGTTATTCAGCTTGGCAATAAAGTACAGCTGGCCCAGCATCACAAGACAAAGGAGAGGCAAACTAAGAAATTTGACATTCTTCTTTCTCGCAGCAAGCAGAAACAAGGAACTGGAGAAACCACTGGGAGGAACAACAACAACAGGACCACAGAGGACAAAAAGAACATGTGGGTGAAAAATCTCTCAGACAGAGAACTTACCCAACCAGAGAGAGATGTCCTAGCCAAAGGTCTTAATTTTGCCATCACTCCCAAGCAAGTTCCGGTTGTGGAGCTCATTACAGCCACGGAATCTGCCATCCACAACAACCACCTACCTTTTGAGGAAGCAGAACAACTCCGGCTTAAAATATCTGCAGCTCTGTCCAGTGCTCAACCTCCTCCCCCCAACCTTACCGTCCAAGAGAGGAGAGCCCTGACAGCCCTCGGCAAAGATGAAACCATCACCATTTTACCTGCTGACAAAGGAAGATGTACAGTGGTTCTAAACACTGCAGACTACCACAATAAAATTACCTCACTTTTGGAGGATCACCATACATATGAAAAACTGAAAAGAGACCCCACCAACAATTACAAGAAAAAGGCAATAGACAGTTTGAAACAATTGGAACATGATGGCTCCATCGATAGGATTACCTACCACCGTCTGTATCCTGGAGAAGCCATCCCCTGCATCTACGGACTTCCTAAGATCCACAAGGAAGGAACACCCCTCCGACCCATAGTCAGCAGCATCAATTCGGTAACATACAACATTGCCAAACACCTCTCTACCATACTAGCACCTCTAGTTGGACACTCTGAACACCACATCCATAATTCGGAAGAATTTGTTTCCAAAGCAAAGATCCTGAAACTGGATACAGATGAAACTATGGTCTCCTTTGATGTGTCCTCCCTTTTCACCAGCATCCCCACCACTCATGCTCTATCCGCTGTCAGGAAGAGACTAGAAGAGGACAGCACCCTGGAAAGGAGAAGCCATCTCAACCCAAACCAGATCTGCCATCTTCTGGACCTGTGTCTTAACACCACTTATTTCACATACAGAGGTGACTTTTACAGACAAAAACACGGCTGTGCCATGGGTTCTCCTGTGTCACCCATTGTGGCCAATTTATACATGGAAGAAGTGGAGAAGAAAGCACTCAACACATTCCAGGGAACGGTGCCCACCCACTGGTTTAGGTATGTGGATGACACCTGGGTCAAAATCAAGGCCCAGGAAGTACAGGCCTTCACGGACCATATAAACACTATAGATGCCAACATTAGCTTCACCAGAGAAGACACCAAGGACAACAGACTGGCATTCCTAGACTGTGAAGTCCTCATTGGGACCGGTGGCAAGCTAGAAATAGGGATCTACAGGAAACCCACACACACAAATCAATATCTGATGTTTGACTCCCACCATCCACTGCAGCACAAACTAGGAGTCATCAGGACATTGTCACACAGAGCAGAAACCATCCCCACCTCCATGGATTCCAAAAAGAATGAAAATCAGCACCTGAGAACAGCCCTGAAGGCCTGTGGATATCCAAATTGGGCCTTCACCAAATCTAAATCTACCAGACCTAAAACAGCGACAGATAGGGCTGAGACTCAGAGTAAACGAAAGAACCTGGTCATTCCCTACATGGCTGGCGTGTCTGAAAAGATAAAACGGATATTTGGCAAACACCACATACCTGTATATTTCAAACCCACCAACACACTGAGACAGAGGCTTGTACACCCCAAAGATCAAACTCCAAAACATAAGAAAAGCAATGTAGTTTATGCAATCCAGTGCAGTGAGGAGTGCTCTGAACTCTACATTGGAGAAACCAAACAACCTATGTACAGGAGGATGGCACAACACAGGAGAAATAACACCACAGGACCAGAGTCAGCAGTTTATCTTCATCTAAAAGAAAAAGGACACTCATTTGAGGACATTAATGTTCACATTTTAGACAGAGAAGATAGGTGGTTTGAGAGAGGGGTCAAGGAATCCATTCATGCCAACTTGGAAAATCCTTCCTTGAATAGAGGTGGGGGCCTCAGGCACAAACTCTCCCCCATCTTCCTCCCCGTGTTGTCTTCTGTGCCTAGGAAGATTAAGACCATTTCAGAAGCTCAACAGCAGCATGGTGTTTTTAACGACCCTCCATTAGATGATAAAAGGACTTAAAAATTACATCTCAATATAACCATGACCTAGCCCCAGGTGTAAGGTCACACAGCTACCTAGGAACATATTTAGGATTCCCTTACCAACTTTGCTCAGACTGAAGAAGCCCCTTGGATAAGGAGCGAAACGTTTCCATTAAGAAAATAGAAATCCAGTTGACATGATTCAAGCTACAGACAATTCCACCTGGATGACTGAGAACCTTCATAGACATATTGCCATACATTTTGGGGATGAAACCCTGAAGTTGGTAAGGAAATTCGAGAAGACAGCAAGAAAGGTGGCAGACTATAGAAACCACCTACGTTTTAACCTCAGATGCAGACAACAGAGACTCATCCCGACAAGCCTACGCCTGCAATCTACAGTTAAGGGTCACAGAGCAGATCAGATCCTGCAGCAGGCACAAAGACATCTTCTAAATGAAAGAATAAGGCAAGTCCACTTCACCATTGATGCCCTGCAATACAATTTTGAAAACCTTCACCAGGAACTCACAGCCACCCTTCCTGACCCAGTCCTGGATAGAGTTATTCAGCTTGGCAATAAAGTACAGCTGGCCCAGCATCACAAGACAAAGGAGAGGCAAACTAAGAAATTTGACATTCTTCTTTCTCGCAGCAAGCAGAAACAAGGAACTGGAGAAACCACTGGGAGGAACAACAACAACAGGACCACAGAGGACAAAAAGAACATGTGGGTGAAAAATCTCTCAGACAGAGAACTTACCCAACCAGAGAGAGATGTCCTAGCCAAAGGTCTTAATTTTGCCATCACTCCCAAGCAAGTTCCGGTTGTGGAGCTCATTACAGCCACGGAATCTGCCATCCACAACAACCACCTACCTTTTGAGGAAGCAGAACAACTCCGGCTTAAAATATCTGCAGCTCTGTCCAGTGCTCAACCTCCTCCCCCCAACCTTACCGTCCAAGAGAGGAGAGCCCTGACAGCCCTCGGCAAAGATGAAACCATCACCATTTTACCTGCTGACAAAGGAAGATGTACAGTGGTTCTAAACACTGCAGACTACCACAATAAAATTACCTCACTTTTGGAGGATCACCATACATATGAAAAACTGAAAAGAGACCCCACCAACAATTACAAGAAAAAGGCAATAGACAGTTTGAAACAATTGGAACATGATGGCTCCATCGATAGGATTACCTACCACCGTCTGTATCCTGGAGAAGCCATCCCCTGCATCTACGGACTTCCTAAGATCCACAAGGAAGGAACACCCCTCCGACCCATAGTCAGCAGCATCAATTCGGTAACATACAACATTGCCAAACACCTCTCTACCATACTAGCACCTCTAGTTGGACACTCTGAACACCACATCCATAATTCGGAAGAATTTGTTTCCAAAGCAAAGATCCTGAAACTGGATACAGATGAAACTATGGTCTCCTTTGATGTGTCCTCCCTTTTCACCAGCATCCCCACCACTCATGCTCTATCCGCTGTCAGGAAGAGACTAGAAGAGGACAGCACCCTGGAAAGGAGAAGCCATCTCAACCCAAACCAGATCTGCCATCTTCTGGACCTGTGTCTTAACACCACTTATTTCACATACAGAGGTGACTTTTACAGACAAAAACACGGCTGTGCCATGGGTTCTCCTGTGTCACCCATTGTGGCCAATTTATACATGGAAGAAGTGGAGAAGAAAGCACTCAACACATTCCAGGGAACGGTGCCCACCCACTGGTTTAGGTATGTGGATGACACCTGGGTCAAAATCAAGGCCCAGGAAGTACAGGCCTTCACGGACCATATAAACACTATAGATGCCAACATTAGCTTCACCAGAGAAGACACCAAGGACAACAGACTGGCATTCCTAGACTGTGAAGTCCTCATTGGGACCGGTGGCAAGCTAGAAATAGGGATCTACAGGAAACCCACACACACAAATCAATATCTGATGTTTGACTCCCACCATCCACTGCAGCACAAACTAGGAGTCATCAGGACATTGTCACACAGAGCAGAAACCATCCCCACCTCCATGGATTCCAAAAAGAATGAAAATCAGCACCTGAGAACAGCCCTGAAGGCCTGTGGATATCCAAATTGGGCCTTCACCAAATCTAAATCTACCAGACCTAAAACAGCGACAGATAGGGCTGAGACTCAGAGTAAACGAAAGAACCTGGTCATTCCCTACATGGCTGGCGTGTCTGAAAAGATAAAACGGATATTTGGCAAACACCACATACCTGTATATTTCAAACCCACCAACACACTGAGACAGAGGCTTGTACACCCCAAAGATCAAACTCCAAAACATAAGAAAAGCAATGTAGTTTATGCAATCCAGTGCAGTGAGGAGTGCTCTGAACTCTACATTGGAGAAACCAAACAACCTATGTACAGGAGGATGGCACAACACAGGAGAAATAACACCACAGGACCAGAGTCAGCAGTTTATCTTCATCTAAAAGAAAAAGGACACTCATTTGAGGACATTAATGTTCACATTTTAGACAGAGAAGATAGGTGGTTTGAGAGAGGGGTCAAGGAATCCATTCATGCCAACTTGGAAAATCCTTCCTTGAATAGAGGTGGGGGCCTCAGGCACAAACTCTCCCCCATCTTCCTCCCCGTGTTGTCTTCTGTGCCTAGGAAGATTAAGACCATTTCAGAAGCTCAACAGCAGCATGGTGTTTTTAACGACCCTCCATTAGATGATAAAAGGACTTAAAAATTACATCTCAATATAACCATGACCTAGCCCCAGGTGTAAGGTCACACAGCTACCTAGGAACATATTTAGGATTCCCTTACCAACTTTGCTCAGACTGAAGAAGCCCCTTGGATAAGGAGTGAAACGTTTCCATTAAGAAAATAGAAATCCAGTTGACATGATTCAAGCTACAGACAATTCCACCTGGATGACTGAGAACCTTCATAGACATATTGCCATACATTTTGGGGATGAAACCCTGAAGTTGGTAAGGAAATTCGAGAAGACAGCAAGAAAGGTGGCAGACTATAGAAACCACCTACGTTTTAACCTCAGATGCAGACAACAGAGACTCATCCCGACAAGCCTACGCCTGCAATCTACAGTTAAGGGTCACAGAGCAGATCAGATCCTGCAGCAGGCACAAAGACATCTTCTAAATGAAAGAATAAGGCAAGTCCACTTCACCATTGATGCCCTGCAATACAATTTTGAAAACCTTCACCAGGAACTCACAGCCACCCTTCCTGACCCAGTCCTGGATAGAGTTATTCAGCTTGGCAATAAAGTACAGCTGGCCCAGCATCACAAGACAAAGGAGAGGCAAACTAAGAAATTTGACATTCTTCTTTCTCGCAGCAAGCAGAAACAAGGAACTGGAGAAACCACTGGGAGGAACAACAACAACAGGACCACAGAGGACAAAAAGAACATGTGGGTGAAAAATCTCTCAGACAGAGAACTTACCCAACCAGAGAGAGATGTCCTAGCCAAAGGTCTTAATTTTGCCATCACTCCCAAGCAAGTTCCGGTTGTGGAGCTCATTACAGCCACGGAATCTGCCATCCACAACAACCACCTACCTTTTGAGGAAGCAGAACAACTCCGGCTTAAAATATCTGCAGCTCTGTCCAGTGCTCAACCTCCTCCCCCCAACCTTACCGTCCAAGAGAGGAGAGCCCTGACAGCCCTCAGCAAAGATGAAACCATCACCATTTTACCTGCTGACAAAGGAAGATGTACAGTGGTTCTAAACACTGCAGACTACCACAATAAAATTACCTCACTTTTGGAGGATCACCATACATATGAAAAACTGAAAAGAGACCCCACCAACAATTACAAGAAAAAGGCAATAGACAGTTTGAAACAATTGGAACATGATGGCTCCATCGATAGGATTACCTACCACCGTCTGTATCCTGGAGAAGCCATCCCCTGCATCTACGGACTTCCTAAGATCCACAAGGAAGGAACACCCCTCCGACCCATAGTCAGCAGCATCAATTCGGTAACATACAACATTGCCAAACACCTCTCTACCATACTAGCACCTCTAGTTGGACACTCTGAACACCACATCCATAATTCGGAAGAATTTGTTTCCAAAGCAAAGATCCTGAAACTGGATACAGATGAAACTATGGTCTCCTTTGATGTGTCCTCCCTTTTCACCAGCATCCCCACCACTCATGCTCTATCCGCTGTCAGGAAGAGACTAGAAGAGGACAGCACCCTGGAAAGGAGAAGCCATCTCAACCCAAACCAGATCTGCCATCTTCTGGACCTGTGTCTTAACACCACTTATTTCACATACAGAGGTGACTTTTACAGACAAAAACACGGCTGTGCCATGGGTTCTCCTGTGTCACCCATTGTGGCCAATTTATACATGGAAGAAGTGGAGAAGAAAGCACTCAACACATTCCAGGGAACGGTGCCCACCCACTGGTTTAGGTATGTGGATGACACCTGGGTCAAAATCAAGGCCCAGGAAGTACAGGCCTTCACGGACCATATAAACACTATAGATGCCAACATTAGCTTCACCAGAGAAGACACCAAGGACAACAGACTGGCATTCCTAGACTGTGAAGTCCTCATTGGGACCGGTGGCAAGCTAGAAATAGGGATCTACAGGAAACCCACACACACAGATCAATATCTGATGTTTGACTCCCACCATCCACTGCAGCACAAACTAGGAGTCATCAGGACATTGTCACACAGAGCAGAAACCATCCCCACCTCCATGGATTCCAAAAAGAATGAAAATCAGCACCTGAGAACAGCCCTGAAGGCCTGTGGATATCCAAATTGGGCCTTCACCAAATCTAAATCTACCAGACCTAAAACAGCGACAGATAGGGCTGAGACTCAGAGTAAACGAAAGAACCTGGTCATTCCCTACATGGCTGGCGTGTCTGAAAAGATAAAACGGATATTTGGCAAACACCACATACCTGTATATTTCAAACCCACCAACACACTGAGACAGAGGCTTGTACACCCCAAAGATCAAACTCCAAAACATAAGAAAAGCAATGTAGTTTATGCAATCCAGTGCAGTGAGGAGTGCTCTGAACTCTACATTGGAGAAACCAAACAACCTATGTACAGGAGGATGGCACAACACAGGAGAAATAACACCACAGGACCAGAGTCAGCAGTTTATCTTCATCTAAAAGAAAAAGGACACTCATTTGAGGACATTAATGTTCACATTTTAGACAGAGAAGATAGGTGGTTTGAGAGAGGGGTCAAGGAATCCATTTATGCCAACTTGGAAAATCCTTCCTTGAATAGAGGTGGGGGCCTCAGGCACAAACTCTCCCCCATCTTCCTCCCCGTGTTGTCTTCTGTGCCTAGGAAGATTAAGACCATTTCAGAAGCTCAACAGCAGCATGGTGTTTTTAACGACCCTCCATTAGATGATAAAAGGACTTAAAAATTACATCTCAATATAACCATGACCTAGCCCCAGGTGTAAGGTCACACAGCTACCTAGGAACATATTTAGGATTCCCTTACCAACTTTGCTCAGACTGAAGAAGCCCCTTGGATAAGGAGCGAAACGTTTCCATTAAGAAAATAGAAATCCAGTTGACATGATTCAAGCTACAGTCAATTACAGATCCTTTGTCTGACCAGAAATATGCCTGCTTAGCTTCAGAAATGTGACTGTGCTAACGTGGCTTCAGATTATTTATTTATTTATTTATTTATTTATTTATTTATTTATTTCCAACTTATATCACTGCCCATCTCCCCCCACAAGGGGACTCTGGGCGGTTTACAGTCAAGTTAGTAATTAAAAACATATAAAATACTTTATACAATTTAAATATTAAAAATATAAAATCCAAGAGGCTGTTATGTAATGTTTGCGAGCCGAACTCTACGGCGCAAGCCATCCCCAAGAAGAGATATTACTCTTCCCATCCCAGGCAAGGTGGCAGAGCCAGGTCTTTAATTGCTTTCGGAAGGTCAGGAGTGTGGGGGCTAGCCTCACCTCAAGGGGCAGAATGTTCCAAAGGGCGGGTGCTACTGCAGAGAAGGCACGCCTCCTGGATCCCGCTAGATGAAATTCTTTTGCTGATGGGATCCGCAGCATGCCCTCTCTGCATAACCGGGTGGGGCGGGTCGATGCTCTGGGGATGAGGCGGTCCCTAAGGTAACCTGGTCTCATGCCATGTAGGGCTTTAAAGGTAACAACCAACACCTTGAATTGGACCTGGAAGCAAACTGGCAACCAGTGCAGCTCACGCAGCAGAGGTGTCACATGTGCCGATCTTGGGGCACTCATAACTGCGTGCGCAGCTCCATTCTGGACCAGTTGAAGCTTCCGGATACTCTTCAAGGGTAGCCCCATGTAGAGTGCATTGCAATAGTCTATATGGGAGATGACCAGGGCATGAGTGACTGTACGGAGGGCACCTCGGTCCAGGAAAGGGCGTAGCTGGCGTACAACTCGAAGTTGCACAAATGCCCTTCTGGCCACGACTGCCACCTGCTCTTCCAGCAGGAGTCGTGAGTCCAGAAGGACCCCCAGGTTCCGCACTGAGTCTGAGCGGGGTAGTGCCACCCCATCCAGATCTAAAGATGACAACTCCTTGGATCCCGAGGCGCCATCAATCCACAGCCACTCCGTCTTACCAGGGTTCAGCTGAAGCCTGTTGTTCCCCATCCAGGCCCCCACAGCCTTCAGACACTGAGAAAGGGCAGCCACTGCATCACTTAACTCACCCGGGATGGAGATATATAATTGAGTATCATCAGCATACTGATGATACCTCATCCCGTGTTGGCGGATGATCTCACCCAGCGGTTTCATGTAGATATTAAATAGGAGAGGGGAGAGAACCAAGCCCTGCGGCACCCCACAAAGTAGGGGCCGAGGGTCGGACCTCTCATCTCCTATTACCACCGATTGGGACCAATCTCGGAGGAAGGAGGCGAACCAGCGCAAGACTACGCCGCCCACCCCCAACTCTCCGAGCCGCCCCAAAAGGATACCATGGTCGATGGTATCGAAAGCCGCTGAGAGGTCAAGAAGAGCCGGGATGGATGCACTGCCTCCATCCCGCTCCTGCCAGAGATCATCTGTAAGTGCGACCAATGCAGTTTCCACCCCATATCCCGGCCTGAATCCTGACTGGAAGGGGTCTAGATAATCCGTATCATCCAGAATCCTCTGGAGTTGTAATGCTACCACTTTCTCAACCACCTTCCCCAAAAAGGGAAGGTGGGAGACGGGACGAAAATTGTCCAACACTGTAGGGTCCAGTGATGGCTTCTTGATGAGGGGGTGCACCAACGCTTCCTTGAAAGCAGCCAGAAACACTCCCTCTCCCAAGGATGTAACAACCATCGCATGGACCCAACCACATGTCACTTCCCTGGCTGCTTTCACCAGCCAGGAAGGGCATGGGTCAAGATGACACATAGTGGCCCTTACAGTCTGGAGGATCCTGTCCACTTCCTTAGATTCAACAGGATCAAACTGTTCCCAGATAACCGGGCACAGACGTTCCCTTGGCATCTCCCCAGACCATGCACCACGCTTGGAGTCCAGCTTAGAACGAATCCGAGCGATTTTATCCATCAGATGCTCCGAAAATTCCTCCGCACGGCCCTGAAGGTGGGTCACTGGGCCCACCTTACCTAGGAGAGATCGAGTAATCCTAAACAGGGCCGACGGGTGGCATTCTGCAGATGCAATAAGAGTGGAGAAATATTGACGTTATGTCTGTGGCTTGAATCATGTCAACTGGATTTCTATTTTCTCAGTAGAAACGTTTCACTCCTTATCCAAGGAGCTTCTTCAGACTGAAGAAGCTCCTTGGATAAGGAGTGAAACGTTTCTACTGAGAAAATAGAAATCCAGTTGACATGATTCAAGCCACAGACTGTTCCACCTGGATGACTGAGAACCTTCATCGACATATTGACGTTATGATTATGCCACGAGAGTATTTCATCTGTTTCTGTATATGCATATCTCCTCACCAATCTGTATTAAAGAGGTTCCTCAATTCTTCCTTTCCTCTGCCTCTTTTTTAAAAAGTAGTACATAGATTTACTTTTTTAAAAAAAGGATCACAAAGTTACCGAGCCAAACGGGGGCATGGGGAGACAACCACCCTACAACCAGGGCAAGGCTTTTGTGGAGCCATTCTAAAATCAGATTAAAGAGTTATTATCTCTTATAATCACACACTGGTTGCCTGACTTTTGGACTTCTTCTATAGAATTTATACTTCCTATTTAAACTGAATAGTAAATATTTGCTCTGGCTGATCCCCCTGTGTAACAAAGCCAAAGGCTATTGAGTGGATCCAGGCCTGATCACCAGGACTATCCATTCACTTTTCAGTATCAGCTAGGATTAAGTCTTCCATAATCACATCTCCATAATTTCTGTTCCTTGCTAATTGTTTGTCCCCTTAATTAGTCATTAATACATTATGATGATGATGACAATTACAGGTCCTTTGACATCCCTTTGGAAACAGATGGCAAGTTCGATACTTGCAGTTGCTATAGATTTGCCTTGTCAAAGGCACTTCAGAGCTGCAGTATGAAAAGTGAGGGGAAAGCAGATAACAACCCATACTCTTCTTTCCATTTTGCTGCTTAGATTGCTCTCAGTTTTCAAACCCCTCTTGCAAAATAATTAAGACAGGGTTCCGTCTACCCAGTCACAAAAACATCACCTATAAAAATGTTCTCCATGGATGTGGAGACAAGCCAGTAGAACACGGGGGGACGTGTGGCGGCGCGTGTGTACATGGTGGCGGCGGCAGCGGCTGCCGCAGCCACCATGCACACGCACGCCGCCGCTTCCGGATGGTGTGGCGACACACCACGCTGTGTGTGGCGACACACTTTTGTGTCGCGACACACAGTTTGGAAAGCTCTGCAGTAGAACATCCCACCACATGCATGGATGCAACTTGGGGACCCAAAGAGTAAAACTACTCTCCAATCTTTGATTACATGGAAATAAATTATTGTTGTAGCTTAGCTCAGCTTTCCCAACCTGTCTGAAAATTACAGGAATTATAGCCCAGTACAACTGGAGGATATTAGATTATGGAAGCTTTTCATAGCTTCTAACTTGGTGGCTCCCGTAGTACTTTAGTATAGGCTTAGAACAGAATAGGCAGGAAGTCTACTAGTTGGCTGTACCCAATACAATTTGGGTAGCCATATTTTGCCTCATGGGAAGTCACCTCCAAGTGCATGGTCTGCCATTCTGAGTTCTTTCAAAGGGCATCCCAAATACAAAGCATTGCAACCATCCACTTGGGTATCTGTGTTTATTAAATGGGAATGGTTATAAACCATTCAGGCCACTAAGGCCTCCTAAGTAACAATGCTAAATCCAGCAGAATCCCTATCCTTCATATCTGTCTTATCTGTGGAAGACCATTTAGATCAGGATATGTGTCTTATCTGCCTACCTGCCTGCAATTGCCCACAATGTCGCTTCCTTTGTCTTGTCAGAATCCATCTTATTTCCTCTCATCTAATCCATAACTGTAGAGCCAGTTTGGTGTAGTGGTTAAGGCATCAGGCTAGAAACTGGGAGATTGTGAGTTCTAGTCCCACCTTAGGCATAAAGCCAGCTGGGTGACCTTGGGTCAGTCACTTTCTCTCAGATCTAGGAAGGAGGCAATGGCAAACCACTTCTGAAAAAAACTTGCCAAGAAAACTGCAGGGACTTGTCCAGGCAGTCTCCAAGAATTGGACACAATTGAATGGATAAAAAATAATATCCCTAACTAGGTACCTGTCTACAGCCTACCCAGACTCTCCTGATTTAGACACAAAGAGACAAAGATGAGGGTCATTAACAGGGTGTTTACTTCTCAGTAGACTCACCCAACAATTTCAAATTCTGTAGATGCTAAGATCAGGATCCCTCTACCTGCACATGTATGAACTGTGGGTCTCAGGTGAGTTTTGCATGCTGAAGTTGGTGGTATGCTGTGTGTTTTTGCTGCTTATCTAATGTACTGTATGTCATTTAATGTGCTTTTAAATAAGATTTAATGGGGGTTTTCAATACAGTGCTTTTTGGTTTATCATCTCCTGGGTCCAAAATAGGGTCTGTGCAGTCATACTGTATTTGATTCCTGTTACCAATGTTCTACCCCAGAGAACTGAGAAGACATTATCCCACATGGCCTGTAATCATTCCCCTAATTGTCCTTGATAGACAAAGATCATGGGTGGTTGCCATACCTCCTGAATTTGTCTTTGCTCCGCCACAACATGGGTTAGGGTTCCAGTTGTCCTATGTGGCTTATTCCTGAGCTCCTCATCTAGAATGATAGCCCATTGCTGTCTAGCTCTTTTAAGATAGCTAATGCTATCTCCTGTTGGAAAGAAACCTTGGCCATCTGCTGTTAAAAGCTAAGAGTCCCCTTTTCGGGGAGATGGTCGGGGATAAATTTAAATAATAAATAAAGAAGATGGACTGGGGGACAGTATAGAAGAGATTGGCTGAAATCTCCCCGACATAAATTGTCCACATTTTTAGACCACAACTGAAACTGTGGTCTTAGAACAGACTAGACAGCACTTTGGAGTCCTTTGCAAGGGACTCAATGAATAATAGTCACACCTTTGCCATCAATCTGAATGATTTTACCCTTAAAGTGTTCACCAAATTGGCACAGCAGGTCCCAATTTTAACAGCCCATTCACTGTTTGAAAAAGCTCTGCTGGATGGCTACTTGAAGATACAATGGTAGCAGAAAAGACAGCTTTACTGCTGTCATATGCCACCGCCATATCATAGTTGCTATGAAATCTGTGTTATCTGAGTTCCAATCATCACCCTTTCTTTTTTCCCCTCTTCCTCTGCAGCTTCTCTGAGAATTGGAAAAGTAAATGAACTGTACATCAAGATTTGGGGGCTGATAATTTCAATAGTCTCTTCATCTCACCATTCTGTAGTGACACCAGGACTTTGACAGAAGCACCAAAGTACATTCAGGAATCCTTATTTGATACATCACTGGTGGCAAGCATAATAACATAAGAATTCTGCTGGATCAGGAGAGAAGTTCATGTAGCCAAATATTCTACGTCACTTCATCACCAACCAAACATTTTCTGGGCACTTACAAATATGGATAGTGGGGCAAAAGTCCTTTTCCACTTCCACTATTGCTTCCTAGCAAAAATATTAAAATATCCTTTCTATGAACCAGGAGGTAGTAAATGTCATGTACTACTACTGATAGTCCAATCCTCCATGAACTTGACCAGTGCCCTTTTAATTCTTTCTAAATAAATTGGCTCGTGAAGAAAATCTATTTATGTGGTTGCTAAGAGTCACCAACAATTTGATGGCACATAATCACTCCATCAAATAAATTGGCATTGAATCTGATGAATTTCATAGTTCAACCATGCAATCTGTAAGTCAGTTCTTTTTATTCATTCTGAATCTATACAGTATTTGATTTTGGTGGATGAATTGAATTCTAATATTGGAAAGAGATGGAGAAAAAATTCCCATTTTCCATGCCAAGCATGATTTTATCTACCCCTATTCTGTTTCCCTTTATATCTGTGCCTCATTAAAAAGTTCCTGATGCTATAGCCTTTCTTTATGGGAGAGCTTCTGTAGCTCCTAATCAGAAAAATGTCATGACAACCAACACAACAGGATTACCGAAGCTATTACTGCCAATTTCAGGCCATTAAACGTCCTAGCTGGTCAAAAATACAGAGCATAATCTGCAGAATTCACTGAATGCCCCATTAAACTTCAATGCAGTGGACAGCTTGTAAACATGGATTGTCCATCCATCAAGAGTGAAAAATATTGACCTTCAAAACTTTATTTTTTTATTTTTTTATTGTTCATATTTCTATTACCACCCATCTCCCCTGACGGGGGATTCTGGGCGGTTTACAATAAAATCAACAGTTTAAAAAGATACAAATATAAGATCAACTATTATAAATACAAATAAATAAATATAAATATAAAATCCAAGTGGCAATATGATGTCATATAATAGGGAGGATACTACAGTCCCAGCCACCCCCAGGAGGAGCTGTTACCTTTCCCATCCCAAGCAAGGCAGCAGAACCAGGTCTATAGATTCCAAATATTATTCCAAAGGGCAGGCAACACTGCAGAGAAGGCCCGCCTCCTGGACCCTGCTAGAAGAAATTTCCTTGCCGATGGGGTCCGTAGCATGCCCTCTCTGCGTGACCGGGTGGGACGGGTCAATGTTATGGGGATGAGACGGTCCCTCAGGTAACCTGGCCCCATGCCATGTAGGGCTTTAAAGGTGATAACCAACACCTTGAATTGGACCCAGAAACAAACTGGTACCCAATGCAGCTCATGCAGCAGTCATGTCATGTGTGCCAATCTTAAGGCACCAGTAACTGCCAGTGCGGCCGTGTTCTGGACCAGCTGAAGCTTCCGGATACTCTTCAAGGGTAGCCCCATGTACAGCACATTGCAATAGTCTATATGGGAGATGACAAGGACATGAGTGACTGTTCGGAGGGCCTCTCGATCCAAAAATGGGTGTAGCTGGTACACAACCTGAAGCTGCACAAAGGCCCTCCTGGCCATGACTGCCACCTGCTCCTCGAGCAGGAGTCATGAGTCCAGGAGGACCCCCAGGTTCCACACTGGCTCTGAATGGGGCAGTGCCACCCTATCCAGAACCAAAGAGGACAACTTCCTGGATACAGAGGGGCCATCAATCCACAACCACTCAGTCTTACCAGGGTTCAGTTGAAGCCTGTTGTTCCCCGTCCAGACCCCCACAGCCCCCAGGCACTGAGACAGGGCAGTGACCGCATCAATTACTTCACCCGGGATGGAGATATATAATTGAGTATCATCAGCATATTGATGATACCTCATCCCATGGTGATGGATGATCTTACCCAGGGGTTTCACGTAGATGTTAAATAGGAGAGGAGAGAGAACCAAACCCTGCGGCACCCCACACAAGAGGGGTCGTGGGTCGGATTGCTCCTCCCCTGTCACCACCGATTGGGAACGGCCCTGGAGGAAGGAGGTGAACCAGCGCAGAACCATGCCGCCCACCACCAACTCCCTAAGCCGTCCCAAAAGAATACCATGGTCAATGATATCGAAAGCCGCTGAGAGGTCCAAGAGAGCTAGGATGGATGTACTCACTCCATCCCGCTCTTGCCAGAGATCATCCATAAGTGCGACCAATGAAGTCTCTGTCCCTTATCCTGGCCTGAAACCTGACTGAAAAGGGTCTAGATAATCCGTTTCTTCCAGAATCCTCTGGAGTTGCAATGCCACCACTTTCTCAATCACCTTTCCCAAAAAGGAAAGGTGGGAGACAGGATGGAAATTGTCCAACACAGTAGGGTCCAGGGATGGTTTCTTGAGGAGGGGGTGTTCCAGCACCTCCTTAAAGGCAGCTGGAAACACCCCCTCCCTCAAGGATGCATTAACATGTATTAATATTGCCTGGACCCAACCACAAGTCACCTCCCTGGCTGACTTTACCAGCCAGGAAGGGCACGGGCATGTGGTGGCATTTACAGTCTGGAGGATCCTGTCCACTTCCTCAGGTCCAACATGGTCAAACTGTTCCCAGATAACAGGGCAAGTACCCTCCCTCGGCATCTCCTCAGACTGTGCCTGATGCTGAGTGTCGAACTTGGAATGAATCTGAGTGATTTTATCCTGCAGATGCTCAGAAAACTCCTCTGAACAGCCCGGTAAGTGGGTCACTGAATTTAACTGACGCAAAAGAGATCGAGTAATATTAAACAGGGCTGTCAGGCGGCATTCTGCAGATGCAATAAGAGCAGAGAAATGTTGCTATTTCACCACTCTTACCACCATAAGGTGGGCTTTAATAGCAGCTCTATATTGTGTTCAGTCAGATTCAGTCTTCGTTTTTCTCCAGTGGTGCTCCCGACATCTCTTAACCCTCTTCAAAACCCTCAACTCCTCCGTAAACCACGGGGAGTGATGGGTTGAGTGGGGTAAGAGAGGTCACACAGGCATGATCCTGTCCAAGGCCCCAGCCGCTTCCCTATTCCAGGCTGCGGCCAGGCCCTCCTCTGGACCGTGCAGCAGGTCCTCGGGTATAACCCCCAGCTCCCTCTGAAACCTCATCGGGTCCATCAGTCGCCGGGGGCAGACCAATTGAATGGGTCCTGCCTCCCTGCAGAGTGGGGTGGCACAAGAGAATCTCAGGGCCACCAGGGTGTGGTCTGACCATGACGATTGATCTAACTCTCCCCTCCTATCACATTGCCACTGCTCTGACAAGAAAACCAAGTCCGGAGTTAGGCCACTGTCTCGAGTCGGGTCCCGAATAATCTGGGACAGGTCCATGGCTGCCATGGTAGCCATGAACTCCCGAGCCACTTCTGAGGCATGTCCCAGGGATGGCAGGTTGAAGTCCCCCAGGACCATAAGCCTGGGGAACTCCACTGCCAACCCCAAGACAGCCTCCAGCAGCTCAGGCAGGGAGGTTGCTACACAGCAGGGGGGCTGGTACAGTAGCAACACTCCCAACTGTTCTTGGTAACCTAACTTGAAAAACAGGGTCTCACAACCAGTCACTTGTGGAACAGAGCCCCTGAAGGCCACTAGAGACTCTTGGATGACAACCACCACCCCTCCTCCCCCACCCTGGTGTCTCGGCTGGTGCCACACCTGAAACCCGGCCAGGCACATTTCCGAAAGGGCTACCCCCCCTTCTGAGCCCAGCCAGGTCTTGGTGATACATGCCAGGTCTGCCCCCTCCTCTGTGATCAAATCACATACGAGGGAGGCCTTGTTGGTCACTGACCTGGCATTAAGAAGCAGCAGCTGGAGACCAGGGCTCTCGAGGGTCTGCTGTCCAGGACCTGGGTTTGAACTCTGAGGGCTGGAACATGTCACTGGTAACAAACACCGGGGGTGTCTTCCCCAAAAATGGCCTGCCCTCCGGTTCCCTTTGTAACATCCCCAACCCGTCACCACTTTGATTGGATAACCCACCCTATGGCCCCCAGAGTTTCCTGGTCCGGTAGCCTCCACTCCTGGACCTCCGGAAATCCTGGGTTTAAACAAGGGTCCCTTACCCCATGCATCCATGCTCTCACACTCAGTCAACCTTGGTTTTTGAGTAAGATTTTGCTCTAGTCTGTTCCTTTTACAAAACTGGGGCTGGTGATGTCATTATTTATATTAGATGACCGTAAATGATTCCCCCAATTTTTAATTTCTATTATTCCATGTCTATGATAAGTTATCCTTTATTTGATAAAGCTGTCTTCTTCAATCTGGCAATCTTCACATGTTTTGGACTATATCACTAATGATTCCCAACCAGTATGGACATCATGGGTGTGGAAATCCAACTTCAGTAGAGTACACAGGTTGGGGAAAACTGTTCTAAGAAATGCACTTTTGCTCTGAGGAGCTTATAGTCAAAGTTATGTTGGGGGCCCAGCTCAAAAGCAACCAGACATTCCTACTTTTTCTTGGTTTTGCAGCTGGGATTCCTTCATAGCTTGAGAACATCAGTTGATCAGACACAAAGTAAAGTCAAAATGGATCCTCCTCATCCTCTACACCCACTTGAACACATGATACACACCTTGCACAATTTTTAAAAGCCATAGACCTGCATGTTCCAGAAGAACAGAGAAGGGAGCCTTATGAAGAACACTCAGTGTTTGCAGTGCTAAATGTGTGGGTTTTAGGTTTAGCAGGGAAACAAATATCTAGCTCAAACACAAATGCATTGTTTGCATCAGTGCACTTCCCAGAAAGGTAGAGAGTTTTCTGAAATTACTCTCTTCTTGTTACCATTCAGATTTAGAGTGAAAGGTAATTTAACCACAGAAGATAATTGGAGAAGCCCTCAGACTGCTAAAGAAGCTTTGAATTTCACGAGATTATTGAGGAGAGCTGCCTTGTATAAATTGTTAGAGCTAGGGGCTACTTCTTTCCTTCTCTTTCTCCCTTCCTTCCAAGCAGTCTTAAATTAATTGCAATGGTTCAGTAAAGTAATTTAATATATAGATAAAGTTCACTCTAGACTTAATATGAAAATGAGAGAAAGCCATGATTTGCTGTCAAAACTTTCCAGTGTCTATACAAGGCTAACATAAAAGCCTTGCTCAACTATCCTATGCACACTGATGCCATCCACTGTGTTTACTACCCTGCCCTTGATTCCCCAGTCTTCTTTGATCAAGCCAAGAAGTTTGAGGAGAAGCTGCACTCATATTTACTTGAATATGTTCAGAGGGCTATACTCACATACAGCTGATCACAAGTACAACCTTCCTCCGGACCCCATGGCTAGCCAGGCTGAACAAAGTTCCGGAAAAGCAAGGGGTAGACCATACATTTCTAAGGGTAGGGCAGAGTACAGGTAGTCCTCGCTTGACAACTGTTTGTTTAGTGATGGTTTGGAGTTACAACAGTGCTGGAAAAAATGACTTACGGCCAGTTCTCACACTTACGTCCACTGCAGCATTCCCCCTGGTCACATGATCGCGATTTGGGCACTTGAAAACTGGTTCACATTTATGACCGTCACAGCATCCCGTGGTCAAGTGATTGCCATTTTCGACCTTCCCGGCTGAGTTCTGGCAAGCAAAATCAATGGGGAACCATGTGATTCTCTTAATGACCACATGGTTTGCTTAACAACCACGGTGATTTGCTTAACTGCTGCAAAAAAGGTCATAACTTCAGGTCAGATTTGCTTAATGACCGTTTCGCTTAGCAACTGAAATTCCAGTCCCAATTGTGGTTGTTAAGAGAGGACTACTTGTAACTCTAAGAGCAGGTGGCAGTCATGACCAGAAGGGCCTTTGCACAGCTTCGGGTTGTGCGCCAGTTGCGCCCCTTCCTGGATCGAGAGGCCCTCTGAACAGTCACTGATGCCCTTGTCATCTCTCATATAGATTATTGCAACACGCTCTACATGGGGCTACCCTTGAAAAGTATCGGGAGGCTTCAGCTGGTCCAAAATGCAGCCGCTTGAGCAGTTACGAGTGCTATAAGATCAGCACATGTAACACCACTGCTCCGCGAGCTGCATTGGGTACCAGTTTGCTTCCAGGTCCAATTCAAGGTGTTGGTCATCACCTTTAAAGCCCTACATGGCATGGGACCAGGGTATCTGAGGGACCGTCTCATCCGGATTACATCTACCCACCCCACCCGTCATGCAGGGAGGGCATGCTACGGACCTGGTCAATAAAAGAGTTCCATCTAGCGGGGTCCAGGAGGCGTGCCTTCTCTGCAATAGCACCTGCCCTGTGGAATATCTTGTCCCCGGAGGTGAGGCAGGCGCCCTCCCTCCTGGCTTTCCGGAAGTCTTTAAAAACCTGGTTCTGTTGCCTGGCTTGGGACAAAGGAAGCGATAGTTCCTCCTGGGGGTGGTTAGCTTAGTAATAATCTCCTTTTAAGATCGTACCATCCTCTGGATTTTTTATATTTCTATTTATTATGATATTGTATTTTAATGATTTATAGGTTTTTTAATTTTAATATTTTATTGTAAACCGCCCAGAGTCTACTGCGGTAGAGATGGGCAGTGATAAATTTGATTGATAAATAAATAAATAAATAAATAAAAAACATTATTTTGACCATCTGCATTGAGTGGGAAGAGGATCCATACATTTCTCCATTTTCTTTAGGGAATGAACTGCCTGTCCAGTGGATCATTGATTAAGAACAACCCTGACTGCATTTTTGTCCTCTCTGCACTGTAAGGTTTCCTTTCAGCAAAGCATTTTCCCTCCTTTCCTCAAAAGAATCAAATGAAAGCCAGCTGTTTCTATGGGGCAAAGAAGGTAATCTTTGGACCAGAATGTACTTCTTGCCCTGGGTAAATGTTTTTATGGGTTGGGCAGGATTCCCAGCACCCCCAGCAGAGCCTCTTCATTTGCATATATGTTTTCATTCATCCTACTCATCTTTCCAAAACCATGATGGAATCCCCTGATTTGCAGTATGTAAGAGAAAGCAGTTTTCTCTCTGGAAGTGCCGGAGAGTCCTTAAACTCAGTCCATTCATCTGGGACATCTGTTAAGCCACCAGATGTGAGCTCATTAACTTGCATATGCAGCCACCTCCCCTTGAGAACTGCTTTGAAAAAAAACTAGACAGAGCAAGGATGGGAGCTTTGTTGCAGAGGTTTGCTTAACGGCCTGCTCTTTGCCAGAACCAGCCAAAGCTTTACTTCCCTCCTACGTCTGAGAGTGAGTTCCTGTAAATAATTCAGCACAGCCTAATTTGTTATCAAAGAGCATAAACAAAGATATATTTAGGTAAATGCTATTTATGCTGGTGATTAAACTTTACGAGGAATGCGTAAAAGGCTCTATAAAGAATCTTGAATCTGCAGCTTGTGTTAGAATTAGAGGGGGAAGAAAAGACACTACAGAGCCAAATGGTGGCGGAGATACTTTGGATGTGACATTCTAGATGATGCCCAGAAGAGGATAAATTAATTTACTTTTCTCCAGGTGGAGTCTATAAATATAAGCCACTAACAGTATCTTTCAAGCAAGCACTGAGAAATCTGTTGGACCATGAATAAACAATGGAAAAAAGAATCATTATGTAACCAAAAGGGCCTGTAGCAAGATGGGGAAAGTACACTTCCATATAATAAGAACTATCTCCTGATAAATACCACCACTATTTCCAAAATATTTTAAGGCCTTCAAAGTGGAATAAAAAGCCTGAATTTATATAACCTAAAATAGCTCAGATGGGTAGCATGCAGCACGTGGCTGGACTTGGTTGATCACAAACAGCTAAGCAGGATCAGACCTAGTTAGTACTTGAATGGATGATAGACCATCACCGGGAAATCCCAGGACTGTAGGTGAAGCTGGAAGATGGAAAAAAGAAGGCAATGGTGAACCAATTCCATACAGTTGCCAAGGAAAACTACATGGACATATCCATGAAGATCTCAGGAATAACCTCAAGTTTGTTGTTGTTGTTAATTCGTTCAGTCACTTCCAACTCTTCGTGACTTCATGGACCAGCCCACGCCAGCCATTGCCACCCCCAGCTCCCCCACGGTCGAGTCCGTCACCTACAGAATATCATCCATCCATCTTGCCCTTGGTTGGCCCCTCTTACTTTTGCCTTCCACTTTCCCCAGCATCAGCTTCTTCTCCAGGGTATCCTGTCTTCTCATTATGTGGCCAAAGTACTTCAGTTTTGCCTTAAATATCATTCCCTCAAGTGAGCATTCTGGTCGAAGGCTTTCACGGCTGGAGTTCAATGGCTGTTGTGGGTCTTCCGGGCTGTGTGGCCGTGTTCTGGAAGTTGTGGTTCCTAACGTTTCGCCAGCATGGATGGCGTTGCCATGGGAAGCCCCCTGAGCCCAGTCATAGCAAACTTTTACATGGAACACTTTGAAAAACAGGCTTTGGAATCGGCACCCATTACACCAACAGTCTGGTTCCGGTTCGTGGATGACACCTTCGCAATTTGGAGTCATACTGAAGAAGAACTGGAGAAATTTCTGGACCACCTAAACGGCATCCACCCCAATATACAATTCACTATGGAAAAAGAAACTGATGGCAAACTTCCATTTTTAGATACGCTGGTGATACGCAATCCGGACCTCAAACTAGGACACAAAGTATACAGAAAACCCACCCATACGGACCGATATCTACACAAAAATTCCAATCACCACCCCGACAAAAGAGAGGCATGATCAAAACCTTGGTGGATCGTGCTAATCGAAACTGTGAAACCCAATTTCTCAACAATGAACTTAACCATCTGAATTGGGTCCTACAGGCAAATGGCTATTCCAAGAATGAAATAAAAAGAGCCATCAAACCAAGAAAACAACATCCAACTGAAGAAAAACAGCCCCCCACAAACAAAGTATTCCTGCCCTACATCAAAGGAGTCACTGACCGCATGGGAAAACTGATGGAAAAACACAACTTTCAAACAGTCTTCAGACCCACCAGAAAAATACAACAAAAGCTAAAATCAGCAAAAGACAAAAGGGACCCCCGCACCGCTGCAGGAGTATACCGCATACCATGCAGCTGTGGACAAGTATACATCGGAACCACAAAACGAAGCATTCACACCAGGATAAAAGAGCATGAAAGACACTGCAGACTACAGCAACCGGAAAAATCTTCAGTAGCTGAACATGCTCTCAAGCAAACGGGACACAAAATCCTATTTGAAAACACAGAAATACTGGACAACACCAAAAGCCACTACACCAGATTATACAGAGAAGCCATTGAAATTCACAAACACCAGCACAGTTACAATAAAAAAGAAGAAAGTTTAAAAATTAGCAAAACCTGGCTACCAGTCCTGAAAAACACAGCCTGCAAAAGGTCAACGAACTCAGTCCAACCACCAGGACATGGGAATACTTCTCACAATGAACATGCTAATCACGCTCATCAGCCACTCGTTAACATTTCAACACAACAAAAAACCCCACCTAATCTCCTATAATTTAGCTCTATAAATAGAACATTGCCACTCTACCTGGGCACAGAGATTTTGCTTCTATCTGTGCTCCTGCCCTCTGAAGATGCTGGCCACAGCTGCTGGCGAAATGTTAGGAACCACAACTTCCAGAACACAGCCACACAGCCCGGAAGACCCACAACAGCCATTGAGCATTCTGGCTTTATTTCCTGGAGTATGGACTGGTTTGATCTTCTTGCAGTCCAAGGCACTCTCAGAATTTTCCTCCAACACCACAGTTCAAAAGCATCTATCTTCCTTCGCTCAGCCTTCCTTATGGTCCAGCTCTCGCAGCCATAGTTTACTACGGGGAATACCATTGCTTTAACTATGCGGACCTTTGTTGTCAGTGTGATGTCTCTGCTCTTAACTATTTTATCAAGATTTCTCATTGCTCTCCTCCCAAGAAGTAAACGTCTTCTGATTTCCTGGCCGCAGTCAGCATCTGCAGTAATCTTTGTGCCTAGAAATACAAAGTCTGTCACTGCCTCCACGTTTTCTCCCTCTATTTGCCAGTTATCAGTCAAGCTGGTTGCCATAATCTTGGTTTTTTGAGGTTTAACAGCAACCCAGCTTTTGCACTTTCCTCTTTCACCTTCGTCATAAGGCTCCTCAGCTCCTCCTCTCTTTCAGCCATCAAAGTCATATCATCTGCAAATCTGAGATTGTTAATGTTTCTTCCAGCAATTTTAACTCCAGCCTTGGATTCCTCAAGCCCAGCACGTTGTATGATGTGTTCTGCATACAAGTTGAATAGGTAGGGTGACAGTATACAACCCTGCCGTACTCCTTTCCCAATCTTAAACCAGTCCGTTGTTCCGTGGTCTGTTCTTACTGTTGCTATTTGGTCATTATACCTCAAGTTTACCTTTCTTTAAAATATATGGTTTATATAACCAATAAAAATGGAAAGCAAGTTGTGACCAGCAGGATTCTGTCTGGCGACAGTCTGGTCAATCGAGGTGATTGAGGTGATGTGACCTATCCACTATCCAGATGATCTTGGTGCAGGTTGTAATCCATAAAACAAGCAAATTAAAATAGATAGTAAACAAGCAAAATAAAAAAATAGTAAAATTAACAATTACTTCATCCATCTAAGCATTGCTCTCATTCTATCTGGCTATCTGATTTTACATCGTGACACCATTAGATCTCTTTGAAACAAGAGGAATACTTCATTGCCTTGTTAATAGACAAGTGTTGGTGGACTTGTTTATATCTACACGGTAAATCTTTTAAAGCTTTCACAGAGACAGTTTCAGAGGATAAAACCTGACTTCTTGAATTGTGGTACCTCTTATTTATTCCCAGTTCACCTAACACCTCTCCAAATAAAAAATATCCCTGATCAAGAGGAGAGGTGATTACCAATGATTGGAAGAGCTTCCTAAAGAAAGAAACTGGAAATGTTATTTCTCTTTGGAAATAGGGGTTTTGCAGCTTCATCCATACTCCATTAAAGTATGGAGTCCAATGAACTACAAATACCATGCTTCCTGCCTAGGAAATTATCCTGAGCTTGTCATAAGCATCATTGCCCATTAACGGGCCTCTTCTGACTCTCATCCTAACAGCTCTTCTCTTTATTTATTTAATTAAATTTATATAACCGCCCATCTCCCCCAACGGGGAAATCTTTCATAATGTAAATGTTATTCTTTTTCCTTGAAAGGAGTAAAAAAAAAAAAAGGTAAAGGTTCCCCCCGCACATTTGTGCAGTCGTGTCCGACTCTAGGGGCCGGTGCTCATCTCCGTTTGTTAGCCGAAGAGCCAGCGTTGTCCGAAGACACTTCCACGGTCATGTGGCCGCATGACGTGCGCGGAACGCTGTTACCTACCCACTGAAGTGGTACCTATTAATCTACTTGCATTTGCATGCTTTCGAATTGCTAGGTTGGCAAGAGCTGGGGTGAGTGCGGGAGCTCACTCCCTACACAGGGCTAGGGATTCGAAACTCTGAACTTGCGATCTTCCGATCAGCAAGCCTGGCATCTTACACACTGAGCCACTACGCCCCCAACGTCTTGAAACATCTTTCAACGTCTTGAAATGCCCCCAACGTCTTGAAACGTCTTTCAACGTCTTGAAAGGAGACCTAACTATTAAGAATGAATTCCACTGTAAATCAGCATTGATGCAGAAACATTCCAGTTCCAGATCCAATCTATTACTGTCCCTCTCTCTGATCTGGCTTTTATAAGACTGTCAAGAAGCTTTTTACCATTTTATTTTTATTCAGCTATACACATGGCCTTTAAACTAATTTTTCTGCTGAGATATGTTTTAATTAATTTGGCCTATTTGTTTCTTTTTCTTTATATGTCTTTAGCTGGGTTCTTAATTACATTTTAATCTGGTTTGTATCTGTTCGGTTAACATTAAGTTTTATAATGTATAATTCTATAATGTATAATCCTGCTTAATTTTTATTAGCTATTGTGAGCAATATTTCGGATAAAAAAGATAGTGTACAAATTTCTCTATTTAGGTATTTCTAAGAACACTCATAATAATAAGGAATTATTTTTAAACAAGCAATGCGCGGAAGTGGAAGAAGAGAATAGAATAGGAAGGACAAGAGACCTCTTCCAGAAAATTAGAAACATCGGAGGTAAATTCCCGGCAAAAATGGGTATGATCAAAAACAAAGATGGCAAGGACCTAACATCCCAGCTGAACTGTTTAAAATCTTGCAAGATGATGCTGTCAAGGTGATGCATGCCATATGCCAGCAAATTTGGAAAACACAAGAATGGCCATCAGATTGGAAAAAATCAACTTATATCCCCATACTAAAAATGGGAAACACTAAAGAATGTACAAACTATCGAACAGTGGCACTTATTTCACATGCCAGTAAGTTAATGCTCAAGCTCTTGCAAGGTAGACTACAGCAATTCATGGAGTGAGAATTGCCAGATGTACAAGCAGGGTTTAGAAAAGGCAGAGGAACTAGAGACCAAATTGCCAATATCCGCTGGATAATGGAGAAAACCAGGGAGTTTCAGAAAAACATATTTCTGTTTTATTGACTATTCTAAAGCCTTTGACTGTGTGGATCATAACAAATTGTGGCAAGTTCTTGGTGGTATGGGGATACCAAGTCATCTTGTCTGCCTCCTGAGGCATCTATATAATGACCAAGTAGCAGCGGAAAGAACAGACCACGAAACAACAGACTGGTTTAAGAATAGGAAAGGAGTACGGCAGGGTTGCATACTCTCACCCTACCTATTCAACCTGTCTGCAGAACACATCATGCGACATGCTGGGCTTGATGAATCCAAGGCTGGAGTTAAAATCGCTGGAAGAAACATTAACAATCTGAGATATGCAGATGATAACACTTTGATGGCTGAAAGCAAGGTGAAGCTGAGGAGCCTTATGACAAAGGTGAAAGAAGAAAGTGCAAAAGATGGGTTGCAGTTAAACCTCAAAAAACCCCAAGATTATGGCAACCAGCTTGATTGATAACTGGCAAATAGAGGAAGAAAAAGTGGAGGCAGTGACACACTTTGTATTTCTAGGCGCAAAGATTATTGCAGACGCTGACTGCAGCCAGGAAATCAGAAGACATCTACTTCTTGGGAGGAGAGCAATGAGAAATCTCGATAAAATAGTTAAGAGCAGAGACATCACACTGACAACAAAGGTCCGCATAGTTAAAGCAATGGTATTCCATGTAGTAACCTATGGCTGCGAGAGCTGGACCATAAGGAAGGCTGAGCGAAGGAAGATAGATGCTTTTGAACTGTGGTGTTGGAGGAAAATTCTGAGAGTGCCTTGGACTGCAAGAAGATCAAACCAGTCCATACTCCAGGAAATAAAGCCAGACTGCTCACTTGAGGGAATGATATTTAAGGCAAAACTGAAGTACTTTGGCCACATAATGAGAAGACAGGATACCCTGGAGAAGATGCTGATGGTAGGGAAAGTGGAAGGCAAAAGGAAGAGGGGTCGACCAAGGGCAAGATGGATGGATGATATTCTGGAGGTGACGGACTCGACCGTGGGCGGATGGGGATGGCCACCAGGAATGTTTGGCGTGGGCTGGTCCATGAAGTTATGAAGAGTCAGAAGCGACTGAACGAATCAACAACAACAAGAATACTCAGTTATAATTTGTAAATACTGTATGTGCTACAGATTGGTACATTACATGATTAACTATGCATTCTTTTTTTTTCTCCATGGGCAATATAACTAGTATTGTCTGGACTAAGCTTCAATTATTTTTCCTTGTCTTATTTATTATCTGTCAGACTTCCCTTGGGCTGATTAGAACTTGGTTGAAGATTCACAGAAACTCAACACAGCAAGATTGGTAAAGTATCTTTATTGTATACCAGGTCTTCAGCCATTTCAAACAATTGATTGCCTTCTAATATATAAGGCTGCTGCCCAGTCTTATACCTTTCTGGGTTTAAATTGGTACCTTTTCATCCCCATCTCTCCACACTTAATGGAAGTCATGCTTTTTCATTCCCATCCTTTGTGCTACCTCCCAAAGTATCTTCCACATCACCTATCCTGGATGAGGCACTGGTTAAGAACTCAAACAGCTTCCTTGTATTTTAGTGACAGAAGGGATAAAGTCAGCATAACATTTGCAGCGAAACCCCAAACTCTCACCAATCTTCCACACTGATTCCATGTATACATGATAAATAGAAAAAGAAACCGTGGACACATCTTCAAACAGGGTTCCTTTTACATTAACTTCTGAGAGCCTCTTTCAGGTAAGTATGAAAGCAGTATCCCCAAGTCTAAGCCCAACCTGATGATTCAGAATGATACTATGGTCAACACTACTGCAAACTACTGTGAAAATTAATGAAACCAAGAATAATATTCCTTCTGTGTGGTTTCCATCCACAAGGTGACCAAGTAGACCAAAGTGGGTCTAGATTAGGGCTAGCCAAATTATCAGGCAAGGTACTTGAGCATGAACAGCTGCCAGCTACTCCACTGTAAGGATTTTCATGTATGGAAGATGTCAAGGAGGTGTCCAAGCAGCTTTGCAGAAATTTCAAACAGCTGTTTGATGTTTTTGTACCAATTGAAGAGAATATTGTTAGCTCAGGGTTGAACTGTGGAGTCCTTGGTGCTCTCTGAGCCTTGTTGTTTTCTTGCAGACATTTCATTGCCAGACTAGGCAACATCTTCAGTGCACAAAGGGAGTGGGTTTGCTCTCTGTATGGTTGAGTCTGTCCAAGTGTTGTGAGATTAAGGAGTTTTAATCGTGTCTTCTTTGGGTTCAAGTCTTCATTGGGTTTGCAAACCAAAAGACCCAGTAGCCCAAGAAGAAAAAACAGGAGTCATCTACAACATACAATGTAAGGAAGACGCCTGTGCGTGAATTTGTTTTATGTGTGGAGATCGGTGCACAACGATCAGCACACAACCTTCACAGAAAAAGGTTCTAATCCAATGGCATGGATACCATGACGATTGGTGACCTTTTGTCTGCTGCAGCCTTCATCCGCCTTCGCAGCCGTTGTAACAATACACCTTGTTATCTTCCGCCTGTTCTGCCGTTGAGGACTTTCTTGGATCGTTCTTTGTCTGGTTCCTCCCCCTGGACCTTACCGCCATGGGTGACCCTGCCAGGAGTACATGACTCCCGACGGCTTCGCTCACAGGGTTCATTGGGAACACACAAGCCCACTCACCACAACAAGGTGACGATCCAGCGAGTGAGTGAGATCCAGCGTCTTCCAACCACACCAAACCCAAAACAACCAAAAGTCCCATGGCGACTGATGAATGGCAACGGGGGCAGGACTGTGAAATCCGGAAGCTCCTAGTCATGGACCAGCACATGGGCGGTGGATACGGATTCAGTCGCCCTGACTCAAGGATCGAGGCAGTTGAGTAGTTCGGCAGCTGTATCCACGACTGAGCAGCCCTATTTAGGATCCACTCTGCTCACCCCATATGGGGAGGGGGCTAGAAAAGGTGCCCTAAACATAGTCTGCCTCATTTTCTCCCTGACTGGATTACCGCGACCAGTGGGGTCACCATCTAGCGGTCGTAAAAAACACATGAATTTTGGAACATGGAATATACGGACACTGCAAGACAATATGGATAGTGAACGACCTGAACGTAGGACTGCCATTATTGCAAGGGAGCTGAGACGTTTTAATATTGATATAGCAGCACTCCAAGAAACTCGAAGAGCAGGAGAAGGACAGTTGAAGGAAGAAAAAGGAGGTTATACCTTCTTTTGGAAAGGACTGCCTGAACAAGAACGACGAATACATGGGGTAGGCTTTGCTATCAAAAACGACATTGTGAAGCTCTTGTCAGAAGTTCCCACTGGGATTAACGAACGACTCTCAACTCTGCGAATAAAACTCGCCAAAAACCAACAGGCAACTATCCTAAGTGCTTACGCACCAACACTAGATGCAGATGAGGATATCAAGGAAAAATTTTATACCCAGCTGGACACCATCTTATCAGAGATACCAAAGGAGGATAAAATTATCCTCCTGGGCGATTTCAATGCAAGAGTTGGGCGTGATTTTGATTTGTGGCCAGGGATCATTGGGAAAGAAGGAGTTGACAACAGCAACACAAATGGAATCTTACTTCTGACTAAATGTGCAGAGCATAACCTTGTCATTACTAACACACTCTTTCGCCAGAAAAATAAATTTAAAACATCATGGAAGCACCCACGGTCGAAGCACTGGCATCTTTTAGATTATGTAATTGTCCGTGCTAGAGATCGCCGTGATGTACTTCTCACCAGAGCCATGACGAGCGCCGATGACTGCTGGACAGACCATCGATTAATTCGATCCACGATGGCCATAAAGATTGTCCCTCATCGTAGGCTCCAAGGAAGAAAACCAAGGCGTAAAATGAATACACTGGCCCTTCAAGATCCTATTAAACGAGCTTGCTTTCAATCAACTCTCAAGGAACATCTGCCTATGGAACTTCCTGAAAATGTTGAGGAACACTGGATTAAATTGAAGACTTCTATTATTTCAGCCTGTGAACAAACTATCGGATACCAGACTAAGAGACATCAGGACTGGTTTGATGAGAACGATAGTGAGATTGAACATATTATTGACAAGAAAAGGAAAGCCTTCCAGATATGGCAAAAAGATATTAACTGTGCCGTTAAGAAAAAAATCTACGCCAGTGCAAAGGCAGAAGTCCAAAGAAGAACTAGAGAACTTAAGAACATATGGTGGATAAAAAAAGCCCAAGAAACCCAACATTTTGCAGATGCTCATGATGCACGGGGCTTTTTTAATGCCATAAAGGCCATCTATGGACCAACAAACCATGGTACAAATCCCTTACGCTCAGTAGATGGTGCTAAGCTTCTAAAGGACAAAGAGTCTATTGCACTGCGCTGGAAAGAGCATTACTACAATCTCCTTAATCGTCACTCTACTGTGGCTGATGAAGTCTTCTTGCAAATCCCGCAAAAACAAATAAGAAATGAGCTTGCAGTACCCCCTAGTTTGGAGGAAGTCAGTAAAGCCACTAAACAAATGAAAAATAACAAAGCTAGTGGACCTGATGGGATTCCTGCTGAAGTCTTTAAAGAAGGCGGGCCTGAACTTACACAACAACTTCATAAGCTCATCGAAAAAATCTGGATGAGGGAGGAGATTCCAGCAGACTTTAGGGATGCCATAATTATCACTCTCTTTAAAAAGGGTGATAGAACAGACTGTGGAAACTATCGAGGCATCTCCCTTCTAGCCACAGCAGGCAAAATCCTGGCAAAGATCATTGCAAACCGTCTCCTATCTGTATCAGAAGACATCCTCCCTGAAACGCAAAATGGCTTCCGCCCTTCCAGGGGAACAGTGGATATGATCTTCACTGCACGACAGCTTCAAGAAAAATGCAAGGAGCAAAACCGCCCTCTGTACATGGCGTTTATTGATCTGACTAAAGCTTTTGATACTGTAAATCGTACTGCTCTCTGGACCATCCTTCTGAAAATCGGATGCCCTGATAAATTTGTGAACATCTTGCGATTACTCCATGACGACATGATGGCAACAATCCTGAATAACAATGGCTCTCAAAGCGATCCATTTAAAGTGGAATCCGGCGTTAAACAGGGATGTGTTATTGCTCCAACCTTATTCGCTATCTTCATCGCTATGATTATGCACCTTGTTGAAGAGAAACTTCCTACTGGTGTAGAAATTATATATCGAACAGATGGAAAGCTTTTTAATCTTAGTAGGCTGAAAGCAAAAAATAAGGTAATTGCAACTTCTGTTATAGAACTTCAATATGCTGATGATAACGTAGTCTGTGCACACTCCGAGGAAGATCTTCAAACTATCCTAAACATCTTTGCAGAAGCATATGAAAAACTCGGCCTCTCGATTAACATTAAAAAAACCAAAGTGCTTTACCAGCAAGTTCGAACCAATCCCTCCGCAGCGCCATCAATCCAGCTTAAAGGTGTGTCACTAGAAAATGTCGATCACTTTTCTTATCTCGGCAGCCATCTATCTACAAAAGCCGACATCGACGCTGAAATTCAGCATCGCCTGAGCTCTGCGAGTGTAGCTTTCTCCCGAATGAAGCGTAGAGTGTTTGAGGATCGGGACATTCGCAGGGAGACCAAAATGCTTGTTTACAAAGCCATTGTACTACCAACCCTTCTGTACGCCTGTGAAACATGGACCCTCTACAAACGCCACCTCCAACTTCTTGAAAGATTCCATCAACGCTGCCTCCGAAAAATTCTGCAAATTACTTGGGAAGATAGGCGGACTAATGTTAGCGTATTAGAAGAAGCGAAAACCACCAGCATTGAAACAATGATCATCCAACATCAACTTCGCTGGACCGGTCATGTTGTTCGAATGCCTGACCATCGTCTTCCAAAGCAGCTACTTTACTCCCAACTTAAGAATGGAAAACGGAATATTGGTGGACAGCAAAAGAGATTCAAAGATACTCTCAAAGTTAATTTAAAAAAATGTAATATCAGCATTGAGAACTGGGAAGCCCTAACTCATGAGCGTTTCAATTGGAGGTCATCCTTTATTAATGGCGCTATGGACTTTGAAGAAACACGAGTACAGGGCGAAAAGGATAAAAGAGCTAAAAGGAAGGCACGTCAGGCAGACGCTCATCATGACCGTCTCCCACCCGGAAACCTATGCCCTCATTGTGGGAGGTTGTGCGGATCCAAAATTGGCCTTTACAGCCACTTACGGATCCACCGTTAAAATTTTACCTTTGGAAGACAATCTTACTCGGCTACGAGTGATCGCCAATGACAATGTAAGGACTGTAAGAGCCACTATTTATTTATTTATTTAATTAATTTATCCCCGCCCATCTCCCCGAATAGGGGACTCTGGGCGGTTTACAAAATATGTAGGACAGACAGGCAGAAGACTAGCAGAGCACATCCACAAATACCAACTAGCAGTCAGAAGACACAATGAAAACTCCTTAATCTCACAACACATGGACAGACCATACTTTCAACTGGGAAACTGTGAGCATCCTAGACCAAGCCAAATCCAAAAACGTCAGGGAATTCCTGGAAGCTTGGCACTCAGACAAGTCAGCCACCAACAGACACTTAGAGGTAAACAATATTTACATACCATTCATAAGAGACAATAAAGAAGCTAAAATACCAGAACTCCTCCTCACCAGCAATCAACATCCAGATATGCAAAGATTAGCACCAGAGGAACAATCAAACAGAACATACCCTAATCAAGAAACTATTAACTCAGTCAATCAACCAAGCAGCAAACAACAGCTTAATCAAAGAACTAACCAAGGAGAGAACAACACCTCCACCAACACAAGCAGGACAAGCCACTGTATATAAACAGAGAGCAAACCCACTCCCTTCTCACACTGAAGATGTTGCCTAGTCTGGCAATGAAACATCTGCAAGAAAACAAGGCTCAGAGAGCACCAAGGACTCCTCATGTTTTTGTGCCAGAGATCCAGTGAATCATTGCATTCATGAACATTTATTTACTAATTTAGAATATTTATGTGGCCTCCCATCTTAAATAGATAACTCTGGGCAGCTAACAGCCAGTTTGCTGTCTGTCTGTCTGTCTGTCTGTCTAAAACCAAACAAAGTTTAAAATAATCCAATACAAAAGAAAACCAAGGCACTATATAACAAACTCCCAAAACAAAGCATGCAATGCCTTTTCAGATAATCTGCACAGTCTTGTCTAAATAATCTGTTTCATCCAGAAACCCATAGAGAGAGGCTACCACCTTATGCTCTAGTCCTCTGACAAGAAAATAACGGAGAAGAAATTATCCAGTTTGCTGGAGCTCTGTGAATTTATTAAAGAAGTCTTCATACTCTATTTACCTACTCATCTAGTCCTTCTCTGGCTACTTCTTTAAGCTAGGATAGGCAAAGATTAAGCACACATGTGGCAAATCTTTCTTGCCCAAAGATCTTGATCTTATCCTCATTGTGCAAACTGGAAAGTATTAATTATAAACCCTAACCCCAAATTCCCTTCACTGGACTCGGATCAACCCTGGCATCCAATTTATCTAGGATCTGAGTAATTTGCAGTTACAGACTATGACGATTATTTGGATTAGAGGCTGTGAAGAATCTGCTTCGGTCTCCCTTAAGCTTTCTGCCTATCCATTTCATTGAGCATCACACATCTGTTTTGTAAAGGAGGGTATGGGGTGGGGAGGGGGGGAAAACTCCTCCATATTTTATTCTGCTGCTGCATAAAGCTGCTATGCTCAAAGTCCAGGAAGCTCTGCATAATTTTGAAGGGCCAATTCTGCAGGTGCATTTCAAAGCTCCTTATCAGCGCAGCTGGCACTGCAGCACTTGTATACATGATTGCCTTTCCGGCAGGTTAAGGGGCCAGAACAATAACAGCCCCAGAGGGAGATTTATTATGTGACACCATCATAATGATGGAGGTGAGGCAAACGTACTGATGGAGCTGTTCTGAGGCGAGAGACCTTGCTTTCCACCTTCTGCTCACTGTGCTAAAATGTCAAATCTTAGGAAAATGGCTCTGCTTTTGCCTGAGCAATGGGTGGGGGGGGGAGAACTCTGACCGCTCCGTATTTCCAGAGAGACATTCTCATTTTCAGGCCGCTGCAGTGCCGACAATGTATATTTTATTTCCTGCACTGCTGTCTCAAGTCACAAACAACGACCTGATTTAAGGTGGTTTATTTGTAAGCAAATGCATTCAAATGGGAACATTCTTTTATACATCCTCCTCTTTTATGATTAGGAAAGTTTTCTTCAGTTCTTTTTAATCTTGTTTTTGCAGCTGTTATCACCCTGCCACGGGGAAATCATGATCCCCTTCCACTCCTCGCTGCTGGCTGCAAAGGCTTGTGCCATGGATATGAAAAATAAAACAAACTCCAAACAGAACCTTTTCAAAGAAAGGAACAAATATTTCTTGAATACCTGTAGAGGCAATACTTCTATTTGCCATCAGAAATAAGCCAGAAATCAAGAAATGTCCTCATTTAAAAAGGTTTAAAATAAAAGAATGTTCCACAAACTAATCTGAATAGATGATGATGATGATGATGATGATGATGATGATGATTTCCTCTCCAACCATAAGGGTCCACAAGAGATTAAACATATATCAGAAGACTCCAACAAACACTCCATTCCTCATGTACTTGCATGCAAATTAAAAGACTAAAAAATTAAAAGCTTGTGCTATCATGACACAAGACACATTTTGTCACTTTGGTGTCAGCATGGTAAGGAACAGACACCCATATTCCTGACTTGATTCTTGTAAATCTTCTCTGAGTTTTAAAAGTAGGGAGGAAGGAGAGGTACTGTTTTAGGTGTAGAGCATGATCTTGTTTGTGCACATGCCTTCAAGTCAACTTTGACTCCTGCTGACTGCCTGGACATGTCCCTCCAGTTTTCTTGGCAAGATTTCAGAAGCGATTTGCCATTGCCTCCTTCCTGGGGCTGATAGAAAGTGACTGGCCCAAGGTCAAACAGCTGGCTTTGTGCCTAAGGTGGGACTAGAACTCCCAGTCTCCCAATTTCTAGCCTGGTGCCTTAACCACTAGACCAAACTGGCTCTCTGGTTTACTGGGTTTACTGATCTCATTTACTGAGTCCTAATGTGGTGTGTGAAATTGGATAGAGCCAGCCAAGTGGCCTGAAAAACATGCTTTATGCTTATCATAAATTGTGAACCCAACCAATTACAGTTTGCTCAGTAAAGCTAGCAAATCAGAGCTAAGCACAATGTGGGTTTCAGTGATGGTGGTTAAGGATGCCAGTTTCCATTATATTTTCTAAATGATACTTTCAACAATTTGAAACTGTCAGCATTCATCAAAGATGCTAGTCTACAGAAGAGGGCTGTCAATTATTTGGTAGACACAGCTGAATGGATAGATGGCATCAAATGAAGCTATTTCTAACAGAAATTTCACCAGTCTTTTTCATTGCCAATGGATCTATCTCATAACAGCCATTTGTTCTCTTTCCTTCCCAGTTGGCCAAGCCTCCTTTGAAATCACCCAAGCAGACATAAGTTATTGTGGACACTGTGACTGCTACATAGAGCCATAATTTTATTTTATTTTTCTTTTCATATCTTGTACACTGCCAAGAGTTGTGAGATTGTAGTGGGGTCAATCAATCAATCGGTCCTATCTCTGCCTCTAGGCCAGGGCTTTCCAAAGTTTCCCCACAGCGACACACCAACAGCCGTTGGTGAGTCGCCACGGGAAAACCCGGAAGTGCCGCTGTTGCGGCAGCGCGCAAAAACCCGGAAGCGCTGCTGCCGCTTTCGGGTTTTTCCGTGCCGCCATTGGTGTGTCGCCGCAGGAAAACCCAGAAGTGCTGATGATGATCAGCGCTTCCAGGTTGTGTGGCGACACACCAGACTGTGTGTGGCGACACACTTTTGTGTCACGACACACAGTTTGGAAAGCTCTGCTCTAGGCTATACAAAACCAGCTGAAAATTATCCAAAAAACTTGGGTCATTTGAAGCTTAGGCTTGAATCCTTGAATATAAATTCAAGTCAGAGCAAATGAAAGTGACTTTATCTGCAAAATCTGTTTCACTTTAGGACAACTGGTTCTGGATGCAAAAATGCAGGTGTCCACTAAATGGCAACAAAAGAAATAGAAAACTCTCTTTGCTACCATCTAGTGGTTGTCTGGATTTGTGCAGCCAAGGTATGGTAGACCCTTATGGGTCCCTTATGGTAGACCTATAACTTCCCTTCCCTTCCCTTCAGAACAATATTTCTGTTATTGCTCCAGAACTCCAACCCAGAACAAATATTTCCAAAGCTAAATGCTGGACTGATTCTTCACATGTTTCTGAAGACAACGTGTATGAGGCTGTATAAATTTCAGATCTGTTCACAAATCCCAGCTCACTTTCTTCTTGTTACAGATTCACATCCACCTCCTTAGTCAAGGTTCCTTCAGAAATCCTCAGAATGAGAATGGAAACGTTGTCAACCTGAGTGCCCTTTTTCCTAGTACAACCAGGTTTAAAGGTAAAGGTTTTCCACTGCACAGTCGTGTCCGACTCTAGGGGGTGGTGCTCATCTCCATTTCTTAGCCAAAGAGCCAGTATTGTCGGAAGAGTGAGTGAGTGAGTGATCAATTAGGTGCCATCAAATTGATGACAACTCTTAGTGACCACATAGATAGATTTTCTCCATGGTGATATATCCCTAACATGGCCCTTCAAGTCTTCCAATAGTGCCCCCATCATCACTGTAACTGAGTCCATCCCCCTTGCTGCTGGTCATCCTCTTCTTCTCTTTCCTTCCACCTTTCCCAGCATTAAAACCTTCTCCAGAGAGCTGGATCTTCGCATAATGAGATAATAAGTAGGATAATAGAAGTAGTAGCAATAAGAAAAACTGTTTCCAATATGGTATTAAGGAACTTTACATTAAAAATGATACCAGACCTAGAATATCTTTATTTTTTATTTATAGTTACAAATATTTATTTATTTATTTATTTATTTATTTATTTATTTACAATATTTATTATAATTTCTTTGTTGTGAGCCACCCAAAGTTGTTGAGAGTCAGGTGGCATACAAGTTTAATAAATTATTATTATTGTAATTATTATCTGAGCTGCAAAAATCTAGACAACCACTATATGGCAATAAAAAACTTTCTTTATCTTTTTGCTGCCATCCAGTGGTCATTGGGATTTTTGCAGCTCAGATACAGATTGTCTAAACCAGGGGTCGGCAAACCGCGGCTCGCGAGCCACATGCGGCTCTTTGGCCCCTTGAGTGTGGCTCTTCCCCAGGCAGACGTGGCGGGCATGGCGGGGGCAGGCACGGCAGCGGCATGGTGTGCGTGGTGGCAGGCATGGCGGCAGCAGGCCTTAAGTGTGTGCGATTGGCTCCCGCCCGCAAACCCCGCTCCCGCGCTGGATTCCCCACCAGCTTTACTTTTCCTGGACTGGGGGCGTGAGCGGCTCCGGAAGAGAAGCGACTGGAGCAGTCGAGCCTCTCTTTCCCTTCTCCTTCTTCCAAACCTCCCCCGCCCCCTTCCACGCGATTGGCTCCCGCCCGCAAACCCCGCCCCCTTCCACGTGATTGGCTTCCGCCCGCAAACCCCGCCCCTTCCACGTGATTGGCTCCTGCCCGCAAACCCCTCCCCCTTCCACGCGATTGGCTCCCGCCCGCAAACCCCGCCCCCTTCCACGCGATTGGCTCCCACCCTCAAACCCCACTCTCTGGCCCTCGAGTGATGTTATAAATGTTATAAATGTCAAAATGGCTCCTGGCATAAAAAAGTTTGCCGACCACTGGTCTAAACCATGCACATTAAGTGTGTGTGTGTGTGTGTGTGTATTAGAGGAACTTGCAAACAAAAATGGATTGCAGGTTATTTACGGTTTAAAAATCCATCAAAATTGATTGAGCAGGACACAACCCTTCTAACATAAGCAGAAAAAGGGAGCAAATTTTTACTGCCTGACTCATCGCTTTGCAAGAACAGCTAAGTAAGAGATGATAAGAAACAAAAGAATTTCTAGTGTCCTGACAGAATGCAAGATCTATCCTTGCACAAAAAATACAGAAGTGGAACATCCCAGAATCACCATCAGGGGTATTTCATTGGCAGAGCATCTCTACTTCTGAAAACATGCCAAGAAAACTGCTAAAATGGTGGAGATCTCTAGGTGGGAGAATGGCACAGGGAAGAACACTTATCCTATACCGTAACCCATTTTAGTTCACCCCCCCTGTTATTTATGTCTTCTGTTTGAGAGAGTGTTTTGTTTGGACACATGGAATTTCCTTTCTATTATTTTTCTGTTCCTGTTTCCTATTTTTCGTGCAAGCTGCCCAGAGTCCCTTTAGAGTTGGTTGGCCTCTAAGTTAAATAAATAAACAAACAAACAAACAAATAAGCAAATAAACAAATATCCACTTGTCAGCCACCAACTTCTATCTGGTAGGAAGGAATCCTAATTCATGTAGATTTCTATCTATCAGCCTCCTTCCCATTTCTGAAAGATTGTTCTCTCTTCCAGCAGTGAATACATGCACTTTAGAAAGGAATGTTCCTCATTGTTCCATTCTTTGTGCCATGAACTCTTCATTTTGCCATCGGTTCAGTTGCCCAAAAACTGCAAAGTTAGCAAACCACAAGCAAAACAGATCGCTCCTCATGGACATGGTGGGGAAATTATGTTGCTTATCTACAGTAAAAAAGGTAAAGGTCCCCCCCCCCCGCACATTTTGTGCAGTCGTGTCCGACTCTAGGGGCTGGTGCTCATCTCCGTTTGTTAGCTGAAGAGCCAGCATTGTCCGAAGACACTTCCATGGTCATGTGGCCGGCATGACGCACACGGACGCTGTTACCTACCCACTGAAGTGGTACCTATTCATCTACTTGCATTTGCATGCTTTCGAATTGCTAGGTTGGCAAGAGCTGGGGCAAGTGCGGGAGCTTACTCCGTCACGCGGGACTAGGGATTCGAACCTCCAAACTTGCAATCTTCCGATTGACAAGCCTGGCGTCTACAGTACCTTCTATTAAAACCTCCTTTCAGTAAATTGCTGGCAACTCTATAGCTATTTCCATGTAGTTTCCTTGGCAACATGCAGATGTGATTTGCCGTTATCCTCTTCCAGGATACTGTGGGGTTGTTGTTGTAAAATTGTTATTGTTGTTGTTACTATCATTACCATCTTCTCAGTTTGGCATACAAACTTGGGCTTTCCATGTGTTAGGTCTTCTGCAGCTGGCCAAGATTGGTTTTGTGCTGCCACCTGCTGAGACTCTTCACACCTTAAACCAGTGTTTCTCAACCTTGGCAGTTGAAAATGTGTGGGCTTCAGTTCCCAGAATTCTGGGAGTTGAAGTCCACACATCTTCAAGTGGCCAAGGTTGAGAAACACTGCCTTAAACAGTTCTAAGCACTTTTCTGCCTTCATTTAAAAGAGAAGTCAAGGTCCAATTCGTGTTGTAAAGCAACACTGGACAATGTATGGGCCCCACAGATTTTTGTTAGACCTCAGGCTCCATCATTACTAGACTAACATGGCCAGTGTGAAGGATGGTGGTAGTCACTGTCCAAAACTTAGTCAAACATTGTGCTATTCTAAAGGCTTACTGTTAAATTGTTTAGATCTATAGGTGTTATTCTTTTAGCTCAGAGGTAAACATTTCTGGTTCAAGAGGCATATGTGGCCAGTAAGCTTTGTTGTGTCCTTGAGAGCTCCCTCTGAGCACTACTGCCTAGAGTTTCTTGCCATTTTGAGGCCTCAAATGCAATAGCATGAGCTAAAACTTGGTGTGGAAAGAAGCAAAGTAGGTTGCATCCAACTTCCTTCAAAAACCCAGGGAAAAGGAACACACACATCCCTCCTTGTAAGCAATGCAGCTCACCTACTTTACAACATTGCCCTCACCTCCTACACTCTAAATCTCAGTACAGCTACAAAAAAAAATTGTCCACCCTGTTCTAGCTAAAGTCCAGAGATGGTATTTGTGTCTCTGTTTGTGTAATCCATCTACTGCATTGGGAAAAAAATTACCTGAGAAAAATAGCTCCAAAATTTTCTGGGCATGCCAAATTGTATAACAGCTCTTTTTAAGACTTTGCCATGACCCCCTCCCCCAGGAATGTCCCTCTGTCTCTTTCTTATTCATAATTTTCTTGTATGGCAAACTCATGATCAAACTACACTAAGAAAAGACATTTGGTAATACAATATTTCACTGGACAGCTTTAGGGATCCAAATATCCCCTGGCTGGCTTTCTATCTGTCTATCTACTTATTGATTTATCTATTGAGGGGATTTCGTACAAGCCTCCAAAGGAGAAGTCATAACCTTTGATTAAAGAAAGAGAAAAGAGGTTATAGAAAACCCAGGGGCATTCCAGACTGAGGAACCCCTGATGTCTTTGTTAGGGCCTCTCTCATAATCTGTATTGGTCTCTTGACCACAAAAAACCAGGAGTGCACAGCTGTTTCTGGGCCAAGGGCCACACTTGGCATTTGAGTGCCATGTTGGAGGCTGCCCTCTCAAAAAAAGTCAGTAGGATCTGAACAAAAGCTACATTTGGTTTTATTTTCTTTACATTTACATTTCATTGAAATCAAATATGGCTCATATAATTAGTGGGGTAATAGTTTTCTTCTTTCGGCATATTAAAAAAAATAATAGAGTTACAACATATGTAAGTCTTTGGGGGAAGCACCAAAGTTTGGGGGGCTAGAGGAGGACCTGGGACCATAGGTGGTACAAAGTAAAGGTTTTCCCCTGCACAGCTGTGTCCAACTCTAGGGGGCGGTGCTCATCTCCGTTTCTTAGCCGAAGAGCCAGCGCTGTCCGAAGATGCTTCCATGGTCATGTGGCCGGCATGACGCATGTGGAACGCTGTTACCATCCCACCAAAGTGGTACCTATTTATCTACTTGCATTCACATGCTTTCGAATTGCTAGGTTGGCAAGAGCTGGGGCAAGTGCGGGAGCTCACTCCGTCACGCGGCGCTTGGGTCTTGAACCGCCACCCTTCCGATCGACAAGCCTGGCATCTTAACCACTGAGCCATCACGCCCCCATAGGTGGTATACCTCTGATTTAAACAAACAAAACTCTGAACTGAACTCAAGACAGGTCTCAAAGTAATTCACTCCCTGGACAAGCAATGTTGGAGGGTAGGGGGGTTGCAAGAAGCTATGCACCTAATGGCAGGCATCAATTCAACGCCAGTCTCCATTTCAGCTTTTCCCTTTATTGGGGCAACAGGTGAGGAAAATTTCCCCCTCTGAGTCCTTCAATTACTCCATTTTATCCATCACAAGCCAAACAAGGAGTTACATCATTTCATATTTTTCCTGGATGCACGACTGTCTGTTACAATAATTACATGGTGAGAATCTCACTCAAGAGTATGTTAGCCAGGGCTAGATTCCAATGAAAGGTGATTAAAAAGGCAGGAATGAGTTGTCAGTTTGGTGGAAGAGGCATTTTAACAGCAGACTCACCTTTCATTGACTGGAGGAACATATGACTTTCCCCCTCCAAGCGATATTGATAGTTTCATCCTGCTGTGGCCAATTTTCAGTTTTGGCAGCACATACATTTGCCATATCAACACTTTCAGCCAGAGAAGAGAAGAGACCAAAACACTTTTCTGTGGATATGCAGGGTATATATCCAATACTATCCAGGAGTCTGTGGGTTCTAGTCCCGCCTTAGGCATGAAAGGTGGCTGGGTGACCTTGGGCCCGTCACTCTCTCTCAGCCCTGGGAAGGAGCCAATAGGAAACCAGGAGACTGAGAGTTCTAGTCCCGCCTTAGGCATGAAAGGTGGCTGGGTGACCTTGGGCCAGTTACTCTCTCTCAGCCCTAGGAAGGAGCCAATGGGAAACCAGGAGACTGAGAGTTCTAGTCCTGCCTTAGGCATGAAAGCCGGCTGGGTGACCTTCGGCCAGTCACTCTCTCTCAGCCCAACTCACCTCACAGGGTGGTTGTTGTGGGGAAAATAGGAGGAGGAAGGAGTATTAGGTATCTTTGCCACCTTGAGTTATTTATAAAAATAATAAAGGTGGGATAGAAAATATATAAAAAAATAATAAATTTGCATTCAGTTCCAAAATTGTGATTCAGAGTGTGCATGGGTGCAAAATAGCATCAGTTTGTAACTCTTTGATGCAGCTGTCTTTTCCTGGGATCATGTGGAATAATCCTAGGAGAAGACACAGCTTTAAAGATTTGGAGACAGGGGTTACAGTATGTTAATACCCACAAACACTCCACAGCACTGTTTTGGAATCCCATCCGAAGCCCTGCTAGCTATTTACCTTCCTATCAAGATTGAGTGATTATATGCCATGAAGAGGGTGTCAACCCTTAGAGACCACATAGATAGATTTTCTCCAGGAGGATCAGTTCCTAGGATCCTTCAGGTCTTCCAATGGAGCACTCATCACCACTTTATTTGAGTCCATCCACCTTGCTTCTTATTGTCCTTTTCTGTTTCCTTTTGCCTTTTCCATCATTGTAGCTGGAAAAGAGCTGTGTTGTTCCATAATGTATCTGAGGTATGATAATCTGTTTTCCAATGATAGTCATCTCATTGATATATGCATGTGTCACATCTTTTGCGGGAGTTGCATTGGTTGCCAATTTGCTTCCAAGTCCAATTCAAGGTGCTGGTTATCACCTTTAAAGCCCTACATGGCTTGGGGCCAGGTTATTTGAAGGACCGCCTTTTCCCAGTTCATCTACCCAACCCACCAGATTGGGGAGGCGAGGTATGTTATGGGTCCCTCCCGATTAAGGAGGTCCATCTAGTGGGATCGAGAAGAAGTGCCTTCTCTGTGGTGGCTCCCTCCCTGTGAAACAACATCCCCACAGAGATATGTTTGGCCCCCACCTTAGAATACACTTCTGAAAGGCCCTGAACATGTGGTTTTGCCAGTGGGCCTGGGGATCCCAGGTTGATGTGGAGCCCATCAAGTGGATTGTTTTAATTGTATTGTTTCCGCCAGGGGGGCGGAGGTGTAGTGGATTTTATTTTTGTAAGCTGCCTGGAGTCACCGTGAGTGAGTTGGGCAGCCATATAAAACTCTTTAATAAATAAATAATAAAATAAATATATAGAGAATATATAGAGAAACCAGGTGGTATCTCAGCCTTCCCCAACTTGAAGCACTCCTGGGTCTGGAACTTTCAATATTTCCAGGAAGCTTTAACTATGTCAGTGGCTCTCTTCATCTTAGCAAAGTATTTTCTGTTATCTGTATCTGAGATTCTTTTAGGTGACACGGTAGATAGGGATCTAATGCATGCAGAGTCAGTATGATTTTCCATATAAGGAACTGGCTCCATACATACACGTTATAGCCAAGCCTAGGGCTTATCAGCTTTGCCAGTTTGCCCTGTCATCAGTACGGGCCAGCAACCATTTTTTGGACAGAAGGAATGGATGACTTTATCCTCACCAACTGGAAAAGTGACCTCCGTGTACATTTTCTCGCTGCTCTTTCCAGGAACTGCTTCCCTGCTTCAGTCACCTCAGACACCATTTTGCCTGCAGTTTGTTACTTTCTTCGAGGCCAGCCTCTGTACTTTGATTTGCTACTTTGGAAAAGCAGGAATGCCCCCTTCACCGAGTTAATGATTGTCAGGGTCTCTAGTGCAGGGTTTCTCAACCAGGGCTCCATGGATCCCTAGGGTTCCGCGAGAGGGCACTAGGGGTTCCCTGGGAGATCACAATTATTTAAAAAAATATTTCAAATTTGGGCAACTTCACATTAAAGAGGTACGTTTCAGTCTTTATTTTTAGTTTAAGAACACTGTTCATGCATATCTACAGGCCTACCCGTGAAACAAATATAATAATTTTGTAACTTCTGGCCTATATTTGAGCCTGAATGTGTAGGGGTTCCTCGAGGCCTGGAAAATATTTCAAGGGTTCCTCCAGGGTCAAAAGGTTGAGAAAGGCTGCTGTAGGGTCTTCTAGAGACTATTGCTATTGTCAATATAGCAGCACAGCTATTGCTTTCCTGGATCAAAAATGTGGGAAGGCACAGCAGTCCGGAAACTGTCCAATGGGAGGATGTGGTAGCCTGCATCTCAGACCGAATACCTTGCAAACTGTTGCCAAAGTGTCTCAGTCCAGGCAGGAATTTCTTGAAATCAGTTTAAGAGTCAAGCCACACACCAAGCTTGAGCAGAACACAGGAACAGTTTATAGAATAAGGACAGATATGCCCTACCCTACATCTAAGTCGAACTGTCCCTGATGTGCATAGTTTGGGTAATTCCAGCAGACTAAGCAGGATCGCACCTGGTTAGTTCTTGAATAAAAGATGATCAGGAAATTTCAGGGCTGTAAGCTAGCCTGGGAAATTGAAACCACATCCTTGAAAAAAGCAAATCATTTACATACTGCTGCCAAGAAAATGATATTAACATATAGTCCATCCTGTCACCAGTTGAGCTCAACTTGAGGGAGTCTCTATGTGTGTGTGTGTGTGTTGAGAGAGACTTTAACCAATACAGGAAAGTTTTATGCAGTGTTTTGAGCTGGGGAACATTTCAAGCTGGATGCAAATTAGCATAGTGAAAATGAGCCACCTGGATTCTAGGTCACGTCATTTCATTTGGGGGAAAAAATGGCAGACTTTTAAAATATACCTGTGTCTTGTGGATGGCGCTAGAAGATGAGGAAACTGCTTGAGTCTGTTCATCAATACAATAAAACCAGTTTTAATGCCTACATATTCAGGAATGATCGCAGGAAGGATTCAGAAAAGCCAGATGGCTGAAACAACCCTACAATCAACACATGTAAAAAAAGTGGCAGGGCCTTGATTGCATAGGTGTGGAGTTTTTTTACAAACACAAACCCTGCGGACAACCCTGTACAATTTTATTCAAACTGGCAGGTAGGTTTCTAAGACCTTTGTTAGCTTGACAATCATCCTGAGACCCAAAAAATAAAAATGCTGGGATTGATCTTGGCAATTTCAGTGTAGAAATTACAGATTAAGCCACATTCTGATCCATGAACTCCAACCTGGGGCAATATATAAGGATTGAGACATAAATCAATAAGCAAACAAATAAACAAAATACTCAGGGTCTTGGGATATGCAACTTACTTAGCTTCCTTTATTTAGAATAATTAATAGGGAGATGTTTACTGCAGCATAGCAAATTGGGGCTGTAGAAATCGTGGCAAAGGGGGGAGTCACTGCTTTCTGCACTTGTCAGAATGGTCCCTACCCATCCAGAAAGCCTTTAAGGAAGTTTCTTTTGCATACTGATTTCCCCTGAATTTTCTCAAGCATGACGGTGTTTAGAACTAATGATGGAACTTTGAATGAAGTTTGCCCACTTGATCCCTAATTGTCACTTGGAAGACTTAGAAATACCTCTGATTTGTATGTTAATAGATTCTTAGCCAGCACAGCAACAGCACCAAACAGGTTTTTTTTTAATTGAAAGTGGCATTTTCTTCTCAGGACCACCTGAGCCTCAAATCCAAGTAGAGAGCAGGTGGTGATCATAGATGAGGGAGGAGAAATTATCTGAGCACAGGGCTCATCCACTCATTTGAATCAATCTGATGATGATCATTCATCATCAGTGTCATGTCTAGGAGACATATTTGAGAGTTTACTGTATTTATTCAAACAAAATCCACAATATACAATTGGGGGCTGAGTGTGGTGATGAGTGCACTGTTGGGAGGCTTGAAAGAACAGGTTAGGGATAGATTGTCATGGAGAAAATCTATCTATGAGGTTGCTAGGAGTAAAAAATGACTTGATGACACATAATCAATAATAATCAATAATTGGGGGAGTCAGTATCATGTGGAGAATTGGAAGAGATCCTCCACATGGAATTTCTTTGGCTTGCAGACCAAAATACGTCTTATTGTTCAAAACGGTTATCTGCATGATCTGCTGGGTAATTTAGGATCTCTAAAGAGAAAGCCACCATTTCTCTTTGTGAGTACAGACTGGATATGGCCATGTAATGGTTAGAATATTTGGTTAGGACTGGAGACATCCAGGTTCAAATTTACACTCAGGCATTGTGACGGAATGTCCAGGGAATGTGGAGGTGTTACAAAAAAGGATATCTCGGTCCTGGGAAAGTAGAAAACATGAGGAAGAAATTCAAAACAATCTACCTTGGTTGGGTTAGGTATAAGTTGAAGTAGAGAGGAGCTTTGACAGCCTTTTAAGGTTTATTTATCAAATTTATCACCGCCCATCTCCCCCACAAGGAGGGACTCTGGGCGGTTCTCTTACAATACCCTGACTGCATTAAAGTACTTTTAAAGAATCCTGATCACTCCTGTTTCCTGGCCTTTCTCTTACTGATCTACATGGATGTTTATTATTGTCTCTACAAGGCTGTTTCCATAGGAATGTAGGTACACATAATATGGCTGTGCAGGCTTTCAAAGTGATTCAAAGGAGGTGCTTCTGCATATGTGGGACCATGAGTGCAGCACATCTTTAAAGCAGCCATGTCTCTTTGCAGGCTTCTAAATGAGCCTGAAAAAAAGATGTCGCTGCTTTAATGACTTGACTAATCAGAGCAGCTGTGACTTCACTGCAGCTCACAAAAACAGCTACTATGGGGTGTTGTATATATTTTATGATTCAGAAAGAATATAGAAAGCTAGTTTTTAAAAATCAGGCTGAAAAGTTTTTTCCTGTGGGAGTCAGAAGTGCTCTTGCAAACTCCCCCCTCAGGAATGTTGATAGCTGGTGCCTGGAGGTCTGGTTGGTTTGACCAATCAGAAAGTTACCTGTTGGTCCTATTCCAAATAAGTAATGGGTGAGTGGTCACATGTCACACATTGTCCACTCAGGTACTGCCAAGTTGTAATTGTAAAGGCTTTAAAATGTAAATCTACTTTTTGTGTTGAGAGTTTGTTGTTGGTGAGTGCGGAGAGGCAATTGCCTCTAGCTATGTTAATTAAGTCATGTGCTTTCTTCAGCTGAAGAAAGCAAGCTTAGTTCCTGTTTTCATCGGTTTAAAATAAAAGCAGCATTTTTTCTACTGCAAGTTTTCAGTTCATTTATCTCTCAATATTTCTATAACTCTGATCTCACAAATTATTAAAAAACTACAAAATGGGGTGGGGGGAGGATCAGGCTTGTAGAAAAGATGTGCTGCACATCACAAAGTACCACTTCCAAATCAGTTTTGAAGCATGCACAGCTATAATCTGGTCACCAATTAACTCAAGTTTTGAGTTGGCATAACACTTTGAACCATAATCTAACCAGGACACACAAGTGAAACCACCAAAAACAAACAAAACCCAAATCAAGATTAACACTGACCAGGTTTACTGTATTATGTGACTGCAGCCAAATATTTTTGAACATCTAGACATAGCTATTGAACCATTGGTCATGGGTATCTGCAGGGGGACCTGGGGGTGGGTAGTTACAAAACACAACATTATGACACAAACTCCACCCTTTTAAACATCCACCCAGATGTTGCCCACAAGAACATAAGGGTTAGACTTTGTTTCATAGCATCCTGACACACAACTTGTCATTTTGACAAAGCCTCTGGTTGCTGCAGACTTTGATGCCATTCATCCATTTTTATCCCAGTAGTGTCAGTTCAGTTTGGAGCAGGATATCTGTAGAATTTCTGGACTTTTTTTTCCCCAAGATGTTCCAGGGATGTTAACTATGTAATCTATTCAATAAGCCTCCAGACCAGTGTTTCTCAACCTTGGCAGCTTTCAGATGGGTGGACTCCAACTCCATGGCTGGCTGGGGAATTCTGGGAGTTGGAGTCCACCCATCTGAAAGCTGCCAAGGTTGAGAAACACTGCTCCAAACCATTTCAAGTATACTACAGGTAACAACAATATCTACATATCTAAAAACAAGACATTATTGTTCAAATTTAAAAGTAACAAATTACAGACATTACAAGGATTGGGATCTTCTGCATGGAAAGAAGGAAGCCAGGGTTTGCATTGTGATGTTACAATACATGTTCTGTGGAGTCCTTGGTGCTCTCTGAGCCTTGTTGTTTTCTTGCAGACGTTTCATTGCCAGACTAGACAACAGTGCAAAAAGGGAGTGGGACTTGCTTTCTATTTATATACCATGGCTTGTCCTGCTTGTGTTGGTGGAGGTGTTATTCTCCCCTTAGGAGTTCCTTGATTGGGCTGTTGCTTGATGCTTGGTGGATTGACTGAGTTAATAGTTCCTTGATTAGGGTATATTGTGCTGTTTGATTGTTCCTCTAGTGCTAATCCTGGTGCTAATATTTGGTGTTGATTGCTGGCAAGGAGGTGTTCTGGTCTTCTGGCTTTTCTATTGTCTCTTATGAATGGTATGTAAATGTTGTTTACCTCTATGTGTCTGTTGATGGCTGCTTTGTCTGAGTGCCAAGCTTCCAGGAATTCTCTAGCATTTTTGGATTTGGCTTGGTTTAAGATGCTCAGTTCCCCAGTTGAAAGTATGGTTGAGTCTGTCCATGTGTTGTGAGATTAAGGAGTTTTCATTGTGTCTTCTGACTGCTAGTTGGTGTTCGTGGATGCGTTCTGCTAGTCTTCTGCCCATCTGTCCTACATAGTGGCTGCTACAGTCCTTACACTGTATGTTGTAGATAACTCCTGTTTTTTCTTCTTGGGCTACTGGGTCTTTTGGGTTACTTAAGATGTTCTGAAGGGTTTTGGTTGGTTTATGTGCTACAGTGATGCCATGTGGTTGTAACAGTCTATTGGTAGTTTCTGAGATGTTTCTGATGTATGTCAGTGTTATCCTTTTCATAGCTTCTGTTGGTTGTATTGTAGTGGGTTGAGTTGTCAGGCACTTTTTGATAAAGTTGTGTGGGTATCCATTTTATTTATTTATTTATTTATTTATTTATTTATTTATTTATTTATTTATTTATCCAACTTCTATCACCGCCCATCTCCCCTCACAAAGGGGACTCTGGGCGGTTTACAATAAAGTTAGTAATTAAAAACATATAAAATACACTGTACAACATATCAATCTAAACATAAATTAAATATAAATATATAAAATCCAAGAGGCTGTGATGTTATGTTTAAAAGAACTCTATGGTGCAAGCCACCCCCAAGAAGAGCTATTACCCTTCCCATCCCAAGCGAGGTGGCAGAGCCAGGTCTTCAATTGTTTTCAGAAGGTCAGTAGTGTGGGGGCTTCCCTCAACTCCAGTGGCAGAATGTGCCACTGCAGAGAAGTTTCCTGGATCCCGCAAGATGGAATTCTCTTACAGACGGGGTCCGTAGCAAGCCCTCTCTGCATAACCGGGTGGGGCAGGTCGATGTTCTGGGGGTGAGGCGGTCCCTTAGGTAACCTGGTCCCATGCCATACAGGGCTTTAAAGGTGATAACCAACACCTTGAATTGGACCCGGAAGCAGACTGGTAACCAGTGCAGCTCACGCAGCAGAGGTGTCACATGTGCCGATCTTGGGACACCCACAACTAAGCACGCAGCTGCATTCTGGACCAGTTGAAGCTTCTGGATACTCTTCAAGGGTAGCCCCATGTAGAGTGCATTGCAATAGTCTATATGGGAGATGACCAGGGCATGATCAGGAGATGACCAGGGTACGGAGGGCTTCCTGGAAGATGCTGTGTAGATTATATTTTCCCTTTTTCTGGTGTTCTGGGTTGCTGCAGTGCGTTAGTGCTCATCTGAATAATGTCCTTACACAGCTTCTCTTGTGGGAGGTTGGGTTGTTGCTTCAAACAGCACAATATACCCTAATCAAGGAACTATTAACTCAGTCAATCCACCAAGCAGCAAACAACAGCCCAATCAAGGAACTCCTAAGGAGAGAACAACACCCCCACCAACACAAGAAGGACAAGCCATGGTATACGAAACGTCTGCAAGAAAACAACAAGGCTCAGAGAGCACCAAGGACTCCACAGTTCAACCCTGAGCTACAAATATTCTCTTTGATTGGTAATACACATTTTGTCTTTTTTTTTTTTTTTTTCATAATCACAGATGATAAACCATGAACTAACCAGGACAGGCTGGTTGGCAGCCTGAGGCTCCCTGGATGCTCTTTTGACTAACTTGGGTTATATTTTTTCCTCTTTCCTCTCCCCACCCCAAGCAACCGGGCATACTTCCAAATACTTCCCTATCAAATTTATGTTCTAGCCCCAGATGCATTCCTTGAAAGAAAGGTTTTGCTTAAGGCTGGTGTTTTATTTTTCAGCTTTCTAGCTTCTCACTTATTTTAAATTAAAAGGCTCTTTTTAAAAACTAAAATTAGATGGGCATGGAACCAGGTGAGCCCCATGTTGGAGACTGAGGCACTATAATGTCCATAGAGCTGTATGACCTTTCAACACTCCGGAAAATGACTGATGGGCATAGCAATGTAACATCAATACAACAGACTGGAAAATATTTAAAAAATAAGAAGAGGGCACATATAACATCTCAAGAACAACAACAGAAATAAGAGGATTACAGGTAGAGGGCAGGATTACAGGGAAGAAAGCAGAAGCATCTGCAGGTATAATGGGAAGTAGGAATAACTGTGAGGAACAGGAGGAAGACAATGGTCAGATAAAAGAAATCTGAGCCCGAGGCAGAAATGTAGACATGACCCTTCCTAGTTCTCATGAAGATAAAGGGAGGGAGGGGGAAGAGCATTCAGGCTTGCTGTTACTGGAACCTTATAATAAAGTGGTGTTAGCATTCATAACTCTGGCATCCTAGTCTGGGCTACCTTAAAGGGCTGACAGCAAGGGAGCTCAAAAAGGTTGAGAAGGCAGTTGCGGTGGTGCAGTTGAAGCCCTGCCAGTTTGTACAAACGTGTGATATCAGCACATTACAAAAGTGGGCATGGCTTCAACCATGCTACTATGACTGCCACCTTGGGATTTAACCACTGCCTAAGGACACTGCTGGAAGAGAGCATACCATATTGAGGGTCTTTTCCATGTGTTTTTCATGGCAACAATAGAGAATAAGTTTGTCCTTGCCTTCTTCCAGAATTTTTCAGCTTCCCAGTCTAACCTACAGTCCTGGTATTTCCCAGTACTCTCCCATCTAAGTACTAATTAGGTCTGGCCCTTTTTGCTTTTTGAGAACATTCAAGCTTGGAGGTGCTGCTACCTGAATATGGGTGTCTAGATTTTTATCCCATCTTTTTAATACACATGACTCAGGATGATTTGCAGTACATTAAAATCCATGTCGACAACTTCAGTTACTACAAACTCTTCTTGTATGAAACTGATAGAATGTTGAGGATTTCCACAATTGCTGAAGTTCCTGTTCCGAGTTACCTAAGAAGATATACACGCTTCACTTGAATTTAAGCACAACAGATGTCTAATTTATTGCTACGTTATCCGATTTTAGTTCCCAGCTGGATTGTGTAAGCTATATTTAATTGTATTTCATTTAAGGATATTTAATAAAACATTGAGAGGGACCGAGAGAAAGGGAAAGTGAAGACAAAACAGATGTTTTGGAGAAAAATTAGCCACGTTAGCTAAAAGAAAGATTCCCACCTGCAAAAAAACAAGTTGACTTCAGATGAGCCCATATTTTTTATAGGAAGCTTTCTTCCAGCTTCTTTAGAATGGCCCTTTGTACTTTTCTACTATATTGTTGAGGAGAAAAATTGCACAGGCCAATTTTGGATAGTCCACCTTTCTCTGAATTTGTCTGGAAGAAGGAAAAATTCTCCAAAAATGTCTCAATAGCATGTTGGGATTTAAAAGATGTCTAGGAAGCCAGGAAGGAAGCAAACCTGCTTATGGTACAATGAAAGACAGGGCATAAACTATGGAAATGCACTCTACATGGGGCTACCCTTGAGGAGTATCCAGAAGCTTCAACTGGTCCAGAATGGAGCTGCGTGCGCAGTTGTTGGTGCCCCAAGATCGGCACATGTGACACCTCTGCTGCGCCGGCTGCACTGGGTACCAGTGTGCTTCCAGGTCCAATTCAAGGTGTTGGTTATCACCTTTAAAGCCCTACATGGCATGGGACCAGGCTACCTGAGGGACTGTCTCATCCCCATAACATTGAACCGTCCCACTCGGTCATGCAGAGAGGGCATGCTGCGGACCCCGTTGGCAAGGGAATTTCACCTGCCGGGGTCTAGAAGGCGGGCCTTCTCTGTGGTGGCGCCCGCCCTTTGGAACATCCTACCCCCGGAAGTGAGGCAGGTCCCATCGCTCCCGGCCTTCAGGAAGAACTTAAAGACCTGGTTCTGCAGCCTCGCCTGGGAGGGGAGGGGTAACAGTTTCTCCTGGGGATGGCTGCTTCCATAGAGCCCTTTTAAACACAAGTTCATCGCCTCTTGGATTTTATATTTTGTTGTTGTTGTTGTTGTTGTTCAGTCGTTTAGTCGTGTCTGACTCTTCGTGACCTCATGGACCATAGCACGCCAGGCCTTCCTGTCCTCCACTGTCTCTCGGTGTTTACTCAAATTCATGTTCATTACATCGGTGATGCTATCTAGCCATCTCGTCCTCTGCCGTCCCCTTCTCCTTTTGCCTTCAGTCTTTCCCAGCATCAGGGTCTTTTCCAGTGAGTCCTCTCTTCGCATTAGGTGGCCAAAGTATTTGAGCTTCAGCTTCAGCATCTGTCCTTCCAATGAGCAGTCAGGGTTGATTTCCTTTAGGATTGATTGATTTGACCTCCTTGCAGTCCAAGGGACTCTCAAGAGTCTTCTCCAGCACCACAGCTATTTATTTTATATTTATTTTAATTACTTATATGTATGATGATGGTATTATATGTTATTTTAATTGTTTGTTTTTTGTAAACCGCCCAGAGTCCCCTTTGGGGGAGATGGGGCAGTGATATAAATTGAATTATAAATAAATAAAATAAATAAATAAATAAATAATTCACACACAGCCCCTTGGATTTCTTTTATCTATATGGATGCAAGAACACTACAGTCCATCATAACTTAGATTCAGAGTTTGGGATGCCAAAATTCAAATGCCCACTAGATGGCAGCAAGGAGATACCGAAATCTCTAACACTTTCCTGACATCTAGGGGTTATCTGGAATTTTGCAGCCCAGATCTGCTAGTACTAACTTTTATTTTTTTAAAAAAATATAATTTTTATTGAAGAAATTTTTAACAAGATAAAAACAATACAAATATTAGAAAAGAAGCAAAGGAAATAAGAAAGAATAGTGAATAAGTAAGGAAGAAAATTAAAAAAGAAAAAGAAAAAGAAACAAAAAAGAAAAGAAAAGAAAAGAAAAGAAAAGAAAAGAAAAGAAAAGAAAAGAAAAGAAAAGAAAAGAAAAGAAAAGATTATAAAGAAGTGGCTTCCGATCTTTTTGACAGCTGTTATAAATGCATTTACATTTTACCCTCTCTCTCTAAAGTTACATCATAATTCCCTTCTTTTCATAAGCTGCCCTTTCTAATTCTCAAACCCATAAATCAGAAGTTCATTTTTTCTCTTTTTTCAGCAAAAAGTCCATATGGGGTTTCCAGTCACTGATAAATGTAGTTATTGATCTTTCTCTAATCAAACAAGATAATTCTGCCATCTCTGCTACTTCTGTCATCTTCACCAACCATTGCTAGCCCTACTTTTAGAAGTGGGAGTAAATCTGTGTTGTTTTGAAAAGCATCTTTGAAAGAGTACTTTGCACAAACCTTTCCCACCTTTCACAGGCCTAGTTTATAAAGCATGGTTTGGGGTTTGGTATGTTTGGTGGAGGGGCACGATGGCTCAGTGGTTAAGATGCCAGGCTTGTCGATCGGAAGGGCGGCGGTTTGAGACCCGATGACGGAGTGAGCTCCCGCACTCACCCCAGCTCTTGCCAACCTAGCAATTCGAAAGCATGCAAATGCAAGTAGATAAATAGGTACCACTTCGGTGGGTAGGTAACAGCATTCCACGTGTGTCATGCCGGCCACATGACCGCGGAACCATCTTTGGACAGCACTGGCTCTTCGGCTAAGAAACGGAGATGAACACCGCCCCCTAGAGTCGGACACAACTGTGCAGGGGGGAAAAATGTTTGGTGGACCCACCCATGAGTCCACTCAGGCCAATCTTCTCTGTTCCAGGAGTGACCAAGATGTGGTCCAAGGCCAGACATGTTTCATAGGCTAATTTCAAAACTTCTGGGGAAAAGTTGAGATCAGGCCTCTCTTCCTTCTGGGAGAGAAAGAAAAGGGTGTATCAGAAAGAGAAAGGGGGATATCACAAGAGAATGGATGTGTTCACCCAGATTGGGTTGTATAGCCTACTCGCCAGTTGCTTGCTTGAAATTTATCCCAATATGACATCCCAAAGATTTCCTATGCGGGATTGTGGCCCTTGAGAGAAAGTGGTTTCCCACCACTAGCATACCAGGTGCTCAGTAATTTGATTACAGGCTCTTCCCTCTCACCATCCCCCCCCCATTTTGGACATTATACTAGCAATCAAAGCCAGGAGCTTGGAAATGAAAGATTGAGCCTTTTCATCTTCTCTAGTGTGAAAGAGATAGCGCTGTGGCTAAAGGCTTCTCTTCCACTTACAGATGCTCAATTCAGTATTAAAGCAAATATTCGTAGACTGCCAGCCTACCTCCTGCCTCTTGAAATTGAAGCAGGACCACATGCTGAACCTGCAGTGTGATGCAGCTGCAAGAAAGGCAAATGTCTTTTAGGCAGCATCAGTAGAAGTATAGTTTCCAAATCATGTTAAACAATAGTTTCATTTTATTCTGCATTGGTCATACATTTCAGCTTGAGTACTGGGAGGGTGAAGACAGATTCAAGCGAAGTAGAACAAGAGGAAAGAGGCTGGTCAGTGGACTAGAAACAAAGTCATGTGCGGAGAGATTGATAAAACTAGATATACAGTATTTAGCCTTGAGAAAAGTGGATTGAAAGAGATAGATTTTTTTCCCAATGGTATTGGGAAATTTGTGGTCACTGTGTTGTAGGAAGTCAGCTACTGTCTTGGCATGCTCTAAAAGCAGACTATCATATTAAGCCATCATATGTCAACAGAGCAAATATGCTTTTCTAACCTGGACAGTAGCATCTGCAAGAGGGATCCAATGGATGAAAGCAGTAGTTCAGTCTCATTATGTAAGCCCCACCCCTTTTCTACATGTATTATAATGTTGCTTGCATGCCCCTACGGGGTGGAGCTTGTGGCATGATGCTGCAATGCCATTTTAGTCACTCTGATGAAAGCAGCAAGATCCTGCAGGTGCCACTGAACCCGAGCTTAGTTTAGCATGTTTTATGAACCCAACCTTCAAGAATCTGTAGAGGTGCCATACAGGAACAGGCCAAGACCTGTTTTTTCCCACTCCAGTGTGCAAGACATGGAAGAATGGATTTTAAGTTAAAGGCAGGTAGATTCTAACTGAATGTTAGGAAAAATGTAGTTGGGGAGTAGAACCCATGGCCAAGAGAAACAGTAGGTTTCATTGGATGTTTTGCAGAACCTCAGAGGCAATACTATCTATCCAACCCCCTCTGTGCCCTTTTGCTCAGCGAATGCCATCTCCGGAATGAAACAAGCCCCATCAAGTACTGCTGTGGAACAATATCCCCAATATCCCCAATATCCCCAATACCAAGATGGCTTCCTCCCCCCTGGTTCTCCAGTTCAGAAGGTCATTAAAACATGGTTTTAGTCCATCCAGTCTTGGAGGCTGGAATGTTGTCTGTAGCTTGAATCATGTCAACTGGATTTCTATTTTCTCAGTGGAAACGTTTCGCTCCTTATCCAAGGAGCTTCTTCAGTCTGAGCAAAGTTAGTAAGGGAATCCTTAAATATGTTGCTGTGTGACCTTACATCTGGGGCTAGGTCATGGTTATTTTTTTGATATGTTATTTCTAAGTCCCTTTATCATCTAAAGAAGGATCGTTAAGATTACCATGCTGCTGTTGAGCTTGCGAAATTATGCCAACTTGGAAAATCCTTCCTTGAATAGAGGTGGGGGTCTCAGGCACAATCTTTCCCCTATTTTCCTTCCTGCTTTGTCTTCTGTGCCTAGGAAGATTAAGACCATTTTGCAGGCTCAACAGCAGCATGGTGATCTTAATGATCCTCCTTTAGATGATAAAGGGACTTAGAAATAAACATCTCAAAATAACCATGACCTAGCCCCAGGTGTAAGGTCACAGAGCAACATATTTAAGGATTCCCTTACTAACTTTGCTCAGACTGAAGAAGCTCCTTGGATAAAGAGTGAAACGTTTCCACTGAGAAAATAGAAATCCAGTTGACATGGTTCAAGCTACAGACAATTCCACCTGGACGACTGAGAACCTTCATAGACAGGCTGGAATGTTGTGACCATGTTCCTTTGGTAGTGGATGGTCTTTCAGTATCCGGATATACTGATGAATGTTTCCAGGACTGTACAGTATGCAAGTGGTCTAATATTACTGATTTGTTTTCTTTGGACTGTGTTGTTTTTAATCCCGTTTACAGAGGTTGGGATGAGCCCCGCTAACATTGTACATGCTTGGGTTGGCCTGTAAACCCAGCAAAACAAAAAATTAATAAAATAATAAAATAAAATAATAAACTAATAATAAAATCTATTTGGATGTTTTGTTTTGGATTGATTACTACATTTACTTGTTTGTTGGTTTCCTTACTTATAAGGTTTATTAACTGGGCCAATCCTGGAGGAGTCTGTTTTTGCACTAGGCAGGGGCTGGACTCCAAACAGCCCTGTTCTGAGTCTATGATCTAAAATGAGCTAGTATTCAGTGGTTCATGGAGAAAATCTATTTATGTGGTTGCTAAGAGTCAACAATGACTTGGTGGCACATAATCAATCAAAAATAAAGTATACAGTGGTACTCTTGATTTAATATCTAGGCATTTATAACATTTTTCTTTCAGGCAGGCCCTTCAATAGTTATTTTTTCAGACTGCTTTTGATTAAGAGAGTTCGTTAGTTTGCATTTCATATTTCTTTTCCTTTCCTTTCCTTCTAGATCTTAAATTAGAATGACTGGCTGAAATGAAATGATTTGCTTTTGCTTTTTATTTTTTGGTCCTTCTGCTGGCTATAATATTTTGTTCGTATACTGTATATTTGTAAGGTTATATTATTCCATTATGTGTGTTATCTTGAGAACAGGTCTTTTGGCTTAAATGTGTTAATAAAATAATAATAATAAAACAAAACTAGCATTAATTGTTCAAGCTTGATTGATTGTGCATCTTGATTAAACTGATCAGCAACTGGAAGCAAGGCTAAAGCACTTGAACGGTGAAGAAAATGCAATCAATTTACATCTCCTGAACTTGTACATGAAGTGGAATGTAGTGGAGCAGGGGAATCCATACTTTTCAGAAGTTTACAATGCAGCTGAATCTTAAAATGCCTGTACTACTTAAAATGCCTATATTCTTGAACAGCATGTAGAAAGATACTTTATAGTAGGTAAAATTCCTTAGAAAAGATTGAACGTAATGAAAAATGTGCATGAGCATCTGTGAAATTTTCACCCAAAGCATCCCATTTAGGGGGCAAATTGTCACATGGATTTTTATGTGAGTTTGTCAACTTTTATCCACTCCTACCAGAAGGTCCCGCCGCATTTCCTGTTTTTCCACAGATCCCTGCCTATATCTCATATACAAAGTTCTCCTTAATGGTCCTTGCTCCATTATGGGGAATCTTTGGAAATGATTTGGGGCAGTGCTGAGCTCCCCTTGGTCGTCTATTTTTCAAGGAATGGTTGGGTGTATCTTTGTAAGGTATGTTTTAGCTTGGATTCCAGCAGTGCCAGTGGTTGAACTTGATGGCCTCAATGCTCCCTTCCAATTTTAGAATTCTATGTTAAGCTGAAAGAGGGGGAAAGAGAAGCATTTGAAGCCAAGCCATTTCCTACAGTGGGGTCTCTGTTTTAGGAAACAATTCCAATGAGATGGAATGGAGTGGGGAAAGAACCCTAATTGGTTCCTTCAAACCGTTCTTCTCTGTCTCTTCAGAACTAATCCTGAGAAACCTGCTATATAGCTTCTCTGCAGAGCTTATCCAGCGGGCTCATTAGACCTGATGCAATTTTTAGAAATAAATTCCCCCCTGTATTCCAGCCCGCATAAAATCATCTCCAAGCTTAATAATATTTTTTCTCAAACTCTTGACATTATCTGTGCTCAGGCAGCCATTCCGCTGCCCTTTGAAAAGTTGAACAAGGCACCGAGTCTCATTTCTTTCATATGGGAGATCGGTGTAGCCCGAGGTGAAGTAATAAGACCTGGGAGACCTTTGGCCACCAGCTGAAAAGCTGCAGTAGCCCCTTCGTGGCTTGGCAATGAAGATTGCATTATTGTTTGGCTTCCTAGCTAGAAACAGGAGGTGGATGGCAGCAGAAACAAACATATCTTCTTCCAGGGAAAAAGAAGTTAATCTCTTGGCTCTCTCTCTCTCTCTCTCTTCCCCCCACCCCATTTTCTTTCTTTCTCTAGCAACAAAAGTCTTATTTGTATTGTCGAAGGCAATAAAAGTCTTATTTTCTTGAAAGCTGCAAGATTCTACATGCTAATCTCTCGGTAATCCACCATAATGTGGTTTGCTTCGTGTTTCATTCCCAAGTTAACTGCGTTGCTAAAATGATGCCATGACACTTTTTTTCAGCCTGCCTCACTCTTCAGGGGGCCTCAGCAAGACCAGAGTTAATCTGTCTATATAGCTATTTCCTCACCCCTGATCCTGCTTAATTTTATAAAGCAGAGTTTGCCTTTCCTGCTTTCTTTCATTGCTCCCCCACCTCCAAATTGCTTCTGAGGAAAAAGAAGATCTCATCTTGAGCCATTCTTCAAGATAAGCTGCAGCAAATGGGTTCTCCTCCAGCGGGATCCACAGTGGCACATGTGATGAGGTAGTCATGATATTGCCACTATTATGAATTTGTGTCAAGACATCAGATGCAAGTATGTAAATTGGGGCATTTTGTGATTGCATCATCACTTTGCCACCGGCATGCCATCCTGGGGATGTCCAGGTCTCAGTGGTGTCTGCAGGGGCTGGTCAAATCTGGCAAGATGGCAGGCACAGCATAGTGATGCAAGCTTCACCTCTTTGGAACATGCATTGTGAAGCTCTGTCCGCCATCTTGCTGATTTTAACCAGCTCTCTGCAAATGTTGCCATCATATTCTCTTCCTGAATTAATGTTGCATAGGACAAATACAATTGTGCACTCCCAACACAAGAGCTGTGCTCACGTAACATATGAAACCTAAATTAGCAAAGCACAATTCCTGTTTTGTTGTTGTTGTTTATTCGTTCAGTCGCTTCCAACTCTTCGTGACTTCATGGACCAGCCCATGCCAGAGTTTCCTCTCGGCCATCGCCATCCCCAGCTCCCCCACGGTCGAGTCCGTCACCTCCAGAATATCATCCATCCATCTTGCCCTTGGTCGGCCCCTCTTCCTTTTGCCTTCCACTTTCCCTAGCATCAGCATTTTCTCCAGGTTATCCTGTCTTCTCATTATATGGCCAAAGTACTTCAGTTTTGCCATTAATACCATTCCCTCAACTGAGCAGTCTGACTTTATTTCCTGGAGTATGGACTGGTTTGATCTTTCCCTTTCCTGGATCGGGAAGCCCTCCGTACAGTCACTCATGCCCTGGTCATCTCCCATATAGACTATTGCAATGCGCTCTACATGGGGCTACCCTTGAGGAGTATCCGGAAGCTTCAATTGGTCCAGAATGCGGCTGCTCGTGCAGTTATTGGTGCGCCTAGATCAGCGCATGTGACACCTCTGTTGCGACAGCTGCACTGGGTGCCTGTGTGCTTCCGGGTCCAATTCAAGGTGTTGGTTATCACCTTTAAAGCCCTACATGGCATGGGGCCAGGTTACCTGAGGGACCGTCTCATCCCCATAACGTCGAACCGTCCCACTCGGTCATTCAGAGAGGGCATGCTACGGATCCCGTCCATAAAGGAATGTCACCTGACGGGGTCTAGGAGGCGTGCCTTCTCGGTAACGGCTCCCACCCTTTGGAATATGCTACCCCCGGAGGTGAGGCAGGCCTCATCGCTCCCGGCCTTCAGAAAGAACTTAAAGACCTGGTTCTGCCGCCTTGCGTGGGGGGAGGGGGGGAACAGTTCCTCTTGGGGATGGCTGGTGCCATAGGGCCCTTTTAAACATCCAAACATCATACCACCGCATCTTGGATTTTTATACTTAATTTTAATATATTAGAGTGTTTTATTGGGTTGTTTTAATTGTCGGATTTTAATTTTTGTGTATTGTAAACCGCCCAGAGTTCCCTTGCGGGGAGATGGAGCTTTATATAAATTGAAACATAAATAAATAAATAAATAAATAAATAAATAAATAAATAAATAAATAAAATCTTCTTGCAGTCCAAGGCACTCTCAGAATTTTCCTCCAACACCACAGTTCAAAAGCATCTATCTTCCTTATGGTCCAGCTCTCACAGCCATAGGTTACTACGGGGAATACCATTGCTTTAACTATGAGGATCTTTGTTGTCAGTGTGATGTCTCTGCTCTTAACAATTCCTGTGTTTATATAATATACTTGACTTGAACAATGAAGCCATATTATGACTTGATAGGATGGCCTGGTTCATACAACAGGTAATAGAATATTTTATTGGCCAAGTATGACTAAACATACAAGGAATTTGTCTTCAGTGCAAGAACTCTCAATAATGAATTATACAATCAAGAAAAGAAAAATTAAGAAAAAATAATACCACAGCTATTTAACTAACACATACTCATATTTAAGGGAGAATTAAGGGACAATAATACTGCATCTGTTATCTAGCATATGTTCACATATAACAGAGCGTTACCGGTCAAATCTTAGCAGTCATGTGTTGACTGAGTTCCCACAACAACTGAACCACAAACTACACAACTCCATTTTATCCTTGGGTAGCATATTATGCCAACTCATCAAACCAGACCATTACAGGGTTATGTAGCAACATCCACAAGATCTTCCTACTTTCATCAGAATGATAAAAGCGTAATTGTAGCTTCACACTGCTAGTTGTGCCACTTTGTGGCATGTATCCCATGTCACAACACACATGAAAAAGTGGTGGAGTTTGCATTGCAGTGCTGATTTCATCAATCTAATCCCCTTTGCCTGTGGCAGTTAAGATACAAGCAGCTGTGAAACCAAGGGCCTCACATTTAGTTTGCTGATATAAAAGTCATTGGTGATGTTTCCTCTTTAAATCTCCGAACAATTCTCTGAGATAGTATAGATAGAAACAGACTGACCAAGGAGAAATGTCCACGTAGGCCTTTGTTGACTAGTCACACAGGGATGCGACTGTTAACACTGACATCTACTGGGTCGTAAGAGTCAAGATGGCAGTTGCTGCAGTACAATCAAGGCCCCACCTCTTTTCGATGTCTGTGGATGTTGCATGCACACACAAAGGGTCAAGACTTTCATTGTACTGCTGTGACCATCATCTTGACTTCTTAAACTCCCACTTTGGACCCTGCTGATAGTTACATCTTATTCTGTCCTTAACAGGCTGGATTCAAAAGCCAAGAGTAAACGCTGGATTCAAAAGCCAAGAGTAAACCAGGAGGAGGTAGCCAATGATCATAATTCAGTCATGCCAAGCAAGGCCCAGAAGGCACATCTCTGATTTGTTTAGCCAATTCCATTGATGCAAATAACTATGGATGGATGGTCAATGTTCTCCCACACTGCTCATTTGCATTAACTCCAAATTGTAACCACTCTGTCTCAATATGATGTCTGAATCCAGCTTTAGGGTATTTCTAAAAATTATATTATACATTATCCAATCTCTTCAATATGAGAGACAGAGAGTAAGAAAATACCATTTGAAAATCAGCCACTCAGAATTTTAGCAGTGCTATCAAACCCTCTTTCTCTTCCTTGAAAACCTAAATGCAAACATCAATGAATGGAAAAACCAAGGAGGGAAAGTCAGCTGCTATCCCAAGAAAGATATGGCTCCTGAAAAGAGAGAAGGCATTCCTTCCTGGCATCTTTAACCAGCAAATAAATATTTCAGGCAAATTCTTATCTCCTTGCTAGGACTTCATCCCATCACTTTCTGTAAAGCTTTATAGAAAATTCAGGATTGCTATGATGTTTCTCTGAAGAAGGATGTCTGCCTAAATTGGACCAAACTAAGATATTTTGATACCTGATGTGATTGCGGGGGAAAAAAGTGGTGTCCCCTTCTTGTCCATCCATAAAAGCCAGTTGGACTGAAAGGGTTTATTTTTCAACACTGATTTTGGGATAGACTCTCAATCATCCCTGAATACAGCAAGCTAGTTTAGGAAGTACAGTGATACAGTTTTCTACCACTCGATAGCTTCTTCTGCCAGACACAATTATTATTTCACTTTGTATAGTCGAAGGCTTTCACGGCCGGAATCCGATGGTTGTTGTGGGTTTTCCAGGCTGTGTGGCCGTGTTCTGGCAGTTTTTGTTCCTAACGTTTTGCCAGTCGCTGTGGCTGGCATCTTCAGAGGACAGGAGCAAAGCTAGAAGATTCTGTCTGTGCCCAAGTGGAGGGTGTGTGTTCCTGCTGGTGTTTATAGCTGCTGAGCGTGTGTGTGTCTTCTGTGGGTCATTTACAAGAGATTAGGAGAGGGTTTATTGTGGTGATTAGGGGGTGTGGTGCTGTCGTGTGTGGGATTAGCACATCTATTGTGTGAGTCGTTTGTATATTTCTGTGGTTGAGTAGAGTTCATTGACCTTTTGCAAGCTGTGTTTTTCAGGACTGGCAGCCAGGTTTTGCTGATCTTTAAGCTTTCTTCTTTTTTATTGAAACTGTGTTGGTGTTTATGTATTTCAATGGCTTCCCTGTATAGTCTAACATAGTTGCTGTTGTGAAAATTATTCAAAGTGAAAATTATTTCACTTTGTTTGAAACTAGGACTGGCTCTGAATCTAACTCAGCTTCAGAATATCATCTCAGGTTCAAGAAGGCCAATGCAGGAGTTATATGAATCCCCTTTCCCCCTGATTTGCAGACTGAGAACCTTTGTGAGGTTTTGTTTTTTGTTTGGTTTTTTTCCCCAATTTTTACAGAAACCCTTTTGGCTTCCCATTAAATTACTTGGTGAATACAAAATCCCAATTTGCTTCAAAAATCTCTTTTACCTGAAATTAGGTGGCACCTCTAAGTTCAAGGTCCAGGCAGATAGGAAGAGCTTTAACACCATTGGTTAGAGCAGCTTCTTAGTAAAAAAAAAGCGGCACCCTTCAGGTGGGTTTCACTTTCAAAGTATAGAAAGCCACAAAGGAAATACTCAGAAGCCGTTTCAGAAACAGCAAGGGAGAAGCATTCCATAATCCTTGGAAAGGAGGGCTAGTCTTCCTGTAGAGTCAGTTTCCTGATCTGGCCTACCTTGTAGGGCTGACTCAAAGCTGTCTGTAGATTTATATTTCTTTTTGCTTCCAAGACTATTATGAGTTCTACTAAGGCTGACCATATTTCCCTGAGACGAAAATGGGACCCTAACGCCCACGTGCACACACCAGTATGCTGGCACGCAGGTGCGCACGCTCATGCATGCAGGCAGGCACACAGGCAGGCACACACACTCTAACTTTGAAATGGGACAACATGGAGATTTTGTCCAGAACGATGCGACGGTTGGAAAATGTTAAAATAACAGGACTGTCCCATTCAAAACGGGATATATGGTCAGCCTAACCAACAGTAGTTTCCAGATCTTCTTCAAAGACAGCTCCATGTAAAGTGTGTTGCAGTTGCCTAATTGCAAAGTGATATAGGCATGAGTCACTGCTGGAGCGCCTTTGTGGTCTAGCCGCCCAGAGTCACTTGCATAGTGAGATGCATCTCCATTTCCATCTATTGCTAAAGCAGAAAGCATAAATCCAGGAGAAGCAGGAGTTGAGTTCCACTTGAGGGAATCTTCATCTTTCATAGGGAAAGAAAAGCTTTCATGAGTTGGAACTGTCGTGTGTAGATGCAGAAATAACACGCCGAGGCCAGGAATCTAGTCTCTAGTGTTTATTGCATACCTACAAGCAGAAATCCTGCTAAACTAACAGTGCCTGAAGATTCCCAAGTATATCAGCTCAACCTAGGGTGGAGCTTTCTTCTGACGTTTGGGGAAATAGGCTAGGCTCTCTGAGCTGCGTGCTCGCTTCTTATCCAGTGCTCCGCCCTCCTCTCTGCTTCCCCTGACACCACCCCCCTCCCCATCCAAAAACTCCATAGCAACTCCCTCCCCCCGTTCGTCCTTGGTGCCGGGCAGGATCCCGTGTGAAAAAGTGTCTATCTGCTCTTCTTCCTGGGAGCTGGGCAGTGAAGGGAGGTCAGCCAGGAAAGGAATGTCAGGGGAAGGCTCGCGTCTCTCTGTTTGAACTGATAGTCCGGGTGCAGCTGGCGTCTCCTGAAAAACAGCTAAATCGTTAGAAAGGTTCTCCCTCCCCCCTCCTGGGAGCTGGCAACCAGAGGTGGAAGGATGCGAATCCTCCTCCTCCCCCCTCGCTGGGTCTGACGGGGGGAGCAGGAATGGTTGCTGGCAACTCACGAAATCCTCCGGCTGGTCGGCTTCCTCGTCTTCAGCCGGGGGCTGTAGCTCTGGGAGTCACGCTGGCCGTGGCTTGTGAGGGAAAATCTGATGAAACCTATGCACTAGGAAGGGTGCATGGACATCTTTGGCATTCTCCCAGGAGCGCTCTGTCTGAGAATACCCCTTCCAGTGTATTAAATACTGAATCCCCCTGCCCCTCCTTCTGGAGTCCAAAATCTCTTGCACTTCGTACTCCGGTTCCCCTTGGACCAGTACTGGAGGTGGGGGGGGGGGGGTCTGCGACCGCAAGGCACTTGGAGGGGAATCTTTGACTAACAAGGACTTGTGAAACACCGGGTGAATCCTCATGGAATGTGGAAGCTGTAACCGATAAGCCACAGGGTTTATTTGCTGTATCACTTGAAAAGGGCCAATAAACTTAGAGTCCAGCTTCTTGCAAGGTCTGTTAGTGGGCAGAAACTTAGTAGAGAGCCAGACCTTGTCTCCTGGTGATATGGGGGGTCCTTCCTGTCTGCGTTCATCTGCGTTCCTTTTATAGGCTGCCTTTGCCAGCTCTAGCTGCTCTGCTAACAGGTGATGGGCTGCCTGTCTTTCTGCCAGGAAATCCGTGGCTGCAGGCACAGCTGTTTGTTGTGAGGAAAGGGGCAATACTCTCGGGTTTGTGCCATAGAGAGCCTGGAAAGGGGACATCTTGGTTGAGGAATGAACTGCATTGTTGTAAGCGAACTCTGCCATGGGGAGAAGTTCTGGCCAATTGTCCTGCCGGTAGTTAATGTAACATCTGAGATATTGCTGCAATAACTGGTTAGTTTTCTCTGCTTCGCCATTACTGGAAGGATGATTCGCAGAGGACAAGTGAATTTTGACCCCCAATGTCTGGAAAAGCGCCCCCCAGAACCTGGAAGTAAATTGCGAACCGCGATCTGAGATTAAGTGGTTAACCATACCTCTATATCGGAAGACATTGTCCAAAAAGAGCTGTGCTGTAACTTGTGCTGTTGGTAGGCCCTTGCAGGGAATGAAGTGCGCCATCTTCGTAAAGCAGTCTACCACCACCAGGATGGAAGTGAAACCCTGTGCCTGTGGCAAGTCAGTGATAAAATCCATGGAGACAGTGTCCCAAGGTTGGGGGTGTGTGGGCAGGGGCTGCAAAAGGCCTGCTGGTTTCCCTGCAACCGTTTTAGCGCGTCTACACACGTGGCAAGAGGCCACGTAAGTCTTGATGTGTGCTGCCATCTTGGGCCACCAGTAGTCTCTGAGTGTTCTGTGCAGCGTTTTGAACACCCCCCCGGGTCCTGCCGTAGGGCTATCATGACAGAGCTGTAATACTTCTTCCCTCAGGGTCTTGGGAACATAAAGCCGCCCACTATGCCAAAGTGTCCCTGCCTCCGCTGTGAAAGGGGACGGTGTACCATGCTGGGTCCCCTGGAGGTCATCCAGCCTAGCCCGTGCGTAGGGGTCTTGTTGCTGCTGCGCCTTGATTCTTACAAGGAGATCTTCTACTAGTCTGACTGCTGCCAAGTTCTCTACTTGGACCCCTTCGGGAGGCTTCTCAAAATTTTGAGGGTGCAAGATCGTGGCTTTGGTGGCTTGGTCAGGTTCTGCAATGTCCTGCGGCTGCCTAGACAACGCGTCAGCCAGCTTGTTTTGTTTGCCTGGCAAATACGAGATGACGAAATCGAAGCGTGAAAAAAATTGACTCCATCTGACCTGACGGGGGTTGAGGGATCCCGAGCTCTGCAACAGTGCTAAGTTTTTATGGTCTGTGTAAACCTTGATTGGCAAAGCTGCTCCCTCTAACCAATGCCTCCATTCTTGAAAGGCTGATTTTATGGCAAGCAGTTCCTTGTTAAAAACATCGTAATTCCTCTCTGCTGGTGACAGCGTACGAGAGAAATAGGCACAGGGTAATAAATCTTCCCCCCTTTCGTCCGCCGCTTGGAGTAAAATGGCGGCGACGGCAAAGTTAGAGGCGTCGCACTGGACGTGGAACTGTTTTGAAGGGTTCGGGTGCCTCAGGAGTGGTGGGGAGGTAAACAGCTGTTTAAATTGTTGAAAGGCCGCTTGCTGCTGTTCCCCCCAGCAAAAACGTCTGTTTTTCTTTAACAGCTGAGTAAGGGGACGCGCTTTCTCCGCATATGAGGCAATAAACTTGTGAAGAAAATTTGCATACCCCAGAAATTGTTGGAGCTCCTTGACGTTACGGGGAGGCTTCCATGACATAATTGCTTGGACCTTTGCAGGATCCACGGCTACGCCTTCTGTGGAAATCCTGTATCCCAGATAGTCTAATTGCGTTAAGTCAAAAGCGCACTTTTCTAATTTCGCAAACAGCTTGTTCTCTCTTAATCTCTGCAGAACATTACGCACATGGGTAATGTGGGAGGTGGGGTCCTCAGAATAAATCAGAATGTCATCCAGATACACAATGACATATTTATCTAACAAGTCTGAGAAAATGTGGTTCATGAACCTGGAAAATACTGCCCCACAATTACTTAGTCCAAAAGGCATGACTAAATACTCAAACTTACCATATCTGGTGTTAAAAGCCGTTAAGTATTCATGGCCTGGCTTTATTCTGATCAAATTGTAGGCATTCCTGAGGTCTAGCTTGGTAAAAATGCGAGCCTTTTGCAGGCGATCTAGCAACTCCAATATCACTGGAAGAGGGTAATGGTCTCTAACGGTGACTGCGTTGAGTGCGCTGTAGTCATGCACCGTGTGCATGGGGGGTCCCTTATCGCCAGCCTGTGCCGCCGGGGCGAAAGGATCGGGCTTTTTAGGCACGAAGAAGGTAGGGGCAGATGCCGGTGATGTCGATGGCCAAATGAAACCCTTTTTTAGGTTGGTATCCAGCAAAGGAGATCGTTACCTTGTCGTGGTGCTGGAGCTTGAGCACCTCAATGAAACCATGAGCTAAACCGTGAAGGGACACCCAAGACGGGAAGGTCGTGGCAGAGAGGTCAGACTAAATACGATCCCTGGGGAAGGTAATGGCAACCCACCCCAGTATTCTTGCCATGAAAACTAAATGGATCAGTACAACCAAAGATATGTCGGTATACCATCGGAAGATGGGACTCCCAGGTCGGAAGATGGTCAAAATGCTACTGGGGAGGAACAGAGGATACGTTCAACTAGCCCCAGATGTGATGACGCAGCTAGCTCAAAGCCGAAAGGACGGCTAGCGGCCGACGGTGCTGGTGGTGAACGACGAATCCGATGTTCTAAAGATCAACACACCATAGGAACCTGGAATGTAAGATCTATGAGCCAGGGCAAATTGGATGTGGTTATTGGTGAGATGTCAAGATTAAATATAGACATGTTAGGTGTCAGTGAACTGAAATGGACTGGGATGGGCCACTTCATATCAGATGACCACCAGATCTACTACTGTGGACAAGAGGACCACAGAAGAAATGGAGTAGCCTTCATAATTAATAATAAAGTGGCTAAAGCAGTGCTTGGATACAATCCAAAAAACGATAGAATGATCTCAATTCGAATTCAGGGTAAGCCATTTAACATCACAGTGATCCAAATATACGCCCCAACCACAGATGCTGAAGAAGCAGAAGTAGATCAGTTCTATGAGGATCTGCAGCACCTACTAGATAATACACCAAAAAGAGATGTTATTTTCATTACAGGAGACTGGAATGCTAAGGTGGGTAGTCAGACGACACCTGGAATTACAGGCAAGCATGGTCTGGGAGAACAAAATGAAGCAGGACATAGGCTGATAGAATTTTGCCAAGACAACTCACTGTGCATAACAAACACTCTCTTCCAACAACCTAAAACGACTTTATACATGGACTTCACCAGATGGTCGACACCGAAATCAGATTGACTACATCCTTTGCAGCCAAAGGTGGCAGACATCTATACAGTTGGTAAAAACAAGACCTGGAGCTGACTGTAGTTCAGATCACGAACTTCTTATTGCAAAATTTAGAATCAGACTAAAGAGAATAGGGAAGACCCACAGATCAGTTAGATATGAGCTCACTAATATTCCTAAGGAATATGCAGTGGAGGTGAAGAATAGATTTAAGGGACTAGATTTAGTAGATAGGGTCCCAGAAGAACTATGGACAGAAGTTCGCAACATTGTTCAGGAGGCGGCAACAAAAAACGTCCCAAAGAAAAAGAAAACCAAGAAGGCAAGATGGCTGTCTGCTGAAACACTGGAAGTAGCCCAAGAAAGAAGGAAAGCAAAAGGCAACAGTGATAGGGGGAGATATGCCCAATTAAATGCAAAATTCCAGAGGTTAGCCAGAAGAGATAAGGAATTATTTTTAAACAAGCAATGTGCGGAAGTGGAAGAAGACAATAGAATAGGAAGGACAAGAGACCTCTTCCAGAAAATTAGAAACATCGGAGGTAAATTCCAGGCAAAAATGGGTATGATCAAAAACAAAGATGGTAAGGACCTAACAGAAGCAGAAGAGATCAAGAAAAGGTGGCAAGAATATACGGAAGATCTGTATAGGAAGGATAATAATATTGGAGATAGCTTTGACGGTGTGGTCAGTGAGTTAGAGCCAGACATCCTGAAGAGTGAGGTTGAATGGGCCTTAAGAAGCATTGCTAATAACAAGGCAGCAGGAGACGACGGTATCCCAGCTGAACGGTTTAAAATCTTGCAAGATGATGCTGTCAAGGTGATGCATGCCATATGCCAGAAAATTTGGAAAACACAAGAATGGCCATCAGATTGGAAAAAATCAACTTATATCCCCATACCAAAAAAGGGAAGCACTAAAGAATGTTCAAACTATCGAACAGTGGCACTTATTTCACATGCCAGTAAGGTAATGCTCAAGATCTTGCAAGGTAGACTCCAGCAATTCATGGAGCGAGAATTGCCAGATGTACAAGCTGGGTTTAGAAAAGGCAGAGGAACTAGAGACCAAATTGCCAATATCCGCTGGATAATGGAGAAAGCCAGGGAATTTCAGAAAAACATCTATTTCTGTTTTATTGACTATTCTAAAGCCTTTGACTGTGTGGATCATAACAAATTGTGGCAAGTTCTTGGTGGTATGGGGATACCAAGTCATCTTGTCTTCCTCCTGAGGAATCTGTATAACGACCAAGTAGCAACGGTAAGAACAGAGCACGGAACAACGGACTGGTTTAAGATTGGGAAAGGAGTACGGCAGGGCTGTATACTCTCACCCTACCTATTCAACCTGTACGCAGAACACATCATGCGACATGCTGGGCTTGATGAATCCAAGGCTGGAGTTAAAATCGCTGGAAGAAACATTAACAATCTCAGATATGCAGATGATACCACTTTGATGGCTGAAAGCGAGGAGGAGTTGAGGAGCCTTATGACGAAGGTGAAAGAAGAAAGTGCAAAAGCTGGGTTGCAGTTAAACCTCAAAAAAACCAAGATTATGGCAACGAGCTTGATTGATGACTGGCAAATAGAGGGAGAAAAAGTGGAGGCAGTGACAGACTTTGTATTTCTAGGCGCAAAGATTACTGCAGACGCTGACTGCAGCCAGGAAATCAGAAGACGTCTACTTCTTGGGAGGAGAGCAATGGCAAATCTTGATAAAATAGTTAAGAGCAGAGACATCACACTGACAACAAAGGTCCGCATAGTTAAAGCAATGGTATTTCCTGTAGTAACCTATGGCTGCGAGAGCTGGACCATAAGGAAGGCTGAGCGAAGGAAGATAGATGCTTTTGAACTGTGGTGTTGGAGGAAAATTCTGAGAGTGCCTTGGACTGCAAGAAGATCAAACCAGTCCATACTCCAGGAAATAAAGCCAGACTGCTCACTTGAGGGAATGATATTAAAGGCAAAACTGAAGTACTTTGGCCATATAATGAGAAGACAGGATACCCTGGAGAAGAAGCTGATGCTAGGAAAAGTGGAAGGCAAAAGGAAGAGGGGCCGACCAAGGGCAAGGTGGATGGATGGTATTCTGGAGGTGACGGACTCAACCATTGGGGAGCTGGGGATGGTGACGGCCGACAGAAAGCTCTGGCGTGCACTGGTCCATGAAGTCACGAAGAGTCAGAAACGACTGAACGAATAAACAACAAATCCAAATATTCCTTCAGTATAGCTAGCTCCTTTGGGGACATTGTGTAATGCCGTGCCGCTGGGATCTTGGCCCCAGGCTTCAAATCTATGGTACAGTCGAAAGATCTATTGGGGGGCAACACTGTGGCCACTTGCTCTCCGAAGATGTCTGCAAAATCTCCATACTTTGTTGGTAGTGGAGCCTTCCCTGCTTCCCGGCTTGCAGCTGCCGGCAGGGCTTGGGTAATGCCCTGCAATTTGTGGTGCCGACAGTCTTGAGAGGGAAAGGAAACTGCTCCAGTCATCCAGTCCAAATTGGGGTTGTGAAGTCTCAACCAAGGTGCCCCGAGAATGACTGGGACTTGCAAGGAGGCAGTAACGTACAGTTGGATCCACTCCGAGTGATCTGCGATGTTTAGCTGAATCGGCAGGGTGCAACGTTCGATCGCGCCGGCCTTGAGAGGTTGCCCGTCGATGGTTTCAACCTGCATGGGGCTTGGTAGTGCAATAGTTGAAATGTGAAACTTTTCCACCGCTTCCCCATCTATAAAATTGGTTGTTGCCCCGGAATCAATCATAACATTTACCGGTAATAGTTGCTTGGAATCTGTAGTCAGCGTGGCTGGAACAATATAAAAATCTTGGCTGTGATCTGCCGCCTGAGCCCTTCTTAATTGCTGGATGGCCGCCCTGCGGGGCTCTGATGAGGGGGGCCGTTGGAGTTTAACTGCTGAGAAGAAGCGGCTGGAATGTGGGCCTGCTCCATGCCTTGGGTTGTAAATCTTACCGGGGCTGCCTGGCGTCTGGTCGGGCACACCCTTGCAATGTGCCCTGGCCCCCCGCAATAAAAACAAAGTGCACTGTCCCTTCTCCTTTGCCTCTCGGCTTCAGAGAGCCCCCTTCTTATGGCCCCTATCTGCATGGGTTCTTCCGCGCTCAGGGGAACAAACGTGTTAGAGGGGGTAGCAAAACCTGGAAAAGCCGGTCGGGTTCCTGCCCTGTTTCTCCCTGGCCGAAGCTGCTTTAACTCCTCCAATCGAGCATCTATGACGACTGTTAACTGGCATAGGTCTTCCAATGTCGCTGGAGTGCCCTGCCGCACTAACTCCGTCTTAATCTCTTCGTCCAGTCCTTGTTTAAACTGATCCTTCAATGCCACCTCATTCCAGCCCAAATCTCCTGCCAGCAGTTTGAAATCTGCGATGTACGCTCCTACTCTCCTGTTCCCCTGTCGGAGCAGCCGGATCTCTCTGCTGGCAGTGACCTCTCTGATTGGATCATCAAAATGGGCTCTGAAACGGGCCATAAAGTTCTGGTAGTTGTCCAGAATTGGGTCGTTAGCTTCCACCATGGGGATGGACCATCTTGCGGCTGAGCCTTTCAGCAAACTTAAAATGAACGTGACTCTGGACCTCTCCGTCGGGAACTCGGCTGGTCTGCTGTCGAAAAACATGGTGCACTGGGCGACGAAGGTCCTGAGCTGTGCCGTCTCTCCCCCAAATTTCTCTGGTAAACACCCTGGGGATCGCAGAACGACTGGTGGGGGTGCAGCCACTGGTGCCGGCTGCTGGACGACCGGGGCTGGTTGTTGGATCTGCTGAAGCATCGCCGCCTGTAAGTTATTAATCTGGTCGTCGACCTGCTGCTGGTGTTGTGTCAAGGCCGCTGCTAATTGGATTATGGCCTGCTGCAATTCCTGTGTCTGAGAAGCCATTCTCCTGGTTTATGTGTTCCTCCCTCTTCCGATGGGAGTTTTGGTTTAGCAGGATTGATGTCGTGTGTAGATGCAGAAATAACACGCCGAGGCCAGGAATCTAGTCTCTAGTGTTTATTGCATACCTACAAGCAGAAATCCTGCTAAACTAACAGTGCCTGAAGATTCCCAAGTATATCAGCTCAACCTAGGGTGGAGCTTTCTTCTGACGTTTGGGGAAATAGGCTAGGCTCTCTGAGCTGCGTGCTCGCTTCTTATCCAGTGCTCCGCCCTCCTCTCTGCTTCCCCTGACACCACCCCCCTCCCCATCCAAAAACTCCATAGCAACTCCCTCCCCCCGTTCGTCCTTGGTGCCGGGCAGGATCCCGTGTGAAAAAGTGAGGGGAGGTGGCCAAGTCTCCTGATGATACAAAACCATTCAGTCTCTTTAGAATCATAAAGGGATTGCAAAGAGCTCCACAAGAGTGGGTGAGATCATTCTGATTGGATTTCAACATGGTGTTTAGTGTAAAGGAAAATGTGATGTGCATAGGCATTAAAAATATCTAAACTTCTCATATACATTAATGAGATCCATGCTCAAAATGATTTATCAGGAAAGGAACTTTGGAATCATGATGGAAAACATGATGACAAAATCAACATAATGCATGGGTATTAAAAAACAGTAAATTCTGCATTTAGATTAATTAGGAAGGAATTAAAAATAAAACTGCCACATAATCACCTTATATAAATCTATGATGAGACTATACTTGGAGTATTGGTTAAGAAAAGTATTATAGAGGTGGAAAAGATGCAAAAAAAAGCAATTTAAATTATTAGGATATTATAGCAGCTCCCCCAGAAGGAAAGATTTCAACCTCTAGTGTTTAGAAGAAAAATAAGAAAAAGGAAACATGATTAATCTATACAGAATGATTCATAGCATTGAACATGTGGATGGTGGTATATTTTTCTTCTTCTCTCCAAGTGTTAGAACACCAGATCATCCACTAAAACCCAGTGTGGGGAGATGCAGGACCAATGAAAGAATGCACATTCTTTATGCAACACAAAATTAGACTGTGGATTTCCCTGGTATCTAATGTGGTAAAGGTCACCACATTAGAAAGTTTTAAGTGGGACTTAGCACATTCATGGCTACCAGCCTCTAGGAAGCAACTATGGAAGAGGGTTTTATCCTTCTGTTCATGTTTGTGAGTTTCCAGTAAGCATCTGGTTTATTATTTATTTATTTATTTTATTTATTTATTTATTTATTTATTTATTACATTTATATCCCGCCCATCTCCCCCACAAGGAGGGACCCTGGGCGGTTGGCCACTACATGCTTCACAGTGATGGATCAGAAGAGGTTGTGGCCTGATTCATCAAGACTATTCTTAAGAAGTCCATCTGAATACAAGTCAAACGAAGGTGAACAATAGTTAACAATATTTAGCAATATTAGCAAGGAGGCATCTGAACACATTTCAGAATGATAACCCTGATGTATGATGGTCAGATTGAAGTAAATATATGTATATATTTCACACTTTCTCAATATGAAGGGGAAAGAGAGAAAGAGAGAGAGATGTTTGTCTGAAGTGGTGTGGACTGCAGGTTCTCAAAAACATCAGATCTGAAACCAAAGATGGATGTTTTAGAAATTTGCTATCCCTTGTTTCCATTCTCCATGGCCAAGCTTTTATCTGCAATTCTAGTCAGGAACCATGTGAGAATATGGAGACCTTCATCTTCCTTTTATACATAAATAATTGCCCAGAATTTGCTCCTTCCCACAAAACTCACTAGATACTTTAATAGGGACCTCAAGGAGACATCCTGCTAGTCATTTTATCCCCTTCTTGTAATCAAAAAGCTTTAATGTGGGGAGGAATTAGGGGAGGAGAGGGAGAATATTAAAATCAGTGGCATTTCAGTCCTTGCCAAAATGTCTAACATTAATCACACTCTCTCTCCATCTTGTTTAAACCCTTTCCTTCAAATGTTCCCCTGTCCCATTAACTTGACTCAGCCCAGTAGTTTCAGCAGTTCCAAACGATGTATGAAATTAAAGTACTGTTTCAAACTAAAGGGCTTGGCCAAGTTCCACTCAGAACTGTTATGGAACCCCTCCAGGTTTTATAAATGTCAGGAGAATATGATTCTGTGATGAAATGCTGACAGGATGCCCATTTAGAAGTGAACCTCTGATGGTACCTCACTCTCAGGGGCACACAAGATACTGAATTGCTTTAAGCTGACAGAAAGACCTCAATGCCTCAGACATGTTTCGGCAGACACACACTAGGAGTGGGCACATGCTACACAATTTGGTTTGGACCTTGTTTGGTTTGCCTCCACACAGACTGAACTGTAAACAGTTAATCCAAGGAACAAGAATCCAAGAGCTCTGATTAATAGTATTTATATGAAGGAAGGTAATAAAAGAATTCCAGCAAGTATTCTACTTTCAAATTAGATACCTATATATAAGTAATTTAGGGTGCAAAACTCTTGCCTGTTTTAATCCTGATGTTTCTATGCAGGGCATTGGACGACCCCCTCTTTTTAGAAGGAATGACAGTTTTCATCTGTCCAACATTTTGATAACTCCTCGACTAAGAAGTAACTTTCATACTCTGAAACATAAATGGAGTTTTGGAAGAACCTCATTAAAATTACACAAAGCTGCAGTTATTTGGGTTTGAAATTCAAATTTATCCAACTCTGTTGTGGTGGTTGTTGTTTATTCATTCAGTCACTTCCGACTCTTCATGACTTCATAGACCAGCCCACACCAGAGCTTCCTGTCAGCTGTCGCCATCCCCAGCTCCCCCACGGTTGAGTCTGTCACCTCCAGAATATCATCCATCCATCTTGCCCTTGGTCGGCCCCTCTTCCTTTTGCCTTCCACTTTCCCTAGCATCAGCATCTTCTCCAGGGTATCCTGTCTTCTCATTATGTGGCCAAAGTACTTCAGTTTTGCCTTTAATATCATTCCCTCAAGTGAGTAGTCTGACTTGATTTCCTGGAGTATAGACTGGTTGGATCCGCACAACCTCCCACAATGAGGGCATAGGTTTCCAGGTGGAAGATGGTCATGATGAGGGTTTGCTTGACGTGCCTTCCTCTTAGCTCGTTTCTCCATTTTGCCCTGTACTCGTGCTTCTTCAAAGTCCGTAGCGCCTTTAATAAAGGCTGACCTTCAATTGAAACGCTGATGAGTTAGGGCTTCCCAGTTCTCAGTGCTGATATTACATTTTTTTTAAATTAGCTTTGAGAGTATCTTTGAATCTCTTTTGCTGTCCACCAATATTCCGTTTTCCATTCTTAAGTTGGAAGTAAAGTAGCTGCTTTGGAAGACGATGGTCAGGCATTCGAACAACATGGCTGGTCCAGCGAAGTTGATGTTGGATGATCATTGTTTCAATGCTGGTGGTTTTCGCTTCTTATAAAACGCTAACATTAGTTAACCATCAAGAAGATGGTTAGCTTATAAGTTAAGAAAACAAAGACAAAAAAATATAATTTCTAATATACAACATAAAGGGAAAATTTTAGTGAACAATGTGGAGATACAAGAAGCATTTCATTCTTATTATACAGCATTGTATAAAAAACAGGATGTTAAAATAGCTTAAATTGATGAATATATGAGTAAGCAAAGATTAACTGTTTTAAATGATGAACAAAGAACATTACCTAATAATCCTATAACAAAAGAAGAAATGACAATGGCTTTTAAGAAAATTAAAAGTGGAAAAGCACCAGGACCGGATGGACTATCGGCAGCCTACTACAAATATTTTGAAGATGAATTGAGTATTCCTCTCCAAAAAACTATAAATTCAATTTTGGAAACAGGAATTATGCCAGAAACATGGAAAGAGGCTCATATTACTTTGATTCTGAAAGAACAACTAAATTTGAATTCAACAAAGAATTATAGACCAATATCATTATTGAATAATGATTACAAGATATTTACGACAGTTTTAGCGGAAAGATTGAAAAATACTCTTGGAAATTTTATTCATCAAGATCAAGTAGGTTTTTTACCCAAAAGACAAATTAGAGACAATATTAGAAATGTTTTGGATGTATTAGAGTATTTAGAACAACATAATGAAAAACAAGCCGCCTTGATATTTATAGATGCCGAAAAAGCATTTGACAATTTAAATTGGTCCTTTATGTTTAAAGTATTGGAGATTATGAATTTTGGCGGGAATTTTATTAAGTGGATTAAATCAATTTATACGCCTCAATTTGCAAAAATAATTGTTAATGGAGATTTTAGTAAACCTTGTGAAATACAAAAAGGTACAAGACAAGGCTGTCCTTTATCTCCGCTTTTGTTTATATTGGTTTTAGAAGTTCTACTTAGAGATATTAGACAGGATGATGGTATTCATGGCATTAGAGTTAAAAAGGAAGTTTACAAATTAAGAGCCTTTGCAGACGACCTAGTCATTAACTTAGAGAATCCACTGGATGGAATTGAATTACTGATGCAGAAATTGAAGGACTTTGGGTCGTTAGCAGGGTTCAAAGTTAATTTACAGAAAACAAAAGTTTTGACTAAGAACATGGACTATCATCAACAAGAGAAATTGAGAGAAATTACAGGATATTCCTTGGAGAAAAAACTAAAATATTTGGGAGTTTATTTAACATCGAAAAATGTTAAATTATTTCAAAATAACTATACCCCACTTTGGATTGACATTAAAAAAGATTTAGATCGTTGGGGAAAACTACAACTATCATTATTGGGGAGAATATCAGCAATCAAAATGAATATATTACCAAGAATTTTATACCTCTTTCAAACAATACCTATATTGACATCAGAGGAACCATTTAAACAGTGGCAGAAAGACATCTCTAAGTTCATTTGGCAAGGGAAAAAACCAAGAATAAAATATAAAGTCTTGCAAGATTCAAAAGAAAGAGGTGGTCTAGGACTCCCGAATTTGAAATTATACCATGCAGCTTGTGGTTTGGTATGGCTTAAGGAATGGATTGTTCTGAGAAATGAAAAATTATTAAATTTGGAAGGACATGAATTGAGATTCGGATGGCATGGATATCTGTGGTATGATAAGGCTAAAATTAATGTGGACTTTAAAAATCACTACATTAGAAGATCTTTGTTGAGAATTTGGAATAAATATAAACCAATTTTATGTCACAAGAGACCTTTATGGATTTCCACGCAAGAAGCTTTTTATAGAACAGAAGGAAGAAATAAAGATAAGTGGTTGACATATAAGGACTTTTTAAAAAAAGAACAAGGACACTATGTGATAAAATCAAAAGAAGAACTTGCTCAAGAAGGATATACTTTTCAATGGCTCTCCTATATGCAACTTATAGAGAAATTTAAATTAGACAAAAAAAATTTGGAATTTGAACAAACTAAATCAGAATTTGAAATACAACTATGTGAAAATGATGAACATTTAATTGCTAAAATGTATAAATTATTGTTAAAAGGAGAAATGGTAGAGGAACAAGTTAAAGACTGCATGATTCAATGGGCGAAAAATATTGGCCACAATATACAACTTCAACAATGGGTAGATATGTGGATTAAAGGATTAAAATTTACCTTATGTTACAACCTAAAAGAAAACTTTTATAAGATGATGTATCGATGGTATATGACCCCACAAAAACTCTCAAAAATGTACGGGAACATCTCCAACTTATGTTGGAAATGTACAAAACAAGAAGGGTCTTTTTACCATATGTGGTGGACTTGTAACATTGCAAAAGAATTTTGGACTGAGATATATTCATTGATGCAAAATATACTACAGATACGAATACCATTTAAACCAGAATTTTTTTTACTTGGAATTTGGGATGTACAAATAGAAAAACAGTTTTTTAGAATAATACAATACATGATTACAGCAGCAAGACTTTTATATGCACAAAACTGGAAAAACCAAAGTGTACCAACAATACAGGAATGGATGTTGAAATTATTAGAGATGGCAGAAAATGATAAACTGACTTGCTTATTAAAAGACAATTCAAATTATTACTTTCTTAAAGAGTGGAAACCCTTGATGGACTATTTGCAAAAAGCAGGAGGAGTAAAGCTTGCGTGGGGTTTTGATGATTAGATTATATATAAATAGTATATAATAGACAAGAAAAATATATGAATGTTATATGAATAGCCAGCATGTAAGAACAAACTATCTATTTTATTCTTATGACCATAGATGGATCGGAGGTTATCTAATTTCTGTGTCTTTTTCTTTCTTTTTTTCTTTACTGCACTTTTCTTTTCTTTTCTTTTTTAATTTGTATTTCTATTTCTGTTTCACTTTTAACTTTTAACTTTGTATATTTAAAAATCTAATAAAACTTAAAAAAAAAACATTAGTCCGCCTATCTTCCCAAGTAATTTGCAGAATTTTTCGGAGGCAGTGTTGATGGAATCTTTCAAGAAGTTGGAGGTGGCGTTTGTAGAGGGTCCATGTTTCACAGGCATACAAACGGGTTGGTAGTACAATGGCTTTGTAAACAAGCATTTTGGTCTCCCTGCAACTGTCCTGATCCTCAAACACTTGCAGAGCTCAGCCAATGCTGAATTTCAGTGTCGATGTCGGCTTTTATGTGTTCTGCATACAAGTTGAATAGGTAGCGAGAGAGTATACAACCCTGCGTACTCCTTTCCCAATCTTAAACCAGTCCGTTGTTCCGTGGTCTGTTCTTACCATTGCAACTTGGTTGTTATACAGATTCCTCAGGAGGCAGACAAGATGACTTGGTATCCCCATACCACCAAGAACTTGCCACAATTTGTTATGATCCACACAGTCAAAGGCTTTAGAATAGTGAACAAACCAGAAATAGATGTTTTTCTTAAACTCCCTGGCTTTCTCCATTAACCAGCGGATATCGGCAATTTGGTCTCTAGTTCCTCTGCCTTTTCTAAACCCAGCTTGTATATCGGGCAATTCTCGCTCCATGAAATGCTGGAGTCTACCTTGTGGGATCTTGAGCATTACCTTACTGGCATGTGAAATAAGTGCCACTGTTCAATAGTTTGGACATTCTTTAGTGTTTCCCTTTCTTGGTATGGGGATATAAGTTGATTTTTTTCCAATCTGATGGCCATTCTTGTGTTTTCCAAATTTGCTGGCATATGGCATGCATCACCTTGACAGCATCATCTTGCAGGATTTTAAACAGTTCAGCTGGCATACCGTTGTCTCCTGCTGCCTTGTTATTACCAATGCTTCTTAAGGCCCATTCAACCTCACTCTTCAGGATGTCTGGCTCTAACTCACTGACCACACCGTCAAAGCTATCCCCGATATTATTATCCTTATGCGATCTTATACCGCATCTGGATCTTTGAATTTGGTGTCCTGGAATATAGCAGGGTGGAGAAACAAAAGCATGATTTGGATTTTATCAATTTTCTAACCTCTTTTGATTGTATTTTATTACAGGAAACTTGGTCAGTGGACCTTTTAATTTAAAATTTTGCTGACTAATACAACTCTGATAGACAATGTAGAACTAATGGTAGCATCATGTAGACCAACTTTTAGCCATTTAAGTTAAATTAAAAATCTCATTCAAACATAAAAAGAAAATGTTGTGTTTCCTGGTCATTTTGATGCCAGGTGAGAAGTTGTAACTTTGAAGATGCTACAATATCAAGTAATATGCACATTTTTTTTAACTTTATGGATATAATAAATGGCCCAATTCAAAGTAGTTACTGGAGGCTGTGGGAAATAACTGGAATGGTAGCCTTCTGGTGCTTGCACTTAACACGGCAGGAGAGTTTGTACCCTGAAAATCAAACTGGAAGCAACAGTTGTTGGGACTTCTAGTATCATGGACTGCTTTAATGAATTTCACATTTTGAAATTTACAGAGTACTGCTGTCCATGTTTACAAAACCCCCACTAATCCAACATTCCCTGTTGTCCTAATTGAATGATGATGAGAGAAGTCAGGATGACCTCATCAGATTTCCTCTATATATTCATGAATTTATGCAAATTTCAGAGTCCTGAGACTCTGTGTAAGGTTGTGCCATTTTTTTGTTGCAAAGGTACGGCTACAAAGTAGAAAGTGGGGGAAATGCAATTTAAAATATCCTTGTGGGTTTTAGGTACAGTATGTTAATTGTATTTTATATTTTTATAATTATGTAATTGTATTTTATATTTTTATAATTATATACAACTGAGAGAATATTAGTCATGAAAATGTAAATGAATAAGACTGTTTTTAAATTTGATAAGGGGCTCATTTACATTGTGATCTAAATGCATTTTAATATTTAATTGGGACTTGTTAAATTAGATTTGGAACTGTTTCAAATCAGAGGGTTTATATTTTAAAGCCCAATGTGTTTACCTTGTAGAATTCCAACTTGTACTGGTCAGTGACGGTAATAAATTAAATTGAATTATTATCCTTCCTATACAGATCTTCCGTATATTCTTGTCACCATTTCTTGATCTCTTCTGCTTCTCTTAGGTCCTTCCCATCTTTGTTTTTGATCATACCCATTTTTGCCTGGAACTTACCACCGATGTTTCTAATTTTCTGGAAGAGGTCTCTTGTCCTTCCTATTCTATTGTCTTCTTCCACTTCCGCACATTGCTTGTTTAAAAATAGTTCCTTATCTCTTCTGGCTAACCTCTGGAATTTTGCATTTAATTGGGCATATCTTCCCTTATCACTGTTGCCTTTTGCTTTCCTTCTTTCTTGGGCTACTTCCAGTGTCTCAGCAGACAGCCATCTTGCCTTCTTGGTTTTCTTTTTCTTTGGGATGTTTTTTTTTTTGCTGCCTCCTGAACAATGTTGCGAACTTCTGACCATATTTCTTCCAGGACCCTATCTACTAAATCTAGTCCCTTAAATCTATTCTTCACCTCCAGTGCATATTCATTAGGAATATTAGTGAGCTCATATCTAACTGATCTGTGGGTCTTTCCTATTCTCTTTAGTCTGATTCTAAATTGTGCAATAAGAAGTTTGTGATCTGAACTACAGTCAGCTCCAGGTCTTGTTTTTACCGACTGTATAGATATCTACCACCTTTAGCTGCAAAGGATGTAGTCAATCTGATTTCGGTGTTGACCATATAGAGAAGTCCATGTATAAAGTTGTCTTTTAGGTTGTTGGAAGAGAGTGTTTGTTATGCACAGTGAGTTGTCTTGGCAAAATTCTATCAGCCTATGTCCTGCTTAATATTGTTCTCCCAGACCATGCTTGCCTGTAATTCCAGGTGTCGTTTGACTACCCACCTTAGCATTCCAGTCTCCTGTAATGAAAATAAGATCTCTTTTTTGCATATTATCTGCAGATCCTCATAGAACTGATCTACTTCTGCTTCTTCAGCATCTGTGGTTGGGGCGTATGTTTGGATCACTGTGATGTTAAATGGCTTATCCTGAATTCGAATTGAGATCATTGTATCGTTTTTTGGATTGTATCCAAGCACGGCTTTAGCCACTTTATTATTAATTATGAAGGCTACTCCATTTTTTTCTGTGGTCCTCTTGTCCACAGTAGTAGATCTGGTGGTCATCTGATGTGAAGTGGCCCATTTCAGTCCATTTCAGTTCACTGACACCCAAAATGTCTAGGAGTCGTGCCTTCTCTGCAGTAGCCCCCGCCCTTTGGAATATTCTTCGCCCTGAAATAAGATCGGCCCCCTCTCTCCTGGACTTTAGGAAAAACCTAAAGACCTGGTTATGTCACCATGCTTGGGGAGGGGAGGGGAATAGCCTGTCTTGGGGTTGGCTGGTCCCTTATATCTGCCCTGACCAGCCTATCGACCGGTGGGATGAGATCTACCATTCCTGGATCGAATTCTATTATATATATAAGCTGCTCAAAAAAATAAAGGGAACACTGAAATAAGACATCCTAGATCTGAATGAATGAAATATTCGTATTAATTACTTTGTTCATTACATAGTTGAATGTGCTGACAACAAAATCACACAAAAAGCAATGGAAATCAAATGTAATGTATGTATGTACAGTATGTATGTATGTATGTATGTATGTATGTATGTATGTATATATATATTGTTTATTATTGACATTTATTGTTTTAATTGATTTTAAACTTTGCTGTGAACCGCCCAGGGTCCCTCCTGTGGGGGAGATGGGCGGGATATAAATGTAATAAATAAATAAATAAATAAATAAATAAATAAATAAATAAATAAATTGTCTATATTTAATATTGACATCTCACCAATAACCACATCCAATTTGCCCTGGCTCATAGATCTTACACTCCAGGTTCCTATGGTGTGTTGATCTTTAGAACATCAGATTCGTCATTCATCACCAGCACCGTCGGCCGCTAGCCATCCTTTCGGCTTTGAGCTAGCTGTGTCATCACATCTGGGGCTAGTTGAACTTATCCTCTGTTCCTCCCCAGTAGCATTCTGACCATCTTCCGACCTGGGAGTCCCATCTTCCGATGGTATACTGACATATCTCTGGTTGTACTGATCCATTTTGTTTTCACGGCAAGAATACTGGGGTGGGTTGCCGTTACCTTCCCCAGGGATCAAATTTAGTCTGACCTCTCTGCCATGACCTTCCTGTCTTGGGTGTCCCTTCACGGTTTAGCTCATGGTGCTCATTGAGGTGCTCAGGCTCCAGCACCACGACAACGTAACGATCTCCTTTGCTGGAGTTATCCAACTCTGTATCCAACTCTGTGCACACTGTTAATTCACATGGAAAAGGTTTAGAAATTTGCTAAGCCATAGGGTGATACATAGAATTTTGTATTGGCATGCGGTATGAATCTAGCCAAATTTTTGTTTTGTTTTGCTTTCTAAACCTTGCTTTATGTATTTCCATGTGGTGTAAACCCACTCAAATATGGCTTCAATAAACTATGGTTAGACAAACCATGACTCAGCGAGATATGTGAAACCAGCTGCAGACTTTATTTATTTCTTTATAAATTTTATAGGTTGCCCCAGTCTATCACAACTCTGGGTGGCTTATAAAAAGAACAATAGAAAATATAAAGATACAAAACCTGAAAAAGAAGAGTCCAGAGAAACAGCACCAACTAAAAATAAAAAGACCCCGTATGTCCATTACCCACTCTAATGGGTCCATTACCCACTCTAATCCAAGATCTGGGGGAACAGCCAGATCTTGAAAGTTTATTTAAATTAGGTTGGCAGCATCAGCTGGTTAGCCCAAGACCAACATTTATTGTAAAGTAAAGGTTCCCCCCGCACATTTGTGCGGTTGTGTCCAACTCTAGGGGCTGGTGCTCATCTCCGTTTGTTAGCCAAAGAGCCAGCATTGTCCAAAGACGCTTCCGCGATCATGTGGGCGGCATGACGTGCATGGAATGCTGCTACCTTCCCACCAAAGTGGTACCTATTCATCTAGTTGCATTTGCATGCTTTCGAATTGCTAGGTTGGCAAGAGCTGGGGCGAGTGCTGGAGCGCACTCCGTCACGCGGGGCTAGGGATTCGAACCTCTGAACTTGCGATCTTCCGATCGACAAGCCTGGCATCTTACCCACTGAGCCACCACACCCCTCACAACATTTATAAGTGGGTAGAATTAGCATCCCAGTAGTAATATATGGCTGTGAGAGTTGGACCATAAGGAAGGCTGAGCGCCGAAGAATTGATGCTTTTGAACTGTGGTGCTGGAGAAGACTCTTGAGAGTCCCTTGGACTGCAAGGAGGTCAAATCAGTCAATCCTAAAGGAAATCAACCCTGACTGCTCATTGGAAGGACAGATACTGAAGCTGAAGCTCAAATACTTTGGCCACCTAATGCGAAGAGAGGACTCACTGGAAAAGACCCTGATGCTGGGAAAGACTGAAGGCAAAAGGAGAAGGGGACGGCAGAGGATGAGATGGTTAGATAGCATCACCGATGTAATGAACATGAATTTGAGTAAACTCCGGGTGACAGTGGAGGACAGGAAAGCCTGGCGTGCTGTGGTCCATGAGGTCATGAAGAGTCGGACACGACTAAACGACTGAACAACAACAACAACAAAAGAATTAGCATATTCATACATCAGCTTCATGTAGATATTAAACAGGAGAGGTGACAGCATTGAACCTTGAGACACTCTACATAAGAGGGGCCTCTAACTTGATTTCTCTCCCCTCATCAACATCAACTGGAAACAACCAAAGCATAGGAGCAGGATTACCGGAACGCTGTGTTACTCATAATCCCACAAGTGGTCCAAAAGGATGCCATTGTTGATGTTAGTGAAAGGGTGTGTCCCAGCTCCATCAAAGATCTACAAGTATGGCCAATGCTGTCTTAGTACTATGCCCTGGATAACCTATGGCGTGTTCTTCCTAAATATACCCGCCAGGAGCCATTTTAAGCATTATTGCTTCATTCATTCCTAACCTTGTTAATGTATCACTTCTTCTGCAATGATGGAAATGAAGGTGGCTTATATTTACATGACAGCCAGTGTCGTATCATGGTTAATGTGTTGGGCTAAGGCCCTCAGCAATGGAAACTCTCTTTGTGACTTTGGGCCAAACACCACAAATGTCTTCCTAAGGATGTTTTGGAGATAAAATGAAGAGAGATCCACATATAAGATTCCCTGAGCTCCTGGAGAAAAGTCTGATATAAATATAATAAATACAATAAAAATCAGTAAATGTTCTCAGTTGGTCTCTCAGACCCTGATGTAGCGACTAACTTATTTTTGTAAGGAGGCTGCATCATGTTTTCTTCAACTGTGTTGTAGAAGTAGTTATAATTCAGGCATATGGTGAAAAATGGTCCTATTTATCAAAGCTTTTGATGGCCTCATCATACTTAATAATGGGTTCTGGATCTCAATCATTGCAATGGCATATAAAGTCCAATATCATTCTCTTTGACAAATAATAACAAGTTAGCAGTCACACTGAAGGTCTTAGGTTCAAAATCAGATAAGTGCCGTTAGAAAAAGGGTTTCAAGACAGCTGAGACCAAAAAAAAAGCTTCATG